>PVIJ01001189.1:0-173764 GCA_004024925.1 Scalopus aquaticus | reverse complement strand
TTAATCTGAAAGGATACATGCACCCATATGTTCATTGCAGCACTGTTCACAATAGCGAAGGTATGGAAGCAACCCAGATGTCCAAAAATAGATGATTGGATCCAGAAGATGTGGTACATATACACAACGGAATACTATTCAGCATTCAAAGAAGATAAACATATGCAATTTGCAGTGACATGGATGGAATTAGAGGGGATCATACTCAGTGAAATAAGCCAGAAAGAAAGAGAAAAATATCAAATGGTTTCACTTATAACAGGACTATAGGGAAACCAAATAGGAGAGAGACACTCAGCGAGGGGGGCGGGGAGGGGGAACGGGAGGATAAGGGCACAAAATGGAGTAGAAAAGAACACAAGGGACCATGGAGATGGATCATGGGTGAATTGGTGGTGGGCTACCCAAGGGGAATACAAAATGTAAAAGACATAAATAACAATAAAAATATATATTATATAAAAAAAATCTTCTCCTATGACCATGCTCCCAGATAGACTTTCTCTAATGTTGACGAATGATCACTTGTGATTCTCTGCACAATATCTTTAATTATAAATGAATACTTGATGAGACATTTATAAAAAGGAAGCATATTACTATTGGTTTCTAATCAAAACAACATTCACCTCCCTGTTTCTTTTTTAAGATTTATTTGTTTATGCATTCAGGAGCTCGGTTGTAGGCCAGAGGTGTGGGATGGGGTGGGGAAGGGGGCTGTGAGAGGATTCACCAGAGACAGAGTGGGGAACAGAACAGGCAGGTGGACTGAAAAACACTGCTGAGGGGAGCAGCAGGCGAGACAAGAGAGGTCTGCTGGGCCATGTGGGTCAGCTCCCTGGTTGGGGATTAAATTCCTGCTGCAGTGGCTGCTGATAGCTTCAAAGTGCTGAGACTTATCCCATTGCCCCAGCAGGGAGTCCCTTCATCTCCCTGTTTTTCCTGGCAAATCTTTACACCTCACTCATCTGCCCATTGGAGTAAAGAGATGGTGTCATTTTTTTATGTCAGAAGGAAAAAGTTAGTGTAAATGCTTTGAAAAGATTGCAGAAACATGAAGTATCTGTATACATGGAACAACACAATTCTTTTAAAATAAATGATGACATTGGAATTTAAATTTCTTTCTTCCCTCTGGTTTCACATTTCAAGAATAAAAATCTATGATTATCACAAGATTATAAAGGCTTGGCTCCTAAGGGAAGTTTAGAGGACTCCTTCAATCACCTACAAATTGGATGTTATGTTTGGGTGTCCCCTTTTATCAGCTGTGTCAGATTATGAGGGTACAATGGTGAAAGCTGTGAGACAGTGTAGTTTAAGGTATGAATTTGTGCTTTGTCTTTAATGCAGTTTTTCCTACCCTTGGAGAAGACAGCCAGCCCCTTCGTGCTTTTGTGCCTCATACTAGGTTGTTACTGTAGGACAGAAAAGATACTTTTCTCCCTGGTTCTCTGAAGGAATTATGTCAGGGACTGAAAGGACTTCTGTGCTTTGTGGTGAAGAGAAAGAGGGAGGGGCATCATCCTCTGGAAGTGGCAGATAAAAGGGAGAGCTAGAAGTTTTCCCTAGGAGCCCACAGCTTTTCTCCTTTTCAGCATTCCTGAAGATGAAAAGAGTTTTGGGTTAGGTGGGAGGAGAATGGTTACATGATGGGCTTGAAAAACTGGAATCAAGACCCAGGTTCACAGCCTTTGCAAAGTTACTGAGTTTCCAGATGGGACTGAAATCTAAGGCCCTGAGATACCAACAGACTATGAGAGATGTCATCTCAGAGGTAACAGAATGGGTACGAGAGAAAAGGGTTTCCCGCAAATGCCTTATTTTTCATCAGAAGGTGAGCGTGCAAAATAGATTCAAATTGCATTATCTGGGTACCTCACACCCTACACAAAAACCAACTCCAAATGGATAAAAGACCTGGACGTAAGACCTGAAACCATAAAATTTATAGAAGAAAATATAGGCAAAACTCTACACAACATACATCTCAGCAAAATCTTTAAAGTCACATCCCCCAAAGTGAAGGAAGTGAATGACAAGATAAACAGATGGGATTACATCAAAATAAAAAGCTTCTGTAGAGCAAAAGATACATTAAGCAAAACTAATGGACACCCTACTAACTGGGAAAAGATCTTCACACACCATACAACCGATAAAGGGCTGATAACAAAAATTTACAAGGAACTCACACAACTCAACAAAAACAAAGCCAATAAATCCAGTCAAAAAATGGGCAGAAGAGCTCAAAAGGCACTTCTCCAAAGAAGAAAAGCAAATGGCCAACAGGTACATGAAAAAATGTTCAACATCACTTATAATCAAGGAAATGCAAATCAAAACCACAATGAGATACCACCTCACACCTGTGAGGATGGCACACATTAAAAAATACAGGCAACAACAAATGCTGGAAAGGATGTGGAGAAAAGGGAACTCTTCTACACTGCTGGTGGGAATGCAAATTGGTCCAACCACTATGGAAAGCTGTATGGCGGTTCCTCAATCTGCTAAAACTGGAACTTCCATACGACCCAGCAATCCCACTTTTGGGAATCTATCCAAAGGTCACAAAAACAGTAATTCAAAAGGATACATGCACCTGTATGTTCATTGCGGCACTGTTCACAATAGCAAAGGTATGGAAGCAACCCAGATGTCCAAAAGTAGATGATTGGATCAAGAAGATGTGGTACAGGGCCTCCCAGGTGGCGCAGCGGTTGAGCGCTGCGCTGTGGAGCTGTCGGCAGCGGCGATGCGAGTTCGATGCCCAGCCGGGGAGAATCCCACATGGTGCGGCAGACCTCTCCTGCCTCACCCGCTGCTCCCCTCAGCAGTGTATTTCTGATCTGTCTGTTCTGCTCCCCACTCTGTCTCTGGTGAACCCTCTCGCCGCCCCACGCCTCCGGCCTGTACCCCAGCTTGTATGCATAAATAAATAAATATTTAAAAAAAAAAAAAAAAGAAGATGTGGTACGTATACACAATGGAATACTATTCAGCATTCAAACAAGATAAACACATGCAATTTGCAGCGACATGGATGGAATTAGAGGGGATCATACTCAGTGAAATAAGCCATAAAGAAAGAGAAAAATATCAAATGGTTTCACTTACAACAGGACTATAAGGAAACCAAATAGGAGAGAGACACTCAGTGGGTGGGGGAGGGGGGATGGGAGGGTAAGGGCACAAAATGGCGTAGAAAAGAACACAGGGAACGTGGAGATGTATCACGGGTGAATTGGTGGTGGGTAACCCAAGGGGAATACAAAATGTAAAAGATAAAAATAATAAAAATATAGATATTAAAAAAAACCTTTATATTGGAAAAAAAAGAAAAGAAAAATGAACAGGACTTGAACAGAATCTGATAACACTGAAATGTCAGACAATGCATAATTTTCAATTTAAACATATTTTTCTACACTAATCTTGCCAAGGTCTTCAATGACCTCCAGAGAAAACGTCAATGTCATTTCTCAGTGAGCTACTTGCAGTGTGCAAGGGCAGTCTTTAAAAACAATGTATCTCTCATGATGGAAATCACCACACCTAACACCTATCTTACATCTCTCTGGGAATCTCATTCTACTTTAGCCCTTTAGTCTTTCTGCTACTACTTAAATATGTTTCCCACATTCTTGTCTCAGAATCATTCCACTTGTCTGGAATGTGCTTCCCTGAGATAGCCATTTAGTCCCTCTCACATTACAACTTCCTACACAAACGTCAGCTTACCAAAGGGGAGGTGCCTGACTATTGCTTGAGAGAGCAGCCTTACCTCTCTGCTGACACTCTCTATCCTTCTAACTCTATCTCACATTACTCCATTGTACATACCACTAGTTGACATAACTTACAGATTTGTAGCGCGCATTCACATCTGTTTATAGATTCACTTGCTCTTTCCTCATTGGAGTCTAAGTTCCATGACAGCAAGTACTTTGTTTTTTCCAGTAATATTTCTGCTATGTCGATGAAAGTACCTGGATTGGAGTCATGTTCAATTATAAGGAAACATGGGAATGAAATTAAAGGGTGAGTGAATGATCAAATCACACAAATATATTTTTGAAACTTTGAGTGATAAATGGTCAGTCCCAATTCTAATTGCATCACTATCATTTTTTTTTTGACAGGAACCAAAGGAGTCTCTTAAATATAATCTCAAATGTAATCGGATATTTGAAAGTTGCTGGTTGACCTCAGCATGACTTTATTGCTAAAACACAAACAAAATCCAAGTTGTGCAATGGTTTGCTAGGCCTTCAGTAGTGAAGAAACACGCCAACTGGATAAACAAGATGTATATAAAAAAACCTTCAGAACATTAGCATCATAGTGGGACCAAGTAATAACTTCTTTGAGTAAAAGAACATACATATGCTACTGATATTATTATCTGTTTTTAAGTAATAAAGTTACATTGAATAAAATAACATTTGTCAAGTGAATATTTCAATTCTCTGTGAGAAGGAAAATGTTAATATACAACATTTATATTATACAGGCAATAGAAGAAAATTATCCTTCATCATCTTTTCACACAAATGGTTTACTTAATTTTATAGTTTTACATTCAGAATGTAGAGTATCTCTTAAAACTCAACTCTTTAATAATCTTGGTTTTATTCTACATATTCTTGGTAATATTTCAGCAACTTGCCTTGTGTTCAACTCCATTTCCATTAAATTATTATTCCCATGATAGTAGTAGAGTGCAATCTGATATTTTTCTGAAAATTTGCAGCATAAGAATTATCTGGGCAAACCAAATTCTAGTTTCCATATGCACATTATATGAGAAACAAAGAAAATAAGACCTACTTACACCTGTTTTAATCAAATGGAAATAAAAATTTATTGGCTTGAGTGATATGATAATGGCTTCAGATATGGTTTATCTCAGATATGGTTTATCCCAAGATGACCCCCAGGACCTGCTGCCTCCAACTCTAGATTCTATTGTCCTTCATGCTGACTTGATTCTCAAATTCTTCATGACAAGATGTTTAACCAGAACTCTAGCTCATGCGGAAAGAGTATCTTCCCCCACCAACTCCTTAAAAAAATCCTAAGATTAATTCTAATTAGATACCTTATAAAAAGCAATACTTGTTTTTTTCTGTCCTGGCAAAATTAACTTGGAAACTAATATGGAAAAAAAATTCATTTTAACAAAGACAAAACAATAAAATATTCTCTCTACCTGTAATAAAAATAGCATAAGACATAAAATTAAATTGTGAAATACATAAATACATAAATTTAGGGTGGGGAAGACTTTTCTAAGTATAAGGAATATCAAAACCACAACTGCAAAAGCAAATATATTTGTTTATTTTAAAATGAAATATGTTGCATAGCAAAGGACACTATAACAAAATGAAGAGACAAATTCAAAGATATGTCTATAATTTAAATGTGGAAAAGGTTCTATTTTTCTTCGAGACTATTAAAGGGTCATTGTATATAAAAAACCACTTGTGGAATCCATAGGATCACATAACTGTGTAGACAACAGAGAGGAACTTTTCAAACTTTCTCAGTTGAATTATTGGGAAAATTCCATTGTTAAAACCAAAACTTTGATTACCCAGGAATAATTTTCTAATGAAATGATACTTCTAGAAAATACTCCAATTCTACATTTCAAACATAAGAATGTGGAGAGTGATGTTAGTTAGAAAATAGAGTGGAATTTGCAAAAGAAACACAAAGACAATGGAAAACAATAATATCTTAGAATGTTCTTTCTTGAATTTGTTTCTTCATCAGAAAAACAAACGTTTGGAAGGGTCAACAGACATTTCTGACCAAAAAGGAATTCTAGAAATATGTGTCAATAGACAGAAGAATATATTGTTTTTTCTGTCCTGTTTTCCTAATCTTGCAGTGAAAAGTGGAATTCTGAAACATATAAAAGAGGTATTCAGAAGATGAACAGATATATATCAATATATCTAGATTACCCTCAAATTAAAAGCAAAGTTTAGACATTGTAACAATTGAGATATACTTTGAAGGTAGAAATTGTTTCTCTTAATGGGGAAAATAAATCTCTTCCAAAGAAAATTAAAAATAACCTTGGCAAAAACTGCTTTCTCAGGAGACCATGATAACTGTGAGTTAAGAGCATTTGTATTTGGGGGAAGCTGGCAGGGGTTGGGAGATCATTCACTTCTGAAGGACTTCAGAGGGTGGATAACCTCCTAGCTGCATTTCATTAAGAGAGAAAGTAGTAGCTAACATCGCAACATCAAGTTCACTTAAAGTAGCAGGTCAAGGATGACTTTGATCACTTGCCTCTTTAATAGGGTATGTTTGACATCACAGTGACTAAACAAAAATACAGAAGATAAACAAAGCCACAGAAAATACCAACTGTTGAGGAGGATGTGGAACCACCAGAGGACTATGGGTGCTTGGTGGAAGGTGTATGTGAAAACATACATCTGAAGAGGTGTGTGCCTATCCTTCTGAATTATATACAGTGTTGCAAACCAATATAACCTCAATAAAAACCAAAAAATAACAAAACAGACAAACCAATGATGGTATTGAAGGTCTGAATAATGATTACCATGAGCACAGAGGATGGAGACTGGAAAAGGACATAAAATAACAGGGGAGTGTGGGATGCTGTTTTGAACCTGTAAAAATGTATCAAGCTTTAAACATTATGTGCACATTTTTGTATGTATGTATTATTTTAATAAAATATTCCACATTAAACTTGTACAGCAGAGCAAGAAGCAACAGGGAGAAGCGAGCAAGCTAATGTTCTTTAAATGGAGGAAAAGATTTTTTTAAAAGTTTAATTATTAAATGTTAAAAGAAAACAACAATTTCCTTTACATACAGTAATTGGGTACACATCTCCTTGCCGAATTGTCTGGGAAACACAACACCTTTGATTCCATCCAAAGAACAGATTTCATATACTTGGCTCCATTTCCCAATCTAAAATATATATGGTAAGGTTATTATTATATAAAGAGAATATCATCTTATAGGTCACTTCACTGTCCACAGCAATTTTAACTTTGAAAGACCAAAAAATGAAATAGTTAGGAATAAGCCTAATAAAATACATGGAATATTTATTTGAGGAAAAACTACACATTCTGAAGAATTAAATAAAAGAGAACTAATTAAATAGCACTAGTTCATGTTCATGGATAGAAAGACATAATATTGGCAGGCTGTCATTTAATCTATTGATTCAGTGAAACCTCAATCAAATTACAGAAAGTTATACTGTGCCTATCAGTAAACTGATGTTAAAATTTACATGGAGAGACAAACGGCCCAGAATAACCAACACAATATTAAAGTAACAGAATAAAGGTGAAGGACTGACAATACCCAACTTCAAGACTTACTATAAAGCTACAATAATCAACCAGTGTGAAAGAACAGACAAATAGATCAATGGAATACAACAAAGAAACTAGAAATGGAAATACCCACATAAATATGGTCAGCTGATTTTTAAAAAGAAACAAAGCTAGTCTTACCACAGGGTGCTAGAAGAACTGGATGTTTATATGTGAAAAAAATGAATCCAGACACATAGACTTTACACCCTTCACAAAAATTAACTCACGTTGGATCACTAAGTGTAAAATGCGGACTATAAAACTATTTTATGATTTGTATCAAAATTAATAATTTGGAAACATCAGCTACATTTTCTGACACACACAAGACCATCGCGGCTTTCATTTTGGCAGGGAGAGATTGAGAGAACTAGAACAAACTGAGAAGAATGCATGTTTTTCTACTTTGAGCATAACATGGTGATGACAGATAAGAATAAATATCCCAAAATTTGGAAAGCAACAATTCAGCACTGAGTATCTGAGTATCTGTTGAGCAAAAAGGAAGAGAAACTGTCTATATTCCCTAACCTTCCAGTAAACTTTCTTCAGAATTGTTTCTGTCTTTCAAAATAGTTCTGATTTCTCATCTAGTTATGTGGATTGATATCATCCATGGATGATAGACTTAACTGGAAACAAACTAGAAATTGCGATGTGGAAGATATAAAATCCATTATCAACTTTGGTACAATTTTTTTTTCTTTTTCAAAAACCCTGGGATCCAGGGACATTCTGTGTCCATTCGCTTCATGGAGCAGATGTTTCCAGGCTGATCCTCACCTTCACTCATGAGGTTACTAAGAGCCCAAGGAGGATGTGCAGTTCTGAGGATGGTGTATCGCAGGATATCTAGTTCCCATCACTCTGCCTTTTTATTCCACATGCAGTGACTTCAGGGGCTTCACTCAGCCTGGATTAGTCCTGACGCATACATAGATCAAATATTCTCTCTGGCTCCATAGTCATAACAAATTTGGTGTATAGTTTTCAGATGGTAATTTAAAGCGTTTATGTTAACATAAATTATTTTGCTGTAATATTTTATTATACTTTGTAGCTTCTGACTATATTTCATAAATTCACTTTACTTTCTGATAAGCAAATATATATAATTAAAAATAACTCGTTACATTTTTAATAACCAAATTATTCCTATTTTGCTTTTATGTTTTCTTTTTCCTGTTTTCTTTTTACCAGTTTCTAAAAAATACATATAATGGAAATTTATGAATTACTGAAAAGTCCAATAGTACATTATTTAAGTATGCCTTTGGGGCACAGTAAAAGTGAAAATTAGCATTTTATAATACAGTGTGTTAAAAGTATTGAATAATATTTCACTACTGTTAAAAAAATAAAAAGTTAGAAAGATACAATTCTTTAAAGAAAATATCAGATAAAACGGATAATAGGAATCTTGTAATGTTCTAGCCATCCCCATTACTGTTCGTACAAAGACGATTTGGTAGTCTGGTAATGGGGTGGGGTGAGAGGATGTAGGAATGTAAGAATACTTTCAGTTTGGCACACTATCATGGGGATAATATAAATAATTTCAAAACCTTTTCAAAAAATGGCAAGTAGTCTAATTTGTTTATTTTCAAGCATAATTTTTAGTTTATTTTTACTTGGAAAGAAAGACTATATTTAATGACTTAAATTTTCAATGTCTCTGAATTATTTAACTTCTCTACTTCCATTGCCATATTCCAGATGAAGCCGGTTATTATTTAGAGAGTCACACCGCTCACTGCTCTTCTTTAAACTAGAGTTAGACTTAGAACCTCTCATTTGAGTTAGATCCCAGACAGGCTCTCAATCTCCCAGCTTGAATGCCATGTCTTTTATTATGCAACATCCTTTAAAGCGTCAATCTGAAATTCATAGTCCTTCACCGTTCATTTTATGTTCTTCATATGCCTTAGCTCCTTAACAAATTTCCTCAAAGAAGCATAAGCCTGGATACTTTCTGAAAAAAATATTTTTATTGCTATCTTATTTTATCTTATAACATGTTTGCATGAACTGAATTTTCTCTCCACCAAAATGTATGTTGATATCCCAATCCCCAGCACCTCAATATTACTGTATTTGTATATTCATTTTGAAAAAATATACTTTTGTGTTCTTTTCTCTGCCTCTCACTTATTACCACCACAAAATGGTCTCTGCTATCCTAGGCAACTCTAGCTCCCTTATGGACCTCTGAGTACTTACTCCCTAGACAGATGTAGAGAAATATACTTGTCATAAGAACATGGTTCCTATTCTGAAACCTAAAACAAATCCACCTATTTGAGCCTGTGTAAAGGGAAGGTAGACAGAAGCTTCTTAGGCCTGTTTGCTCAATCCTCCTCTCATCTGTCCCTTCTTTTCCAACTCACAGTGACATGGGGACACCACCATATGAGACAGAGCTATAAAATTCCTGGATTACATCACAGTCATTATGATCCTAAAAGAGCCTTGTGAGACAAGAACTGAGGCTGCACCTGACACCTTAAAAATACTTTTATACCAGGACAGAGGAAGAATTGAACTACTAGCACAGTTTAAAGATATGCTCCTTAAATTGTTTCTTAAATGAGTTCAAGTCACATACATTTTCTGATTCAGATAAGAAACCCTCCAGCCCGTCTGAGACTCTAAGCAGAGCAACTCCCCAGGGCGCGTGGCTCTGCCAGGAGTTGGTAGGGCACTGGCTTCATGGTGAGCCCATACGTGGGCGTCAGGTCCAGCGCTGCTCGGGGGAGTTTTTTCAGCCTGAGCTGTTGTAGGACCGTGGTGATGAAGATGAACACCTCATTTCGCGCAACATCTTCTCCGAGACACTTGCGGATTCCCATCCCAAATATGAAAACTTTTTCAACAAGGCTTTTATTAAGTTCCCCATTTTCCGTTAAAAACCTCTCAGGTCTAAATGAATTAGGGTCATCCCAAATAGTCCTGTATAAAGTAGACAAAAAGAAAATTTCGGAGAAAATTCATTTATCATTCTGACCACTGTTACCAACTTTCCCATAGTGATTTTTTTTGGGGGGGTATATAATGTGTTCCTTTGGATCCTTTATAAGTTATATGCAAATATGTATATCTATATATTTATTATATTAATATACTGTATCATATATAGCATTATACATAATGCAATGTTCATAATAGAAATGACATGTGTAATATATAACAAGTTATATATTACATATATAATATAATCACATGTGCTTATAAATAAGACATAATTATATATAACCACTCTGGACACATATGTCATTCTTTCTTTTAATATAGTGATAAGTTTCAATACCATAAAGATTTAGTATGATTATACTTAATTTTCACAAAGTAACTTGTTTCATTAAATGAATAAATAACTGACATTTTATTTTATTTTTTATCACTTTAAATGAAGAGTTCCACCAAATTCTCATAAGACTATTCCCAAAATTGTGGTATAAATGAAAACTAATAATTATTCACTTTCCTTTGCTTTAAGCAAAATGAGTGGAAATAATGAGGCTGTTTGAACCCCTCCTTTCAAATACAATTAGGGAAAAGTCTTCTTGTATCATGCAGAGAAAAGCCAGGTCTCCCAAAAGCAGCTGTGACTGGGAAGGGGGTGGGGAGGTTCCCACAGTTCCCAAAGTACTGAGCATCTATTTCTGTCTTCTTCCAACTTTTGTTACAGGTACCATATTTGGCTTTTCTCTGAGAACTAATGTAAGCATGCTTCCTAACACCCCCTCAGTCACACACTGGGGACTCACATGTACAAACAAAGGGGTCTCAGTGTGATGCCACCCCCTTTCTAGGAAAAAAAAATGTGTTTTCTCTCTGCACCAGAGGTTACAAGTCATAATCAGTCCTCTAGTAAATTTATTTTGCTCTCATAATCTTTTAAAAATAATCATTGTTGCTAACATTTAAAAATCAGAAGATTCCATATGGCCATATGCATTTCCAAGTTCTATTTTAGAAGTGAAAGAACCGATGTTGGGATGGTGTTCTGCTTGTCGACCGTTTACTTGCTTGATTTATACAGAACAGATCACCTTTGCCTACAGTTTCGACAAGGTGTTTTCTACTGCTCAATAGGTATTTATGTTTGTGACCTCTGGTTTCGATTAAATATGAATAATTTCCTCATACTACCAAGTCTTGAATTACACACTCACATAGTTTAAACAAGTGTCTCCACACAAACAGCATGTTTTTATTAGCACCTGTGTTAACTCAGTCTGTTTGATCAGTATTCAATATTAAATATAATCACAAGTTCTTGGGATACTAGAGCATTTAAGAGACTAGGGGCTATATTAACTGAGAATAAATGTCATGAAATTCACATTGTTTCTTCTCATACAGAGCTTAAAACTTCTTAGTTTTATTCAATAATCACAAGTATGGAGAATGCAGTTGTCAATTTCTCTAATGAGGTTTGCAACAGGACGAAGAACAGTGTAATCCACATTGTACTGGTTACAGAGATTGTCAAAGTGCTATTATGTACACCCCCCTCCCTCCTTAACAACCTGAAACATGAGCACCATGCAGATGACAAGACCCTGGGTGAAGTGGGGATGCTGTAGAGCATGCTGAGAGCTTAAGAAGGCAGCTTCACCCAGTTTAGTCAAGTCTGACAATCTGCTTTCCATTAAACAGAATTTACACAGTAGGATGTGAGTCCTGTTTCTATTACCTGCTGAACATATGATCTTGGGCAATTTATTGAATCTGGCTGAAAGTTTCTTAATCCATCCAATTGGGATCATGATAGCACCAATGAATAGAATTATTATTGAGGCTCAGGAGAGATATGTCAAGCTTTTGTGTTGGCACATGGTGGGAGGGGGTCTATAAATTCTCACTGGAATCATTACTCCTCTACCATCATCATTATCCTCACATTCACTGAGTGAAGTACCTTCATCTCAGCCTGCCCTATTATATAGGGTGAATGTCTAACTGTATTTCATTCACAATAAAAAATTATTGTGATCTTTATTATTTCAATTATAAAGATCTCAATTATCAACCCTACTATGTTCCAGGCACTCATCTAGGTTCTGGGGTAGAGGTAAACCAGACAAACAAAAAGAAGGGGAAAAAAATGTAGGCTTGGTGGCTTACAATCTGTTCAGGGATTTCAAGCTGCATTTCAAATATTAACTGGCCACACCCGTGCAGAGGGTGGGCCCACGAAGTCCAGGGTTCACACCTCCCTTGGTGAGCCTACTTTTGAAACTAGATTTGCCCTGAAGTAATTTATATTATTAGATAACATCCTTCCCACTATCAGTGAGGAGAAAAAACTGAATTTCTTTCCAACATCTTACGGAGAAACAGAATGAATGAAATTTGGTTAAGAAGAATAAAAATTTTTCCTGATTAATAAATAATAAACAAATCTTACCCCAAGAGAAAAAAACTGACAATTCATTTGTAGAATCCCCAGCCCTCCTAGTTATCAGGGCTATTGTCTTGGTGCTCAGAGTTCCTGCTGGTCAAGCCAAATGTACTGTCTGGCAGGGGGCCTCTCACCAGGGCAACAGTCCTGGTAAGAGGAGCATATTGGGAAACCAGTATCTGCTGAAAACAGCAGGCAGACATTATGACCAGATTAGCAAAATCAGCTAGAATACCTTACTAGTAAAGATTAGCAGAACATTAGGTAAGAATAGGGACTAGTGATGGCATGCTTTGATAAGCAGAAACTATGGAGCCCCCCAAGCAATACCCCCTGGTCACTCTGCCCTAGCTTGCCCCAGACGAGGGTGATTCCTGATAATGCATATACATTCTTCTGAGTACTTACTCATCTTCTCTGAACCTGGTTCTAAATAAATATGAGACTGCCCATGCATCAGGGCCGCACTTCCTGGTGCAGCCCTTCTAGGCCTCTCACTACTTGAACTTTGAGTAATTTTTCCTTCTTCCCACACCACTTCCAATGCTGCCACCCCACAATGTGACACTTACTCATCATGATTTACTTGGTACATGTTAACAAAGGTGCAAGTTTTCTTGGGGATGAAATAGCCATTCAAAGTCGTGTCTGCTGTAGTGCTGGGGAAGCAAGATACAGCATTACTGCACATCCTGCAAATTCAAGCATCCGCCCCTAAACTGCCTCCCACAATTCACAATTTTTACTAATGCCATTTTTTAATATAATGAATATAACATTTATAAATCCTCCTTCTTTCATTAATTAAAATAACTTTCATCTATTGTTCCATTAGTGATTTATTATTGTTTGTATTTGGTAAACATATTAAACATTTAATATATTTATGGTATTTCTGTAAGGTAAAATCTCAGTAGAAAATTATCTCAATATTTCCAAAATAGAGTTGGCAATAAGTAGACACATCACAATACACTAGAAACTATTATTAAGGAAATAGTAAAGCACTTGCTTTGTACCTAATGTGCTTTCAACCTCTACTAATAATTTAGGAAACAAATATCTACATATGTTGATTTCCAGTGATAACCACCTAAAACTTATGTTATAAAGCAATGTTACTTCAATAAAAAAAGAAACCAAAATGAAAGCAAGCATCTTTTAGGACTTGGTAGATGGAAAAATGGAATTTGAAATAGGAAATTTGAACTCTATAGGCTCTGCTAACAGTGAGAAGTTGGGAAAATCTCTTATCTATTCTAGAAATTTTTCCTAACTAAATGATGTTGTGTTAGATGATCTCTAAGTTGCCTCAAGAATAAATATTATACTTTATAAAAATTATAAACAAAATTTTCTATTTTCATTTGCAGTCTTCTTTATACATACTGTATGCCTTTCATCTTTATCCCTCTGTAATTATATATAGATTAGATTAAGTCAAATTATGTGTCCACTTAACACTCCTTAATTTACTAGCTTGCCCCAACACTCCTTCCAAGAGAAGAAGCAGTGGCATTTCAATGTGATTATTTTGAGAAAAGACTCTGGATACAACTGCTTAGCCATTACTGGGTTCCCTCTACTAATTAGCCAACTGGTAGAAAAGGTTCAGTTCATCTATGTCAATAACACACTGAGTTGGCAAGAGCAGGTTTTTACAGTCTGGGTGTGTCCAATTCAAGCACAAAGTAAAAGCCAAGTCACTTGATTTAGCACTAAGCCAAATAGCGCAAACTAGCTATGGTCATTTAAAAACACTAATATTTTAACATTTATTGACCTACCCATCTATATTCATCATGCAGCTGAACTTTGGTAAATAGTGTGGGCACTATTCATTGAGTGCCTTAAAAACCCAACAGAGGGGAAGGACAAACAAATCTATCTCATTTCTGAAAGCATTACCTCCTCCTATGCATAAACACTTGCCTGTCCACAGCTGTCTCTGTGGATGCAAATGTTCAAATTCTACTATACGTAAAACACTAAGTGCTTCTTCTATTTTGTAGAGACCTAACGTGTAAATTTTTTCACTAATCTACTCTTGAGTGATTATTCTAAGAACCAATATATAAATACATTAATTGAAGGTTTTCTCTAACATAAATTCTTGTAACTTCATGTATGAAAGTTCTACATATTTTTTAAGGAATGTACATGCAATAAATATTTATCAGGGTACTGTTTGGCCACGTGTGTGTGTGTGTGTGCACACGTTATATGTAATAGCAAAACTTTTGCCCCCTATATCTAAGATTATTCCATTTAGCTCATTTTAACTAATTTCATTATAACATTTTTTTTATTTTTATATATTCTGTTATTTTAAATGGAAGGCAGTAAACTTTCAGGTGTAGAAGGAAAGAATATTTCCAAACAGATTGAAGTGTCTTTTATGTTTGTGCAAATATTCTTGGTTTGTAGTACACTACTTTCATTGCCCAATATATTTGCTCTTTTTATTTTGTTTATTAATGTATTTTTTCACGTTTAATAATATAATGAACACCTATTCCTAAAATATATTTCTCTCTATCAATTAGGCCCGCAGATATGTTCTCTCAATCCCAAAGTAGATGATCAATCTCATTTCATCTCACATGATACCTGTAAACTTGGCAGAGCCTCTCTGTTTTATTACTTAGTAAAGTCATAAGCCATTCTTTTATGAAGCACTCAAAAGCCACTTTGTGACAGTTATTTGACAGAGGGCTTGTTCTTTAAATGTAGGACCTCTCTCTCTAAAAATTTCAAGTTGAAATTTGCTACAACCAGAAAGATCTAAAGGACATGGGTCACTCTGAATCATGGGTTAATATGGAGAGCAAACCAAAGAGGCAAAATACAGGGGGCTGTGACGCTCCATGGTTTAGCCTTGACCCTGCTCAGTTAGTGGGGTTGGCTTTTAAGACCTCCGCTAAGGATATCACATATTGCTGTGCCAATTGCCACATGCCTATATCAGCTTCCCAGAAGAGAGACACCCCCACTCTTTCACTTTAAAGAAGGGAAGAGAAAAAACAGTGAGAATTTCAGTTTTTAACAGTGTGAAATGGAAATAGTTTGAGTTACTGGAATTTTGGTTTCCCACATACATATTTAATAAAGTCTATCTACTTAATCTATGCTGGCATACATTTGTGACTCTGGCATAAGATTCAATAAACTTTCTAATATCTACAAATGGATACTCTCAAGGTCAATTTCCTTAGTCTACTGTCCACCAAAATTACAAGTTACTGAAAATGAGGTTACATCAACAGATAGGACTGTTCATAGACACTTTAGTAGATAGTATGACACTTCATTATTGTTGAATCTTCCATTCTTTGAAATTTCTTTCTCTCCTTTAATTAGTACACATAAAATGAAACCAATGGCATTATTGTTTAATTATGATAAATATTCACAAAATGCCTTTGCTCTATGTAAGACTTTCTTTAGAGAATTTCAAATTAAAATATGACAGAATAACATTAAAATAATAATTAATGTGATGTGGCATTTAAAGCAACTAAAGTATTCTAATGTCTAAAATTCCTTACTTCCCTCCCACCCTGCCATTGGTTGCTGATTTAAAGAAAAACCATGTACTTACCAATGTGGAATAGTAAAAGGCATAAAGGAGGAATGTCTGAATATTTCACTTATGAAAGCTTCTGTGTAGGGTAATATTTTTCTGTCTTCAAATCGGGGTGGTTTCTGCCCAATATTTCCATCTTAAAAAAAAAAGAGGTTTTATAATTTAATTTCAAAAATGATAACTATAGTAATTATATTTTTCATCTGAAAGCATTACCAATTTCTTCTTGAATTTTGGCTTGAATTTCTGGATAGTATATCAAATAAAGAAAACTCCAATATAGACATGTTGATACTGTTTCAAATCCTGAGAAAGAAATGAGACAAAGTGTCATTGGAAAAAAATTAGCAAAATTCACACCTTCAATTACTTCCTATTTGAATACTAATAATCAGTGGAAGGGATCTAAATGTAACCATACATTAATAAAATCACAGTAAAACCACTATTATATATTATAATGTATTAAAAACATAGACAAAATCTCCCATACATTAGGATAGATACTTAATCCAGAATCCTGCTTGTGGGTATACATACAAAAGTGTTAAAAGCAGGGTCTTTAAGAGATAGTTGCACACACATGCCAATGTAGTCACAATAGCCAACAATCCAAATATCAACAGGTAAATTGATAAAATGTGATCTATACATCTAGTGGACTATTATATAACCTTAAAAAGGAGATTCTTTCACTTGCTACAATATAGGTAAACACTGAAAACATTATACTAAAGGAAATAAACTACTCACAAATGGACAAATACTGTACAATTCTACTCATGTAAAATATCTAGAGTTGTTAAAAATCAGAGAAACAGGCAATAGAATTAAAGATGGTTGCCAGGAGTTGGGGGAGGAAGGAGAGGAAATTAGTGTTTAATGGGCGAAGAATTTCAGTTTTATAAGATTAAAGAGCTTTAGATGTCTGTTATACAGTGATGTGAATATACATAATACCACTAAAATATACACTTAAAAATGTTTAAGTAGTAAGTTTAATGTTATTATGTTTGTTACTATAAAAAATAAAAATTTTAAAAATGTGTTATTTATAGAGCAAATAAAAACATTGAAAATATTTCACTATAAACAAACACTGTTGTTACTAAGGTGATAGTGCTTATGATCTACATAGTGATAATTATAATCATAAGTAGTTTTCATGTATCTTTTTTGCTTAAGTACTAATAGAATTTGCAAGATCTACACAATTATGCTCATTTTACTGAAGAGAAAACATTGCCTCAAGTCTATTATGGGCCTTCCTCAAGGTGACGACTGAGAGAAAGCAGAGCCAGAACTTAAACTTGGACTTATCCAAGCATCTCTTCTCAACACCTGGCTTACATATGATGAACAAGACAATTTCTCATAGGGAGCCAGTAGCTTCTATAGTTCCCAAGACACAAAACTTCTAACATGACTTCATGCTGCAAGAAATTATCCCAAAAGTAAATTATCCAATTGAAATTGCTGATCATGATGTCTATAGTAGTGTATAGTATTATGTGAAAATTCGGACTTTGACTCTATTTTGTAGCAAAAAGAACCAGTTATGAATATTGCATGAAAAATACTGATTTTGCTCATTGTAGAGTCAATACCTAAGACTATCTGTGTAAATAACAGGATTACTACTTTAATGATTATAAGTTTCTTATACCAAGGCTTAAGCAGCCTATTATTTATCAATGAAGAGTACATAAAAATTGAATTTATAATAAATGATTTTTGGAAAACCTGACTACATTAAAAGGAGAATCCAAATTATCTTTGTGATGAAGTCAAAAAGTCAAATATGGAAATAGCAATATTAATAATATGGTAGATTTGATGAAGAGTGTATGGCAAATTTTATCCACTAAAGTATATGGAATAGAGCTCACTATTTTATCCTAATAGAAGATTTTATTACCTAACACTAGTAAGGTAGTAGGCACCTGAGGATGTTTAAATTTTATTAATTTTCTTCATTACTCTTACTTGAAATCAAAATATAAATTCTACTAGAGGTAGCTATTGAGTTAATAAATGCTTTATGCAGTATTGCATTATACTAAATATTCTTTGTTCTGTACCCATTTTATCCAAACTATTTTTCACTATGTGGTATATATCTGATAATATTAAGCTGTATCGTTGTCATTTTTTGTTACGTAATACTCTCATTAAGTGACCCAGAAATTCTCCTTCTTTGCATAAGGCTATTATTCCAAAGGAGGCAAAAATGATACATAACAGGGTTAAATGTGGGTGTGTGTACTATAATCCAACCACTAGAAGCAGCAATTAGAAATACATCTGGAAACCATTATTGGATTTTAAACATATAGGGCTTCATGTAAAAGGTAGAAATAGATATATAAATAATAATGGCATTTCCATAAAGCTCATGGTAATAAAATGCATGACAATCCATGACAATGTAAAACCTATTTTATAAGAATGCATAAAACAAAAAGTAACACTTTAAACAGATTAAGAATAAATGTCAATGAATTGGGGAAAGGAATGGGAGAAGACTGAGGGGATAAGAATAAATAAATGAACAAGGCCATGAATTACATGAATAAAGATATTTAATTCACATGAGCTAGGGACTATGATTAACTCATGTCTCTACCCAGATGAAAACCAAGTTTTTTTAAATGACATGAGAAGAAGGCAGAATATCAAATTACCTATACAGAGTGAGGTCATCTATATAAAATGGTCAATACTGAAAAAGGGAAGGGCTCTAAACTGTAAACAATAAATAGTAAATCAATTTTTATTTGACAAATACTCTCACATACCAGCTCCAAAGATGTCATTCATGGTGCTTATGATTTCATCATCATTTAAGGTGGCTGTTTTGATAGCACCGTGTTTGTTGTGGCACACATTAATCAGAGCATCAGTAATGTCTCGGATATGGTCCTGAAAAGTGAAACTTAAGCATAATTTATCTGTTCTAAATTTCACATCACATAGGAATCTCAGCAAGAAGACATACCACCATGCAACTGAAAATGAAACCAACTAGCTTAGGAATATAAAGTATATAAGTAGATCATTTTAAATGTATTAACCAATTTAGCTTGTCAATAGTCATTCCTAGGAGTGTAAATTAGAAAATTAAGATACCAAACTTAGTTTTCTTCTTAAAGCTTTTTTCATCAATAAAAAACAATGCCAATGTCTGAAAGCACATTTTAAAAAATTAGAGGCTAATTTACAGAGAAATTGTTAGGTCATGAATATAATAGGGTTTCCAAACCTATTGAAAGGGTTTTACTGTATACTTAGGAAATGGGAAGGCTTGATGATAAGGTTTACAAATTCCTTTACTTATTCTACCAGTTCTACTTGCCCCATCTGGTACCTTGAAACAGATTGTTTCCTTTCCTTGCATTAGAGGGGTTTAACCCCACACACCTTTTCATGTGCTCAGTTATCAATCTTTTTACATCTTTCCTATGTTTTCCTCCTAGCAAACTGGCCACCATGAACTAGGATTCATCTTAGTGTCAAATTTCAAGATAGAAATTTACTCTTCTGTGGACCACCAAATTGTGTCAGAACCTTTCAGTGGATTCGCATCTGTAAAACCTAAGGTTCTATTCTATTATCTCAAACTTCAATTCTGTATAATAATGGAACTCAAGTAGGTTATGAGGATAAATTTGAAACTGTCTATAAATGGTCTTTAACATCATTAAATACACTTTCTGAAAAAAAATGTTGATACTTTTCAATCTGAGAACACATAATTTCAGATGTAAAATAAAAGAAACAAGTAATTGGGTTGTTTCTTCAAGGAACTCACCTACCCGCTGGTCATTGTCTATCTGCTGATTACAAATTCCTCATTCTAACGTGGACATTATCTACACACTGAGGAAACTTCTGAGGTCTCAAAAAACTCAAGAGTTCTTCTTAGGGAATCTCTATTTAGGAAATAAGTTACATTAAATTCTAATATCACTGACTAGACTTCACATTTAGTAATAGTTTGGATAAGGTTCCTTGGGGCATAATTATTATGAAATAAACTAAGGAAGAATACATACAACGTTCTGGGTGCTCAACACATTTTATCATTATCCTTTACTTCTCAACAAAACTTTGTCTTAGTATGAATTTAAATCGTTACCTTATCATATGTAGTAAGATGATCTTGTACATGTAGTGCAATGAACTTATTCAAGGCCTGATAAAATTCCCGGGGACCATTTATAATTCTTAGTGGGAGGTAACGGAAACATGGTATGAAATCAGCAGGATTAGCCACACTGGAGGCCTTGCGTAAGTCATCATTGGTTTTAATTATTCTAAGGAACTCCTCGTCGTCATGCTCATATCTCTTGCCAAAACAAAGGGAACAGACAACATTGGCCACTGCACATGTGATAGCACTTCTAGGGTCTAAGCCACTGTTCGTGGAAGTCAACTCTGTAAGGACTTTTACCAGCTCAGAAGCTTCGGCGACGACATGTTCTTCAAGCAAGCAAGAGCACGTAGAGGATTTTGCCTCTGCTTTAGAAAATGTTCGTAAAGCATTAGAGGCTATTTTCTTATGAAGCTTCCAACTCTCTCCATAATTGACTGAAAATGAAAAACTCTTTCCTTCTGCCAGGAAAGAAAATGTATACATGTTAGGTCTGCCTGCAAAATGTTCTCCATCCTTGAGTAGTACGTGCTTCACCATATCCATCCCATTCACCACCACGACAGGCACCATGCCAAGTTTGATAAGAAAGACATCTCCGTATTTCTTCTTCATCTCCATGAATGTAAGATAAGGATGGTCTCCAAGCTGGAGAAGATTTCCTATGATGGGGAAGGACCATGGGCCAGGAGGAGACCTCTGTTTTCTACCCTTACTCCCCAGGGCTCTTACAAGCATGAAAATCATCACCAAAATCACGAGAGATATAGTCACCTCTCCAGGGTTGACTGCCATGTCGATTATCATTTTCAGGAAAAAAAAAAAAAAACAAAACACCTAAAACAGAAAAATATAAATCTTATTTTTGCCATTCTAAGCCTAGACATAGTCTTTTTCCCTTTAAACATTTACAATAAAAGTACATACTCTTTGTAGCTAGTTGAAAGTTATCCTTTTAAAAAAATTTTATTGACGTACCATTGGTTTACATAGTTGATAGTATTCTGTGTTGCTCAGTCTCCCCAAGTCCCCCCTCCCCGGGCCTAGCACACCTACCACCAAAGCACCATAGTCCACCACCATAGTCCACTGTGCTCTCACTCCACTTTGTTCTCCCCCTCATCCTCCAGGTGCCTCAGTTCTATGTTCAGGTGATATTCACTGCTGCTAGTACCTTCATGAGATCTTTGCCTGGGCTGAAATTCCTTCCTGTTTAAATTAACTAGAATTGTTCTGTTTTACTTGCAACTAATCTATCCACCAAAAATTTTCCACACATACATAGACTATTTTTGTTAGATATTAGATAGTGTCATATGCTAACTATGGAAGGCATACAAAATTGTTCTCCTTCAAAGAAAACATAATTGTTCACATTTCTCAAATTATAAAATGTTATAAATAACATTGGTGGGCAGTATACTCACTAACCAGTGTAAATGTCCAGTTCTCTTTGATTTTTAAATAGACCAAGATTTGATTTTCTTCAAGAATTAAAAAAAAAGTATTCTAATAAACTGAAAATTATTCTGGCAAAGAGCAATGAACTTGTCTTTCACTCAGTTCAGAAGAAGGTGATAATGTGGTAAAAACCACTCTCCTTATGTTCTGGTACTAAGAATCAGAGGTGGGTATGTTTGTTATCAAGCTTGTCCTCAGTATAAATAGCTGCAACCACTTTGAGTATGTAAGCAAGCCCATTGTCCCGTCTTCTCTGATTATTTCACCTTTGAAAGTTCACAGATAAAATGTGGCTATCTACACCAAGTTGGTTGACACTGATTTCTAGAAAATGAACTTTGGAGTTAAAAGTGAGAAAGCAACTTTACTATCTGGGAGTAAAAAACAGCACCTGCTTGGAAAATAAAAAAAACATAAAAACTTAGATATGAAAAGAAAGGTCTAGAAAGTTATGAGGTATAACAAGAAAAAACATTTGCAATATGTGGGAGAAAGGGGGAGTTTGTTTTCAATATGTAAAAGCTTTTATGAGACAGCAACTCAAAAGAATAAAGAATAATTTGCTGAAGAAGAAAGTTCAAATAACCAATAAATATCTGAAAAGATACTTGCCTCAGTAATAAAGACAGCAATGCACGAAAAAAGCCAAACATTCATTGAAACTATAAAGGAAAGCTGAGTCCCTAACCAGTGTAACAATTACAAAGACAAAACATTTTTCTCTTTGTTCAGAAAGAAAATAGTGAGGACCTCATTGTGTTTCTGCTTTGCAGTATGCTGATTCTAAGGCTCTTCCCATTAATAACAACTCGGATTCTTTTTTGCACTCTTACCATGTGCCAGATAGAGTTAATCATTAATAAACTAACCTAATAAACAAATTACTTAATAACAAATCACCAATTACTTACCTCTAGCACTTACAAAGTTCAGTTTCCTTGGGACATTCACCAAGCTGTCACTTTGCACACTGGCAGTTATCAGAGGACTTTTCAAAGCAGACTTCTAGTAGGTGACACACCCTTCTAGTAAGGTATGTCTGGGTAACACTGGCTCTCAGAATATCCCTGATTTCCCACCTGCCTCGTCTGCTATTTAGCTATGGGATTTTTATTAAATTACAATCTTTTTTGACCTCAGTTTCCTCATCTGTAAAGTAATTGCTGCAGACTACAAGATTTGGAAGTCCAGCCCCAAACTTCAGTAACCAAAGCTAGAGGAGAAAATGGGATGCCTGGGTGTGATATACAGGGTTAATTAGGCAGCAAGATAATTTCGTTAGAATCTCCAGAGTTAACAACTTATCAACAAAAATAAGTAAATGTTATCTGATCCCCCTGGATTCTTTTTCAGTCTGGGCCCTTCTAGTGTCTTTTTGTAATTTTTCTTTGGCAGTTTACCAGGCCCAGAAGAATTGCTAAATTTACTGACAACTTTCTTAAAATGCTCTGAAGCACATTTTTTCCCAGCTTTCTTTAGGGTGGACTTTTTCAGGGTTTAGGATCCTAAGGTTGGGATGTTACACCATCAAAGAGTCAGGATAAATTCTGGCCCCCTTAGAAATGAACCAGGTGAGAAGAATATATATAAGCTGACATTTTTACAATGATTTTCAAACCTAGATATATACATTAGACCTCCCTCAGAGGGTGTTATCATAGTCTCTTAGCAAACTCGATGTCCCACAAGGAACATCTAAATTAAAGTCTCTAGGGAGTGACAGATTTTCAAAACTTCCTCAATATGCCTAAGGGGTATTTTAGGTTGTAGCTATTTGGGAGGGGTGAGGAGGGAAAGAAACTGCTAGAAATCAACAAATCCATTTAATCAAATAATAATATGCCAGAAAGACTCACCTGTGCCTAGAAATCTTGCTGATCAATTCGAGGAAACTGGCAGAGGGATCTAACAATGAAGAAAGTTTTGGGGAAAGATCATGGATCCTAGGAAACAGAAATCGTCTCAGCACAGCAGCAGTAGACCCAGGGGGAAAGGTCAGAAGAGAACATTCTGGGAAGAGAGAGTAGGGGTGGACCCTGAGCCCAGCCCATGTGGGGAGGAGTTTGGAACTGGATTAAGGCATTTCACGGATGTTTATGGTATTGGGTTTGACAATGATTTTTTTGGCTATGACACTGAAAGCACAGGGAACAACAACAAAAAGATCATGTGGATTTCAACAAATGTTTAAACCTTTGAGTATAAAAGACACTGTTAACATAGTGAAAAACGCAAGGGACGGAATGAGAGAAAATATTTGTAACTCATTTATCTGACAAGGGATTAATATCTAGAAGGTAATAAAGATCTACAACTCAGCAATAATGACCAATGAGAAAAATATGGGAAAAAGACTTAAATAGATACTTCTCCAAAGAAGTTACACAAATGGCCAAAAAACACAAGAAAGCTGCTCAACATCATTCACTATAACCAAAAAGTGAAAACAACTCAAATGTTGGATGGATAATCCAAATCTGGTGTATGTATGTGTGTGTGTATACAAATATATATATATACACACACACACACACACATATACACATATATACTTACATATTATATATATGTATATCACATTCATTTATATGTATAAACACATATAATGGAATATTCATACATCTGTATGTGTGGATATTATACATATATGCATATATTACATAATAAATGTCACATAATATACTTAACTAATAGAATGGTAATCAATCTTAAAAAGGGAGGAAATTTGCTACAAATGAATGAAACTTGAGGACATTATGCTAAATGAAACAAGTCAATCACAAAAGGAGGAATACTGTATTCCTAACATGTATTCCTAACATGAAGTACCTATTAGTAGTTAAACTCATAGAGACAAAAAATAGAATGTTGGTTGCCAAGACCTGGACACAGAAGAGAATGGGGAGTTACTATCTAATGTCAACAGAATTTCCGTTTGGGGAGATAAAAATAGTTCTCGAGGAGGTTGGCGGGTAATGTTTGTACAACAATGTGAATGTACTTAACACAGCTGAATCGTACACTTATAGTATACAGTATATAGTATACAGATTTTTACTATAATAAAAATGACTGAAATTCTCAAGAAAGAAAACTTATTCTCAATATGTTTGACTTCCTTTTTAGTTCATAGTATTGTAATACAGTTCCAACTTAATCATATTTCTCGTTCCACTGATACTATGGTGTAACCTAAAAAAGAGGAACATGTCTTCTCTCAAGATTCATTTCCTCTTGTTGAATACACACACACACATACACACACACACACAGAATATATATATATATGGAATCTTTCAGTTTACTCCTTTATTCATGTGCCACTGCTAAACATTTCAGAACTAAGTAAGCTGTGACTCTTTTGAACCTTTATTTTAAAATTGCAGAGTATGAATATTTGAAATTTTCTTAAATAAATATAGAAACCACTAGACCCAAGACCTGTTTCAGTCTATACCACCCTTCCCTGGCAAGACACAGAGATAACTCTTCACAGAGGAAGAATGCCTCTCCCCACTTTCTCATCAGTTCAAACAGTTGCAGTCAGCTTGCCAGGTTGTTATATATTAAAGCTGCTAGACTTTTTCTTCCTTCCATTGGTAATGATCCTGCATCCTTTCCTACCTGATGAAATTTGCCTAAAAACAATTCCTATTTGTCTGATTTGCTCACCATTATGGACTGAACTCCTACCCCATCACATGGACTTTACAAATATTTGTTAAATAGATAAATGAATGTTCAAAGACCCACTAACAGGAGTGATATTGTCTGCCAGTATACAAATTTCTTCCTATAACATCTCCTCTTACCAAATTGTTTAGTTTGATTCTCACAGGACTAAAACATCCTCCTATGTGATTGTACAACTTAAGGGGTAAGATAATAGAGGTTTCTTCTTGACTGAGATTATAATAGGACTAGTTACAAATTAAGTGCAGCGAGCAAAAATATTTTGATTTAACCACAGAATTTAATCAATGTTCTAAATACAAGTATTAGAAATTCTTGCAAAATAAAAGCTCATCTTGTCTTGAAAGTTTATAAAGTATGGCAACACCAGGTCTACAGTTGTCTGGGGCTTGGTAGTTGATTAATTTGGATGCGCCACACATGTAAAACTTTTCTTTTTGTGTATCACCCCTACTAGATTGTGAATTCTACAGAAGCATAGTCTTTTTTTTTTCCTTGTAGTCAAGAATCAACAGGTATATTAGGGTGAAGGCACAAGTTATGAATGGGTAAAAGTGCTAAGGTTAATTATGAAGGTGATCTTATATAACTTTGACTCTCTATTCTGTTTCTTGGTACATCTAGAATTTTCCCCCCAGAAATCCTGTATAAACTCATGATTTAGCGCTCATCTCTACCACAAAGTTAAACCTATCTCCTGGGTTCTAATACAGTATCTCTGTGTCTCAACAGCCCATTTTTTGTCCAGAGGTTAATCTGTTATCTAGCCAAAACATTCTTTCCAACTGACTGCCCACTTATTTTCCTAATGCTACCACCAGCCTCCCATGCATATAACCTTGAAGCCTCCACAGTATTGGGGTCCTTTTTTTGCCCTTATTGGTCATATTCAGTGAGGTATCAAGTCTAACATATTGACTTCTCAAAATATTGAATATTTCTTTTTGTCTTTTTTTCCTATACCCAAGATCAAGTTTTTAACATCTTGATAAACATTTAATTGTTCTCCTTGCTTCAAGTCACTTACCTTTCAAAAGAGATTTATAATATAGTCAAATATTTATCTAATGTCCACCACTGTCATAGGTGCTATTGATAGAATAGCAAACAAAAGTGACAGACTCCACCCTCACAGAATGTCTAAAAAGAGAGAGCAATACAGCAGAAAATACATAATAGTACATCAGGGAGCAATAAGTTACATGAAGAAAAGCAGAGTAAGAGAACAGGGAGTGACTGATTTGAGAAGTGAAACTCTTGTTAATCATTGCAACTCTTCTAATGTTTAAATTAATATACAATCAAAGGAAATTCACTGCATATCATTTTCCAAATCAAGCTTCATGAAATATTTCTCATTATGCCACTACTCTATTCAAACACCTTCAATATTTATTCAACTATGAAATAAATGGGAGATAATCCAAATAGCTAGCTCAGACATGCTCAATCTGGCCAATTATTCTTTCTTGTCTTTGCACAATAGACATAAAATCTAGAAAAACTGGTCGAATTCCTGTTCGTATGTTTTTCTACTCCATTGACCTTTACTATTCCATGTCTGTGTACAGCACCCCTGCCTTTCAGACTCTATAGGAAAATCTTTCTCCTTTGGGGACTCTTCCCTGTTCTATGTCATCCAGTCTGACACAGAATCTTGTGAACATTATATTTTATCTTCCCAAGTGTATGGAATACTTTTTGAAAAAAATGTTTGCCTTATATTACCTTGAACCCTTCTTTTACCTTCCAAAATTATTGACATATAAATGTGTTAAGTGTTGACTGACCAATTACACACACACAGTCAACCTTTGGGACTCCATTCGGGCACAGATCCACAACATTTGCCCCATTATTTTGGTAACTTTAAGCCTATACCTGATTTTATTGACTTTTCTACTCGATTATGTCTTTTATTTCCATCTTGAAAGTAGTGTGTCACTGTAACCAAATAGATCTTATTTTGTGGCTGGGTTGACATGCTTTGCTTTATCAGGATATTCACTTTCTACACGTGCCACAAGGGGGAGCAGCAATTTCTTTCCAGGAACCAGAATTGTTTCCTCTAGAGCTGTTGCCATTCCAGTATTTTGGTCTTCACTTACTCATCACCATGAATTCTTTCCTATTTTTGTTCCCCCCACCCCATACCTTTTCCACGCCTACATGGAAATTCTTCACCTTCCAAAGGAAATTTTATTTCGTTTCCTTAATTTCATTCCTCTAGCCACGATATTTTAATTTCCATTCTGATTCCTATTTTCCTATTTTTAAAGAGATGGCTATGGATGTCTGAAATGGCACTAGTACTTTTGGAGAATATTGTTGGAATAACAATTCAAGGGAAAACTGAAAACTATCTTTCCATCAGTACTTCTGTCCCTCGCTTTACCTAAAATATTGAGTGCAGATAGTAATTTCTATTTGCCAAGTAAGAAACATCCTTAACTAAAACCCGATGTTAGGATACTGTACACATACAATTCTGGAATTAATAGGGACATTATAAATAATTTGGACAAAAATCCAAAGTTTACAAATAAGGATGTTCAATCCCAGAGAATGCAAATGGCAAACTGAGCTAGGTGGAGACTCACTGTGCCCAGAGCTCCTTCCATCCAGGTCCATGGTGGCACTTGTGACCATGTCATGTCTGGCATATCATTTAAATATAGAACAAAAGAGTTATTTTACTATGCTGGCAATATTATGTTAAGGATCCTTATGAAAATGTTGTTCTGGTTTCTAAATACTATGAAACACTTCAAGTCCACACAGAGTACTGTTACCTCACAGTTGCTTAAATTATTTAGCTAGTTCTATCTGTGCACAATTGGATGTTTAGGTTGAGTAAGTAAAGTTAGATAAATAACAATGATAATAGAAATAACAATAATAAAGTGTATCATGGTTTGTTTTTTTAAAGAAAGCCATTTATGCAAATCCACAGATACAGTTTTCTAAGTGTATACAGTTGAAATTGTTACCTTGATACTATAATAACAGGAGAAAAAAGCAGACAAAGGGCCATATCATTGTTTTTGATGAGTATTTCGATCCCATATTCAACAAGGCAGAGACATTCATTCTAAACTAAAATCAAGAAAACTGAGTCAGATCATGCTAAAAGGTGATAATATTACTCTGCTCAAAGTATTGCCAACTAGAAATGATCTACCAAGTAGGAATTGTTGAGAAGACAATAGAGTTTGCTATTTTAGGTGTTCTTTGTTGGGAGAATAGTTTTAAAACATTTGTTCATATTGTTTTGATTAATCTTACCTTATTACCAGATGACAATAAAGGCTGTGAATTGTTTTTATTAAAAAAAAAAAAAGGAATTGCCACTGGTTAAGATTTGGCGCTCTGAGGAACGGTGTTTCTGACGGTGAGAGATCTTCAAGTGGGGAGGTCTTGATGGCTTCTTTGGTGTTTTAGACCAAGATCTGAAAAATGAGGAAGAGTCAACTAAGTAAAGAGACAACTGAAAGCATTCCAGGAAGAAAGAAAGATATTTGTGATATCCTGGTGGGATCGATTGTAAATATAAAAACATGAATCAAGTGCCATTATAATGGCAGTAGCAATGGGACATTCTGTATAAGGGAGTAGAGGAATAGGGCTACAATATGCAGAGTATTAGAACAGGTGTAGGTAAATGCTAGTCCATAAGTCAAATTAAGTCTGTTGCCTGTGTTTACATATGAAGTTTTCTTGGAGCACAGTTATCTATTTGCTTACATGTTGTTTATGGCTGTTTTTTGATGTACCTAAAATATTTTTATTTAGCCCTAAGAGGAAAATTCTTGCTGACTCCTGTTATAGACTATACCAGTTTTGTCTTTACTGAAAGAGAAAGAGAATACCATCAGCAGCCTGGAAAAGATTCTCATAAAGCCACCCTGAACCCGAGATTGATTTTGCAAGTTATCTGAAGAGGAAGTTGATGGGTTACACCATCATCTCTACACTTTCTGACCCTGACCATGGTCACCCTGGTGAAAGCTCACAACCGCATTAAACCAGTGGCAATTCTTAAAATTATCTGAATCACATTCATTCCCTCCATATTTTATCACCAAACTGAGATAAGGTTAAAGTAGAATCTTTCTTTTTCTTTTCACTGTATTCCCAGGGCCCAGGGCCAAGCACATAATTGGCAAAACAAACTTGTTGATTAACTGAATAAATGAATGAATGAATACATGAGTGAGTTATTCCCACTTTCATTACCATCAACTTTCAACATCCCATTATAATTTGCACCTGTTGTCTCAAGTCTCCTCTTCATAAATTGCTTCTTGCAATTTTTCTTTCCATATAAATCTCCCTTTTTCTGCATACCTGGATGAATTTCTACTGCTGTTAACTTACCTCTCTGTTCCTTACACATCTGTGTTTTCTGGGAAGTGTTCTTCTGGCTTTCATTTGGCCTTCAATAAGCTTGTGCCAGGTTTTTAAATCTCTCCAGTCCAAGATCTCCTGGAATAAACTTGTAGTAGAACAGAGTGCCTCTTAAAACTGGCTGCAATGAGAGGAGCCATACCACTTGGGAAACCAAGGGTGTAAAAAAGGACTTAGAAGATTTGACATATGTTTGCTTATTTGTGGGAGAGTTCATGGAAGCAGTGTTTTTGCTGACTTAGTTGTGCTGGTTACTGCTGTAAGGAAGTTAGGATAATTCTTCGAGCCTCCAAACAATTCTTTTCTAGGAGACAAAGAAAAATACAGCATAGTTCAAGTTGCAATTGGTAAAAAGGTGATGGTTACTCATATTAGGCAGATTAGGGTAATATTTGCTCTTTTTATTATTTGTACAATGTTCTTATTTTTGTCTCTTAAGACATGATCCAACAACATAGCAGCCTGGCCTTGCCCAGTTTTGAAACTGTTTATGCTCATTAGGAGAAAACCATGCATTTCTCTGAGTAACAGTCCAGCTCCTTGAAGCACCATGGCTTACAGTGATGCCAAGTGGCTTTTGACTTTGAGAAACTTCTGGGTTTTATCTCCAACTGAATTCTCCCAGGGAGGGTTCCACACACACAGTGGCTCATGTGCTTAGTTCTCCGTTTGGTAATTAGTCCAGGGAGCACAACTTTGGCCAGCATGCAATAGAATTTCAAAAGTAAATACTTTTGTTTATCATTTTTCATTTTGTCTTAGCTGAAAAGTCACATTAACTTATAAAGTTAGATAAATAAAATTCCTCACTATTGAAACATGCATGGTATTGTCACAGATAAGAATTTGGAAGCACAGCAGTTCTCAATGAGCTTCCCCAAATACATAATTAAAAAAAAAAAAACTCTCAAGTAATTTTGCCAAGATTGTCAACATGTTATCAACTGAGAGGACAAACAACTGAATCATGGAAAACAGTCAATCCACCAACATTAATTATTGACTGTGGTTGGCACTCCTGTGTATGACATGTGAAGAGTTATGAGAAGCTTAGTGTAAGATGCAGCCCGGGAACTGTTTCTCAAAGAAAGGTCTGTATCTTGTATGTGGATTTTGAGGTTTTATATTAAGATTAGATAATTCAGTGATATGAGAGTTATACAAGTTTACATTGGCAAATAGAAACAGAAAGCACCTGATTCACCCAAAACCTTTTGGAATCAGTGAAATACAATTTACAGAGATTCTGTTCAGTACATATTTCTGAGAGAAGAGTTTTGATCCTACCTGACGCTATATTAAGGCAATGATTAGGACTGAGTTTAGGACTGAGCAGAAGTAAAGTGCTAAGTCATTGTCTGGGCATACAACATCGTGGTTGGAGGAGCTAGTGTTGAATTTGAAGTAAGTGTATGAATTTCAAGTACCAAACATATATCATAATGAATTCATATTAATAACATTGTTATAATTATTATTTATCATTTAATTATATGAAATAACTAAAGATATATAAATGTGAGGATATATTTGATTATCTGGAAAAGAGAATATTGATTGGAACTATGGGTCCTGAAGGAAAAATACTTAGACACAAAGGGGTTTAAAGTATGACATCAGAATTAGAATATTTACCTAGTCTTCAGCTACTTTTGATTCTTACATCGGTCCCCAACAACTTTTTATGCCATTCATCCAAATATTCACCATTTTCCATGAGTTCTATCACTTTGTTAGCAAATATACTGAATTTGAATTTCACAGAGAAAACACCATCATCAGGGATGGTCATTCGCAACAACTACAACAGATTCATGACTAGAAACAAGTGACCTCATGTAAGAAGGAATTCTCTTTATCGATGGTTTGTGTTTCTACCGTGCTGTAAACTCTTTCACAGACACACACATCAACTTTCCCCCCCTCTCTATTATCTCTTCTTTTTTTAACACAGCATGTTAAATCTCTGCTATTAAAAATAAATGGCTTCCTTTATCTGTATTTCTTATCAAATGCTCTTTTTAGGAAATAAGTAGAAATAACTTCTCTAACAATTTTTTTGAAAGAGTTATCTAAACTCAACACTCCTCCTGTCAGATACTCATGTACTCATCGACCCACTGTAATTTTTCTTTTCTTCCATTTGTATCTGGAAACTAATTTGCCCAGATCACTAACTAGTTAAAATTTAACCCCAGTCTGGGTTAACAGTTGCACAGAAATTATTCCAAAACTTAATGACTTGAGACAATAGGATTTTATCTCTCTTGGGTTCTGCCTTTGTTGCTTAGGGTACAGTGGGGACAGATGTCTATCCTCCACAATGTCTGGAATGCTCCAAAGTTGAAGGTTGGAATTATCTGAAGTCTTCTTCATACATATGTATGGAGGTTGGTGGTGGCTGTTGGTGAAGATGTTAGCTGAGGTTCTCAACTGCAACACTTATATGTGGCTTCTCCATGTGATCAGAGCTTCTTCACAGCATCATGGCTGGTGTCCAAAGGCAAGTGACCTAAGAGAGAGCCAAGTGGAAACTTTATGACTTCGCCTTGGAAGTTATATGATGTCATTTCTGACACACTCCCTTGGTGAGGTCACAGGTCCCCTATTAGACTCACTTAAATTCATACTTCCTGTAAGTATCTTGTCTTATACAGCAGGACATGGGAAAGCTTTGGAAAATCCAATATATTTTCCTTCATAAAATCATTATAAGATCTTTTTGAAAAAGATTAGAATTAAATCCTAACAATGTTATTTCTAGGCTGTATCATAAATACAATTTCAAATCTATTCATTTTTCCCCTAGTTTATGTTCCAGAGTAACAAGTTATATTTGATTACCACTGATATAAAAATGGGCCTTTCATTTTTATACAGCTCTAGAAGGAATGTTTAGTATCCCACAAATCTGAAACCTAGTAAAATCACGAATGTTGACGCTATATAACCTTAATAATAATAGATCCCTTCTCCAGGTATACTTTCGGCCACTGTGGATTTACTAATTATGTTCATCTATTTCCAGCTGAACAGTCTTAAATATTTTGAATATTTTAGTAGTTCTTTTCTGAACCTGTTTTCTTCTGACAGAGAGATCTAGAACTATACTAAATATTCCAAGAATTTTATTAGTCATCTGGATTTTGACCGCATATTTTTCTTTAAAGCCAAACATATGTTGTCTTATTTTCCTTCCCTCAAAGAATTATAAAATACCAATTTGAAAATAAGTCCAATATTCATCATTTTAAATTAATAAATGGCTCATTACCTAGGAGAGGAATTAAACGCAAGTAAAATTAAAAAAAAAAAAACAGCACGTTAAAAAAACAACTTTGAATTTTGGAAAATATCCATTAGGCCAAATTTGAAATTTTAAAATAATAATAAACCTAATTGCAAAGTTAAAAAAATTATTAGCATTTTCATGTTTGAGATAGATGACAATGATAAAGAAAATATTTGCAATATAAAATAATTATGTTGGCACATTCAAACACAACTATATGGACTAAAGTTCTTAGTAGTTTCAAGGAGTGTGAAAGTCTTTAAACAAATCATGGTGAGAGTCTATCAAAATTTAAACAATTAAAGTGAAGGTCATACATGCAATGTATAGCTCATATATATATATATATATATATATATATATATATATATAGCTCATATGTATAGCATTTGTTGTATAGCTCAAAGTATAGCTCATATATACAGTGTGGAGTTGAAGGTTTTTTTTTTTTTTTTTTTGGTGACCCAAACTAAATATTTGCCTTTAAAGGGTTAACTAAAGTCCATTTCTACATTATTAGAATGGTTGTATTTAGCTGAGTTCTACCATTTTATATTACATTGATTGAATACATATATATGATCTATTTCCTTTGCCCATTTTAGATAGCTCTCCCAATATTTTGGAAAATTTGTATTTTCTAATCTTTGACTCAATTCAAATGCCATATTCTCAGAAAAAACTTGCCTAACCTAGCTGGGATTTCCATGCCATGACTTCCAATCTTTTGTTCCTTTCCAAGTTTCTGCCTACCTGATCAATACTTAAAATTATCGTATCAATTTAGTTTAACAATTTATTGGTTCCTGTACACTAGAACAAATCTTCTTTCTAACAGTATATCTCTCTCTTTCACTCTTGTTCTCTCCTTTTCCATATTTGAATCAGAATCCATAACAGTGGACTCTGTTAGTTTGTTGAAAAGTATTAAGTACACAGGTACTTAACAAATATTTTGACTGCCATTTGAAGTTATATATTTTTTCATTTTAAATTGTACTCTTCCTAATACTGTCTCACTTATTTAAGCACCTAGTAAGTTTGCTACCACTGAATTGAAACTGTGGAGATTATAGCCTTATAGAAATATAAAATATAGATGAGGAATAATTAGAATAATGATAATAACTACTAATTTGGGGGTACTTGGGGGTATGCCAGGCACTATTTGCAGCCTTGTACATTTGTTAACTTATTTAATAATTACAATAATCCTATAACAAGCATCATTGGTATTTTCCCTAATTTACAGATGAGAAAACTGAGTGGTTAAGTAATTTTCTCAAAGTGACAGAATTAATGTTAAATTAGACATGGACATTGTAACTACATTTAAATTGGGAAATGTGTATAAAATAATGTCATCCTAAAAGTAGATTATCACTAATTAATATTTTGTTATTTTTTTACTATTATGTCTTATGTGTAATTCTTTATTACATTTTAAGCTTTTTTGAAAGCAGACTTTTTAAAAATCCTCAAGGTGCATAACAGGGTGCTAAATTAATAGCAACAGAAATAGTTGCTTTTACTTAAATAGCATTTAGTATGTCCCAAACACTATTCCTAGTACTTTAAAAATGCTAAGTGTTTTAATTATTTTTAACAGTAGCTTCTACTATTATTTCCATTTTACATGAGAGAAATTCAGTAACTTTCCTAAGGTCATACTTTGTAAATGGCAAAGCCAGAATGTGAACCTAGACAATCTTGTCTGGAGACACTGCTGTTAAACATTATGCAATGCTCCTCACTGAGTGCTTGCAAGTGATTAAAATTTAATGAGGCATATATTTCATTATGGGGTAATATGATTCAAGGCATGATTTTACATGTTCTAATCTATCCAAGTTCCAGACTTATAGCTTTGATAAGCCAAATAAAAACATGCTCTATGTATTAGTGCATCATACCAAATGAAGACGTATACTTACAAAAATATATAGTTCTAGAACCTACAATTTATCTTGGGATAGCATTGATTATTCAAGTAAGGTCAAATTTTAAATAAATTTTGAGTCACTTTTCAATATATTATTTTAATAACAAACTACAGAAATGATCCCTGAAATTTTAGTCTTTCAATATTGCTCTTTAAATATTCACTTCTGGATACAATGATTAGTGGTTATTAGTTAAAATATCCATAAATTAAGAAACATTAATATTTTAAAAGCATGATTGCCAAAATAAACCTCCCAAGTCACGAATACCTGTTTCATCCAAAAAATTGATAATTCCTCTTCAGATGTATTATTTTTAAAGCTAATATATATGTCTTTAATATCCTACAGGGTATAAATGCGTATTTCAAAAGAAAAGAAGAGATAGTTAACAACAAATTTCAAGACAAAACTTGGACTTTGGCTCATATTCTAGACTATAACTATAACAAATAGCAAAAATAATATTTTCTATAGAAAAAGAAACAAGGATTCCAAAACAGCAACCATAATTACAAACTACTGTTGAACCAAATACGTGTATGCAGCCATCTGAGCTAACTTTAGATCTCCTTTTTAGGTGCGTTCATTCATAGTGAGACAAAGATACACAATAGCCAGCAGAACCTAGTATTTCATTGTTTAAGACTTATCAAATCACCACAAACAGATGTAATACTAAGGCATGGAATCACATGAGGTTATGAATAATTACTTCTCTAAATTAAAGAAAAAGAAATTAGTTTCTTTGCCAAATAATCACATATATATAGTATTTGCTATACAATATTTGGATAAATATTTCCTGCACAGAAATATATAGTCATCATAAAATATTAAATAAAAACATCAAAAATCAACAGTAACAGGTGAATAAAATTCATCTAAACTATGTAAGCAATATACACAGCCATATTTATAGTAACTAGGCAAATAACATAACTATTCACCTAAACAATTATAGGAATCCTAACAAAAGAGAACAACTAAAATGAGAAGGACCTACCTTCTCAAAGACTAAAAACCAAAAGAATTTTGGTGAACTTATTTTTTGGTGAGTAACAGCTGAACTTAATTTTTTGGTTAGTAACAGAGCTTCCCTATGGGTATAAACCCAATCACAAATTTCCAGGCCAATAAACAGGTTCTATCATATTCTCAAGAACAGTTGGGAAAAAAAGAAGCATGCATATGGAGGGGAAAAAAAGAAAAAAATTATCAATCAGTACATAGATGTAAATATTATTACCATGTCAGACGACTCATTCTTGTCAGAGATTTGTCAGAGAAGAGGACTTTCTTCTGGGTCATGTATCTCCTTCTTAACCACTTTGAAAAACAGGCTTAAAATCTTTGGCTTTTTAATAAACAGATCTTCAGAGGGGATGAAACCCTGTGAATAATTTTGAATCATTTCCTTAAAATTTACAGATCTTCCATTTAGCCAGATTCATTAAGTAGAAAATGAAAAATTCTTATCTTCAACAAACTCCACTTCAAAGCAGATTTTTTTATGGGGGGGGAGGAACAAATAAATGAAAAAACGATATTTGGAACTGAGGTTTAAACAGGCAGGCAAAGAGATATTTTAATTTAAATGGAGCATTTCCAGGAGCATGAACACAGGCATGCGTTCTCGTCCTCTTCTTGCTCCTTGGTCTCTTCTGGAGATCCACCGGGGACTCCTACTTCCCAGTTAGTTGACTCTAGCCACAGGCTTCTGTCCTCTGAATAAGGGTAAGGGCTACTAGTTTCAGCACATTGAGTTGGTCCTCTCATTTCAGTGTGAGTACCTTCGTAGGATGGAACAGGATGCATTTTATGTCCTTCACTATATCTGATTTAGGAAGCAGTGAGTTGAGGTATTAGAGTTTGCACTGCAAAAGAAAGGCAAAACGGCTCGAAGACAATTGCATCCTCATTGGAGACTTTTTTGGACTCCCTATAAACTCCTCCTAGAACAGCTGATGCTGACTCACTTGCTTTAGGGACACATTTATTGTGGCCAATTTTTTTTTAAATGACACTTGATTGTGAGATCTTAGATTAGGAATGTTGCTTGGCAACACAAGAATCTTCCTAGACATTTGTGCTTTACCTACATTCAAATTTTTAACTTTCAGAAAGAACACAGATGGTTTTAAGATTTATCATTTTTTAGCTGTTATACTTGATTCCAAGTTATTCTTATAGCCCAAGAAATTACAAGTTTTTGTGCTAAACAGTTCCATTTATATCTATGTTAAAAGTCCTTGCCATTTCCTTCGATCTCCATCCCAGCTGTTCCCATCACTACCCACCCCACACTCCTCAAATCTCTCTTTAGGTGCATTTTAATTTGTGCTCCAGAAAGGAATAAATAATAATCAAACAAGCCTCAGTCTAACACCGTAATGTTATTAGAGAGACAGAGACAGAAAGAAAGAGAGGGAAAAAGGGAAAGGAGGGAGAAAGGAAGGAAAGAAAGGGGAGGGAGGGAGGGTGTATTTTCCCAAAAGCTTTCACACAGGAAACAATTAACGTTTTCATGTTGAGCTTTGAGATCTTGCAAAGAAAAGTATTTGTGGACTAAAAAAAAGAGCAGGAGGGGCATTTCACACAAGAGAGGCATGAGTGGCTAATAATGTAAAAAAAGATGCTCAACTTCACTAAGAGATTGTAAATGAATCTAGTAGCAGGTTATCACCTCACACCCTTAGACTGGCGAAAATTGGAGTGCTAATAGTTCTAGTGAAGTTTAAGTAGCTAGAGCCCTGTTAGGAAAGCACCCTGGCCCTATATGTTAAAATTTATAACCCACATATAATTTTAGCCAGCAGCCCCACTCTGTGTATTCTAGCCCATAGAAATAAAAAAAAATCAATGCCTAAGAATAGAGTGACAAAGACATCCTTGACAGTTTTAGAAGCAATGTCTATCAATTGAGAAATAATTAAATGTATTTAATAGTTTCATACAATATTACTTAACCATTAAAATGACTAAATATGTTCATGATATATATCTAAAAGACATGATATGCATCTAAATATATAATTTCCCTTATGTAAACAAAATGGCAAAATGTGTCTTACCTGTGCCCTCTGTACTTACATGCATTTGTATATAATTCTAGAAGCATGGAGAAAGGTATAGAAATATATATACCAGGTAGGCAATTTGGGGCTACAGACTTGGTGATTAGGAGAGTGTGGTATAGAGGGAAATGTATCAATTCACAAAACAACTGACCCAGTATGCATGATACTGCCTTTATGCTGTTTTTATATAAATGTGATTGAATAATGTTCATAAACTTAATTAAAATGCTACAAATAAATATAGAAAGGTAGCAGGATTGTGGAATTTCCCCCCTCCCTAAAACTTGATATATCTTTTGAAATCTTATGAAGATTATGCATTACATAATAAGAAAACCTGATAAGACTATTTTCAATGGGGTAACTGATAACATAAGTAATATTTTATTATAATTTTAAACACATTGCTTATTTGTAGGTTCAGAAATTATAATACTTTGAAAAATGACTGAGATTGAAGATTATCTTTGCTAAACTAAAAATAACGTGTCTAGTTTCCAGTTAATAAAAGTGTGAAGCCCACGTGAAGAAAAGATGCATTTAATGACATAATGGATAGTAGTTTTCAAAATTTCTAAGCCCCGTATCTCCAAATTGAGAGTGGAATTTTGAAAACAGAAATGCTGAGATACAGAATTAGAGTTGTATATGCTCTCCACACCTTTCTTTTTCTGAGTCTGAGGTTTCTGAGGCATGAAGTGGACTAGCTGAGATTAGAAATTCTCCAACCTGATGGTCTGCAGGCATAACTAGGGTATTGTCTACTCCAAGAATAATGAAATAGCATTTCTAGTGCTGAAGCTTACAAGTCTCTATTTGAAAACATCTCCTGCGACTCCAAGATTTGAGAACCATGTAGAACACCATGTCCCATCTAGTTATAATTATTTTAAATCACCACTGTCTTTTTTCCCCTATTGTTGCCACATCTTCTACATAGATACACTTTATCTTCAAAGACCTATTGTGCAGCCTCCCTGGTGGTGCAAGGGGTTAAGTCTCAGCACTATGAAGCTATCAGCAGCCACTGCAGCAAGGTCAGGGAGCTCACCCACATGGCTCAGCAGACCTCTCCTGTGTGGCCCACTGCTCCCCTCAGCAGGGTATTTCAGTCAATCCACTTGTTCTGCTCCCCATTCTGTCTCTGGTGAATCCTCTCATCATTCCCCCTCCATTCCTCTGGCTTACACCCAGCTCTTGTATGCATAAATAAAGAAATCTTAAAAAAAAAAAAGACCTATTGCAGTTTTGGTGACTGGTGTTCATGACTAATGTTCATGATAAACACTAGTCTTGCAGTGTATATCCTCAAGATCTGGGGAAGGGAAGAGAGATGTTTTTTCTGTTTTGTGCAATTTAGGTTACTAAGGCTTCTCAGGTACTGATTATATTACAAGGATTAGTTATACTTTTGTCATTTCCTTATCCCAGTGGTGAAAACTGTCTGAAAAGTAATGGATTAGATTTACAGAGTTTGTGTTGTATTAATTGACCTGCCTTAAATAGGAATAAGAATTTTCACCATACAAATAAAAGGTAGTTTGTAGTCCCATGACTAAATGTTTTTTAACTAGATGTTTGTACCTTTTGACCCACTTTAGTCCTTTGGCCCATTTCACTGAGTACATCTTAAAAGTTTTCATCATAAGAAAAAATATTGTAACTATGTATGGTGATGGATGTTAATTAGACTTATTGAGGTAGTCATTTTTCAATATATACAAAAACTGAATCTCTATGTTGTACAACTGAAACTAATATGTTAAAGGTCAACCATATCTAAATAAAAATAAATGTAGAATACAAAATAAGTAAAACTGTATATTCTATTATATAAACTACATTCTAAAAGGTATTATAAGTCTAATTAAAGCACTTTTATTAAAAGTCAGATTTAATACACTGTGTGTCTAAAAAAAAAGTTTTCTTACTGATCTGAATATTATAAGTAGCATCTAATGATAAAATTTCACTGCATATTTCCTTGAATTTTTCTATGCAGAATATTCACATAATGTGTATCTTTTTTTGTTAGAGCAGCAAATAGAATGTTATCAAACATTGTCAGTGATAAATCCATTAGAAAACCTGCTTTTGAATATGTTATACCTCAGTGACCAGTTTCAATGTGTGAAAAATGAGAGGTGTGTTATATGTCAAAAAATTAATTACTACCATTTTTAACGTATATGTTAAAAGAAATATCATAATGTGTGAGGTCTTACCTTGATTCATTTTTTATTCATTAAACACCTTTACTTAAAATCCTGTTCTACCCCAAGCATTTATCTAGGTGTTAAAAAAATCAAGAATGAACAAATTTTTGTCCCTCTGTCTCTCAACTGTGCATTCAGTTGGAGTGTTAGTCCTACACAAAGGCTGTGATAAAATGACTACAATAGAGGCATGGAAAGACTTTCACCTCATTTACAACTTCCCATTTCCACTTCCCATTAACATGATAAAGTATTATATATTTAAATTTTTATATGTTTATATGCTTTTAGTCTCCAAATACATTGTATTTTAATGTCACTTTTGATCCTGTTCATTTTAAGCAAAGGTACTTTTTAAGAAAGGCATGAGTTAAATAAGTTCCCTGCTAATTTGTAAATGTGTTTTTTTTAAAATGAAGAATAACATGTAGATCCATAAGTATATATAAATATAGCTCATATTTAATAACAATCAAAGCATCCTGTGTATTATGTTAAATAACCTATCATATTTAAATAATATAATTATAAATGTCAAATTATTTTTTTCCTATTTGAAAACATTTTTTAAATGCTCTGTGGACGATTATCTTTCTTTGCTCTTATATCTCCCTCTCCTCAGCATCAGAATTACAGAATTAAAGCAAGTGAGCCTTTAAAAGAAATTTTTAAAAGTAGAAATAATAATAACAAAAAGGAAAAGAAAAGTCAGAAACACAACATTAACAAAATGCATATTTAACCAAATCTAGGAGATCAAGCCAGACAGCACTTGGTAAATACTCTTTGGAGAGAGTAATGCTCAAAGGTTGTGTTTGCTGTTGTGCTTGAAGTTTGCTTTTCGTGGGATCTAAGACACCAGATGACCAGTAATCTCACTTGCCCTTTCTTTTTCTACTCTCTGTGGGCTCTGTATATACCTCTCCCCCACCCCCACCCCCGCAACCTTGCCTGCCCCTGGACATCACCCAGCTCACTTGTTCTTCTAAAGATGTCTGGCAGGGTTAGGATTCAGCAAGTCACACCTTAGCCTGTCAAGACCTGGCGCCTCCTATGCCCAACATTAGTTCATGGCTTCATTTCCCCTTCAAAGGTCCCAGAGACAAGTCTGCCTTGTGAAGCACAAATCTCAGTGAGCCCAAGGCAGCCAGCAGTTTCCCAATGGTTACCTGTCATATCTCCTTATGTTCCGGCAGCCTCAGAGACCCACAGCTCTCAGCCTTAGCAAAGGCCCTGCCAAGGAGAGGGAATTGCAGCGTAGCTGACTTCACTCAGAGTTTTAGATTTAATCTGCATAAGGTCAGCATATAGTTAAGCACTAATTTATGATAAATTTTTCATAATTTTAGTTTCATTTAATTCAATTCTCTGATCATTAAGCTAATGTAAGCTAAGTGATACTGTACATGACTCTTTTAGTTTAAAGAGTTTAACTTATCACATATTAACCATTTTGATCTCTACAGCAACCCTGACAGATAGATGGGTAAATATTTCTTCTACTCCATTGCCTTGCATTTATGTGTTCATTTATTCATTTAACATTTTTTTAATTGAATCTACTCTGTAGCTAGCACTGCTCTTGGAGTGAGCTGTGAAGACTAATAAAACAGTAGACAGAATACCTGTCTTATGGGAGAGGCACAGAAATAGGCAAATACTATATACAGTAAACAGAGACAGGGACAGGAAGAGGCGCATACAGGTTTCCCCCACTATCTGAAAGTTAAGTGTTCCTGTGAATGCTTTCCAAGCAGAAATGGCATAAAGCAAAACATAATCACTATCTATACAGAAACATTTTAGAACATTTACAGATGAAGAAAATAACATATCAAATGATGCCAAATAACCCATAACATTAAGTGACAATAATACATAGCTAAAGCAGAAATGCTATGATAAACACAAAGCCTGTAAAAGTAGTTCTGGGGAAGAAGGTTGGGGGTACTTCTCTCATGGCTTGGAGTGCATCCTGCCACTATTACGGTTGCTGCAAAATATGCGCTAAATGCTACTTTGACTTTTCTGCTTTTGTGGTAAAAGTAAACATCTTCAGATTTCTTTGGCAAAAATAGGTACTAAAATAGTTCTTTCATCAAAGAGAAGTGATATAACAGCAACATTTGAAAGTGGAGGACTCCTGTAGTACATCCATTAAGGTAAGAAAGGAAGAGGGTAACTGCCAGGGGTGATTGCTGAAAGGAGAGGATGACTGAGTGGAAGCATGAAGAAGTAAGGGTTTTCCAGAGTGGAAAAAACTCTGACATATTCTGTCCCTGTTTATCTTGCATAAAACTCTCTGAGGTTCTTATTCATATTATTGTCTCTTTTCAGAAGTTCTGATCCAAGTTCAAATGACTTATAGGAACAAGGCAAAGTCAATAGCAAATAATTGGCAGAAATGGGACAAAACAAATTCATTCTGACTTACTCATGTTTACTGCCCTTTTCCTGAAGCACTGTTACTTCCTTATGAGGAGCTATTTCCATTTTGGAGAAAGCATTGATAGTGGTAAACATGTGAATTATAAATTGAGATAACTTCAAATGCCGAAGAACAAAGTAAGTTTCAGAATTTTATCAAAATAGTCCAATTTTCTAACTCCCCCCATACAAAATAAATGGACATAAATTTCCACTTACATTTTAAATTAGGCTTATTATCTGGAAAATATTTTGTGATTTTAGTGAAGCACAGACTACTATTGAAATTTTGCTAAATAAAAGGAGAGCTCAATTTACAGATAAACTCCTTTTTTTTTTCAGAAATTTTCCAAGAACTTAAAAGCCTACTCATACCCAAAGAGATGCTTTAAAGTAATTTTACTGAATAATTAGAGGTAAAAGAATACAAGTGCATTCCTCTTGTAGACTTTCCTGGAAAAACCACAGGAAGAATATCACAAAAGATCATCAACAAAAATTATACAATGAAATCAGAAATACCAGCTCGGACAGATTTGCTGTATGTCTCTGGACTCCCCTTCACCAAGGTGAGGCCTTCTGTTTTCTTCTGTATAGTGGAGATAATGGCCATTATTGTGTTCAGTTTTCAAGGTTTCTGAAGATAAATGACATATGGGAAGTGATTTCAAACATAAAGTACCAGGAACAAGGTACTAAAAAGAATATTGTCTGTATTTATTATTACAATGAGATATTTGGTGTGTATAAATAAGGAATGTTTGTATTAGCAGGTACTCAAGGGCAAGAGTTGATAATAGGCATCTGAAGGAAACAGAGAATCTTCCTGTGGGCAGATTATAGCAATTCCTGTAATGTTGCCTGCAATTTATTTCCATAGGTAGCTTGATGTATGGGTGGAAAAATTAGCTAACATCTAAATACTGGAGTGAATTGTTAGTGTGTGAAGTATGCTACTTAGGATAATTAGACAACATTTGAAAGATGTTAATCAGGGGTATAAGACTTCCAAGGAAAATAACTTCTAATATTGCTATCTCCATCTGCAATAGAACAGAAGAAATGTTTGAACTTCATTTTCCCATTGCAAAGATATCTGAGAACTGGAGAACCAGCCCTCTATTATCCTTCAAAGCAGTGCCCTCATCCTAGGACTCAGTTTTTCCCATGACCCATGGGAAAAATAGAGGAGTCGCCTAATTTCAGCTAGAGGAAGAGCTGATCCCCAAGACTACTGTCACATAGGCCTGCAGAGACTCTTTCATACAAGGTACTGGTCAGTGACCAAAGGAAGCAGAGCTGAAATTGTTCCTAGTTTAAAGAACAGGTTGTTTTTGTACCTTCTAAGCAATAGATATGTGAAAGCTGGCTCATACCTGAGACTGGCTATCAATGTCACAACCCACTTGGAATGTTGGAGAAGGAACTAGAGCTCACAGCTGCTCCAGTGTTAGGAGAGGAGAAGAGAAGCACAAAGACTAGACAACCAATCAGAAAGACCTAATAGCTGACAAATAGGCTGAATCAATGTTTTTTTTATTGTTATTTGAAATATCAATATAAAATGTTCTTATAAATGTTCTATAAATCTGTCTCTGTTTCTGTCACTCATGCTCTGTGTATGTGTGTACTGTGTCTGTGTTTCTCACACATACATTCTCACCCATATACTATACTATATATTTACTATAAACTGAAGATGTTGAGATTAGTACATTGTGTGAGTTTCTATTCATAAGACTTCAAAGACTGTTTCTTGAAAACATTCCTTCCTCTGAGGAGCTAAAGTAACTCCATCTTTTTTAATAATTAGAGTAATACTGCTTACTTTATCTCCTTTTTCACTTTAACTTGCAGAAAACTCTGAGTTAAGAGGATATTTATATGTCCTCTGGGCTGCTCTGAATAGTCTTCATTTTAGTTTTCTTCCTGTATATGGTTTTAATTTTTTATCAATTTGCTCTATATCATATTTATTATTGTTATTATTATTATGTATTATCACTTTATTTTTGCTCTCTTAAATCCTTTATGTGACAAGTATTGAAATTATAAACATATACTACAAATTAATTTATCATTAATAGATTTCAAGTAACATGATTTCTGGAGAAGAGCCTTACAACACTGGAAAAGATCATTTTTTTCCCTGCAAGCTTATTTCATAGCAAATAAATGAAAATTCAGAGAAATTAATGTGTATAAGCAGCAGTACAAAACATCATTTTTAGTGAGCTAAAAATCATAGAAAATAAAAACTGAACATTTTCCATAGTTTGACTAATGCACAGCGTAAGTAATAAATGGTTTCTTCCAAAAAAATTAAAAATTCTCACTAGAAATCTACAAATGCCTTTACTAATATGTTATAATACTCAATCTTTCTAAATTTTCTAGACATAAAAATCAACAAATTATTTTAAAATGAATAAAATATTTTCCTGTTTCTACTGGTTCCACTCCTCCCATTCTCAAGATAGTGGTAAACACAAAATCAAGTGTAAAAACACAAAAAAGGGCTTACTCATTCTGTAACTTGGGTTGTGTTCCTTTAGGTGTAAACCCTTCTTTGTGAAAAATAATGAACGTGGATTCAAATGAGTTAAAGCCATCGGTGGTTACCACTAACTTCCAACATCTGTGAAGTACTTAGTGGCCCCATTTGTCCCTTTTACATTTATTTCCTTTGTGCCCAGTACTTTGAGGTTTAAAATTAGGCTTACTTTCATAATCTTCACACTGTAGTATTTATCATCTCTCTCATTAGTATAATCTGTGTTAATTAGAATCTGTAGTTAGTTCTCAATCTGTGTTATAGTAGAACAATTGAAAAGAGAAGCACAGACATAATTAGGTTGTCTTATTGTCTGTAGGAGACAGAAAGCCAGTGGGGCTTCCCTTATTTAGTTAATATTTACCTGACTTCAAAATGTTCCAATGATACAAACAGCAATACAATTCACTGTCCACTCCAAATTTCATTGCTCTTTCCCTTGCCCTCCCTGACAATCCAATTAATTCAAAGTTGGTGGAAAAAGAGAAATAGTCTACCTGTCAAAATGACAATGCCCATTATATGATTTATAGAATGAGTAGGACTGTGATAGTTGTGTCTGAATTCATGTTTTTATTTTTTAAATAAATTCCCTTTTTTTGTCATGTGTTATTAAAATCTCCCTTCAAGCAATATGGATGCATTATGTGATTGGATAATCTCTTTCAATGACCACAATGGTCTGATAAACATGAGAATGAAATAAATATAAAAGATTATATATTAATTACCTCGGTGCTTTGATAACCTGGTACTTTTGGTCTGGGTTGACACCACAAAAGGAAACTTTGCTTTTGCGTATACATCGGAAAGTCAACTTCTACTATAAAAGTAATGCATGCTTCAAAATCGATGTGATGTAGCCCTGGTCTGAATGTCAATGAAAAAATATGCTATTTATAGTAACATCAAAAGAGAGGCATAGTATTTCATACAAGTAAAAATACATGTTATTTACTGTACTCAAGTGAACTATAAGATTCCAACTCAATGGTTAAAGATTATTTATTGTTAAAATATAGTAAATATAGATAAGTGATTAATATTTTAAAAATAAGGGATATTTAAACACATAGGTGTCACAATATCCATTGCGTATGTAAAAAGATCTTAAGAATCACTCCTTAAGAAAATTCTAGTTGAAAATCACTGGAAGCCATTAGAATATGAATAAATGTAAAACAAATGAAAAACAGATTTTAAGGTACCAAGATCAGGTGGTAGGAAACAAAATAAATGTCAGCTACTTAAGAAATCTACATTGAATAAAAAACTACTAATACTCTTCCAAAAGGGATATTAAGGAATAATCTTAAAGATATTCTCCTCAGAGCCTTCTAGAGTCACAAGAGTATATTAGCTGGGTTGTTTTTCCATATGTTGAAATAAAATAGATAGCATGAAAACAGTGTTTATTATTAACTGAAAATAGATTTTAAATGATTGTAATGTAAAGTTGTTTCCTAACTTGCTGTTATTTTCAGTAATATTTTCAAGGGAGAACTTTTTTTCACAGGCTCACTTAGATAAGTTGTACCAAACTAATAACTGTAATAAATAAATTTGATTTTTGTGAGGGGGATTCACTACATTGCCATTAATATTTGTCTCTGTTAAGACATAGAAATTAAACAATAAATCATGCTTAAATGTTTTTTTATTAGAACCAATGTTTTGGTTGAACTGTAGAAACCAAAAGTATGGTTGAATTATTTCCTTTTATTATACTCTGCTCTGATTCTATAACTGTTACATCCATTTTAAGCCACAGTGTTTATGTCTGTGGAGCAGCCTCTCTCCACTGGGAAGAGCTATAACTTTGTTTGCAAGGGGTAAGTCTGGTAATCCTGCATTCTATATCAATCCAAGGAGGAAATTCAATTCCATTTTCTTGACTGTAAAATGAGGACAACACCTGCTTTACTTATCTCCTAATATTACTATGAGAATACTGATAAAATATACGTAAAAGTTGGGAGAATAATAAAACCCTTGGCAAATGTAAGGTGATAAGGAATTCTTACTATCACTTAAGATCAATGTATTCTACCGGAATGCTTTGAGAAGAAAATAATTTTCTGAGGATGTTTTTATAATATGCTATATCTTGATACAGACATGCAGAGTTTCCCTGCCCATCGCCCATCTTTTGGCCAGTTAGAAAGGAGCCAGCTACTTTCTCCAGACAAATACAGACTCCTGTCAGGGTCATAACAGAGTGAGCAGAGTTCAGGGTGGTCTTTACTGAGGGGTGCTTGTATGGTGGACAACTTTCATAACTATATACTGTAACCCAGCAAACATGTTTTCATTTTTTAAAAAGATTTATGTATTTATGCACAAGAACTGGGGTGTAGGCCAGAGGTATGGGTGGTGAGAGGATTCACCAGAGACAGAGTGGGGAGCACAACAGAAGGATCTACTGAAGTACACTGCTGAGGGGAGCAGCAGGCACGAGGCACGAAGAGGTCTGCTGGGCCATGTGGGAAGTTCCCTGGCTGGGGATCGAACTCGTGCTGCAGTGGCTGTGGATAGCTTCACAGTGCTGAGACTTAACCCGCTGCGCCACTAGGGAGGCCCAAACATATTTTAATTTTAAAACTAAAATTTTCACTAAAAAATCTTGACTTGATATGGGCTCTGAACACTTAGTGGCAACTGAAATGCTCTCACATGTGAAGAGAAACTTATGTCCTTAGTTGCAACGATATAAAATGGATATGTTCAAAAAATACAGTAATAATTGGCAACAGACTTTATAAATTTCAAAGATTGTTAAGTTTTAATTGAGATTTACAATATAGATCAATGCTGTCCCATTAAAAACATAACGTGAGGCCTGTTTGTAATTCAAAATCTTCCAGATGTCACATTAAAAAAACTAAAGGCGGCAAATTTTTAAAATTTCAGTATAGATTCTGTTTACTCCAATCTAGGCAAAATATTAATTAACATGTAACCAATATAAAAAAATCATTACTTTTTTTTCCCTTTATTTTTCACACTAAGTCTTTTAAATCCAGCATGATCTTAATACAGAGGCTTTTTCATTGAAAATACTTTACCTGTATTCAGATCTCACAAAATTTGCAATTCATAAAGTTGTTCCAAGCATATGTAACTTTTTAAAAGTAATATTTAATAATCTATTCCTCATCACCCTAGCCAAATTTCAGTGCTCTGTAACTACATGTGGTCTGAGCAGCACCGTGTCAGATAGCCAGTTTAAAAAATGGTCAAGTATTGGGGGCCTCCCTGGTGATGCAGGGGTTAAAGTCTCAGCACTATCAAGTTATCCCCAGCCACTGCAGCATGGGTCCAATCCCTGGCCAGGGAGCCAACCCACATGGCACAGTAGACCTCTCCTGTCTTGTCTGCTGCTCCCCTCAGCAGTATATTTCAGCAGATCTGCCTGTTCTGTTCCCCACTCTGTCTTTGGTGAATCTTCTCACCCCCAGCCCCTGACATCTCTACCTATACCCCAGTTCTTCTATGCATAAATAAAAGTAAATCTTTTAAAAATAAATAAGTAAATAAATAAAAATGTTCTAGTATGTGTGATTAATCATCAGAGGTACTTGTGGCTATTTTTTTTAAAGATTTATTTATTTATGCATAGAAGCTGGGGTTCAGACCAGAGGCATAGGGTGGCGAGAGGGTTCACCAGAGACAGAGTGGGGAGCAGAACAGGCAGATTGATGGAAACACACTGCTGAGGGGAGCAGCGGGCAAAGCAGGAGAGGTCTGCCGCTCCATGTGGGACTCTCCCTGGCTGGGCGTGGAACTCGCATGGCCTCTGCCGACAGCTCCACAGCGCAGCACCTAACTGCTGTACCACCAGGGAGGCCCACTTGTGGCTATTTTTAAGGTATGCACATGAAAATACAATAAAGTTTTTAAATATTGTACTCAAATAAAAAAACAATTATTAATCAAATTTTAAAAAGTAGCATTAAAAGACAAGTTAATATAAAGGATGTCTAAGTTCATTGAAATATTAATTTCCTCTATTGCTTGTCAACTTACTCTGTTGTCAACATTTTTCATAGCATGACTTCTATATCTCTATTAACAACATTCATGACTTTCTGTTTAAAAACGAATAGCAAATGTTGTCTCACCCTCAAAAAATTTCTTTCTATAAATCTAACTTAATAGGACTTTGCATGGTTTTACTTTTAGGGAAAAACTCAGTTTGACAAAAAAAATGTGAATACCAAAAATTATGAGTCATCTTGTCATTTAAAGAATTAAGAACAAATTGGGTATTTGCTACTTTTTTTTAGAAAAAAAGATCATACTATTTTAGTGCAAAAGTGAAATTATGCACAAAATTCTGAGTATTAACATTCAGCTACTCACTTCCCTACTTTCCGGAACAATGTAAGAATTACAAAGATCTACCAAATATTAAAAGCAATTGATGTTTAATGCAAGTCTTAATGTACTACTATTTCTTTCTATATTTATATCTTTCCATTTATGTTATCAAGAATGTTCACTTTTTAGAGATAAGTTTCAGTACTTTGGTGTGGAAAATCCTCCAGGATTTGTTCTATCATTTTTATACTACCACAGTTACCATTAAGTAAGAAGATGAAAATCATGGGTAGATGTTCTCTATAGGAAAGAAAAAAATTGAATAACCTTCCCCTTTACAAATAAATGGATAATTATCATTGACATTCTTTATGCTTTTTGTTTGACCTTAAAAGTTTGTCTTAGTTCCATATATTAAAAGACGTGTTAAATCTCTGCAGCCAATCCATATTTCAGAAAATATTTTTATGAAAATAATGATTCATTAAAATTATCTATATCTCGGTTTTCTATAAATTTCTTAAAACAACTTTGTGTTTGAAACATGGTGAGATTTTTTAAAAGACCAATTTTTTTATAAAAAAGGTCAAGTAAATTGCTTTCCTTCAAAAATGCAATGTTGTTTTAAAGTTACATACTGAGAAAAATTGCACTACGTGCCTTTACCATCTGGTTGTGTCCTCTGAATCCTGCTACCCAGGACGAGTCAGTAAGAAAGTGTCGAAACTACCGGAGCCAATTAGTCATTAAAATTTCAAGTCTTTCTTTACTGAGTCTTTCAATTTATAAAATCTGTTCAGTTATAAACAGACTTTGTTGGGACATGATTTGGTGTGAATTTAATTACATTTATGGGTAAATGACATAAACCGGTTCTAGGTTCATAAATTGTCTTTCCTCCCATTGAGAACTAGGCAGTCACGTAATTTCTTTCAGAGAAAGCAGATGTCTTGTTATGTTCCTGTGCATGATGTCCTCTGAAAAGAGCAGTATTGTAATGTTTATCTCGGCAATGTAATTTATGCCACTATAAAAATTCTGAACTGTCTAGTAACTGCATGAAGAGGCAATGAATCGCAGACAAAAGAGTGTTGTCTGCAGAGAGTGATGTGCAAATAAGAAAAGCAAGCATCCTCATCGCTTTAAAAGAAAATAGTTTTTACAAGACCAATCCCACTGCAGGAAATTTGTTAATACACCTGACAATTTTTATGCTGACATTTTATTGTGTGTAATGCTGCCTATAATAAGTAATATATCAGTTAGAGTATGGGAAAACATTCTGTTTCCCATATTTTTATTTTAATTGCAATGGCTACGATGGGACTTGAGTTCCCGAATACAAAAAGCAATCTCCATCTTGATAGTCTTTGCAAGTTTATGAGCAAACTAAATCTTTTTAATGCTTTGGTATTCCTACTGGCAAATACTTTTCATCAATGTATAACACCATATTAGCCATATAAATGTGAATATCTATTCATATGTATCACAAAGAATGTTTACTCCTGCTTAAACTTCAAGTATTCTAGTTAATACATAGTAATTCTTCACAGTCTTTATTTACAAAATGCATCTTACCTTGTTCCTTTCTGAACACAAAGCTATTGAGGGTTACTTTGTATGTAAGGAAAGATCCTCATTTTCCTACTAAAAGAAAAACTGCAGGTCAGCTATGCCCCTTTACATTAATTTATGTATCATTTGGATTTTTGAGCCCCAGGATATAGCATGGGTAGGGCAATGAAAAAGGGCTGAAGAATGCATTTGGAATTTTCTGCTACATTCTTCATTCTTCCATAAAGTACTCTGGGTTTTTGCCTGCAAATACCAGGCCCATCTCCTTGTTCACAAAATCAAGAAAAAACTGAGAGCTGTATCCATATGTGTGCTTCTTCCTGCCTCCTTTTCTGCCTCTATTTGATAAAAACATACTCATTCCACAGTGACATCTAAAGATCCTAGCACATTCTGTCATGCTGTCTTCAATCATTAGGCCCCTGCTTCAAAAAAAAAAAAAATCCTGATTTGGAGATGTGTGTATTGCACTGGTTTTCAAAACCTGTCTCAAAGCCTGACGCATCGGCAATACCTGGGAACTCAAATGGAAATGCAAATTCTTGGGCTCCATTCCTATCTATGAAACTAAAACTCTGGGAGAGGGAGCAGTAATTTATGTTCAAAAAGTCCTCCTGGTTGGGCCTCCCTGGTGGTGCTACAGGTAGGTTCTCAGCACTATGAAGCTATCTGCAGCCACTATAGCACAAGTTGTGGGAAGCCAGGGAGCTTCCCACATGGCACAGCAGACCCCTCCTGTGTCACCCACTGCTCCCCTCAGCAGTGTACTTCATCCACTTGTTCTGCTCCCCACTCTGTCTCTGGTGAATCCTCTCCCCCCGCCCACCTCTGGCCTTAAAAAAAAAGTCCTCCTGGTGATTTCAAATTTGAGAATCTTTGATAGACAGCAGTAGAAACCACCTAGAAAACATGTGCCATGACTCTCAGCTCAGATCTACATGTCCAATATACCACATATGTGTGTACCAAGTTCTTTTTGCAGCTGTATTTAAGACTTATTCACATAATTCTTGAAACATAACCTCTACAACTTTACTTAAATTGAAGAAATTAATGACAGCATTGATCTTCATATGCTAATAATGCAAAAAATAAATGAGAATATAATGAATGATTTTCATTAAATATTTCTTGACTGGAAGATTATATTAGAGTTAATAGAACTCTGAGTAGATGCAATTGTTTCCACTTACAGGAATATACTCTTCCATTGGGAAAAATCGTTTAAAACACTCTACAAAGTCCTTATGAAGTCTGCTTCAGTGTTTCTATTTGAGTAATAAAAATTATTTTGTATGATAATATTAATGTATTAAAGTACATTGAGGTTTTTCCTCTTGGTATCAGAAAATTCACCTAAAGTCAACCAGTAAAATTGTTTTTGGTTTTTCCGACACTTTCAAACATTCTAATGCTTTAGTACAATGTCGTTTTATTACCTATAAACTTGTGAACACATCAACAGACTATGGGCACCATCATCATTGCTTTGTTTGCATCTAGGATTTACTCTGTATCCTTTTTACTCATGAAATAGCGTCCCTTTCAATTTACTTCCGGTAATAACTTTGCATTTCCATTTTAAATGTTTTTAAATGTTAATGTGGTCACCTGTCTTACCTAAAATGTTTAGTAATCCAACAAACTTCATAGTTTGAACCATGAACCGTCTTTCTTCTCAAAGTTAATATTTCACAACTGATCACAGTGATAGTTTGGCATGAGTACGGAGTTCTCAAAGGGGGATGGCACTGGGATCATTTTATTGCAATACACTTTTAAATACTCTGCATGGTAACACAATTCTAAAGTCACAAGTTGTGACTAGAAGAAAAGTTATCAAGGATGACTATGATCGACGGATTTGGTTTGCCTACAGCTCAGATATCCCCCACTCCTAGTCTCTAGGGAGATTTTGTATTAAGTACAATGAAATTATCATCACTTGGGGGCTTGTTCTGCCAGACATAATCCAGGTAAAACACATTGGTATAATGCAGCCAAGTATACGACTTAGCATGCTTATGATGGGATTTTTTTTGGTCTGTAAATTGATAGGCACACTCAGAGGGATTATGTACATAATCAAGGGAATGAAGTGCAATGCAGAGGGTGTAACTCTATCCCAGGCTACAAAGCAAGAGACAGCATGTACCTGGCAGCAGATAGCAGGGAGGTGTCTAAAAATGGAAGCACAGTTACTTTTTATAGTCCTACTCCTTGAGGGGACCTATTCTACATAGTTATGCTAAACAAACTCCTCACACTTTCAGTGCTACCAGGAGAGAGCGTCTAAAAATCATTCTGGAATTTGCTGCCTACAGTTCCCCTGGAACAAACATTAGGTTTCTGAATTTAGTGTACACTGTCATTATAACAAATCTTTAAAAAATCTGTTATATACCTAGTACACAAAAGGAATTGTTTCTTGTATCACCCCCCCTAGAATCATGATAAATATTTATTCTTGTAGCTTATAATTTTTTAAATGTACTTACTTTAGTAATTTCTGGGGATATAATGTTAGCAAGGTACAATCTTATAATAAACAAGTGGATGTGAGAGATTCATAGACATTCTAGTGTGGTAAGGAAGCTGGAAGGAATGAGAAAATGGGGGAGCCCAAACAGTTTTAGGGGATCTGGAAGTTTTCTTAGAATAGAATAAATTCCTATTAACACTCAGACCTAAAATAGTAATTAACCAAGTGAAAAAAAGAGAGAGGGAAGATGAGAAGAAGGGAAGAAGGGAGGGAAGAAGGGAGGGAGGAAGGTCGGAGGCTGGACTTACAGATAGAGACAGTAGCATATTTTAATTTACAGAAACAAGAGAGGGAGCTCTGTTCAGGGAGATAAAGTAAGGTGAAGCTCAGCACTTATGGGCAGGCAAGTGAGAAGTGAAGCTGGAGGTACAAGGCCTACACACGAGGCAGATTTAGCCCTCCATGCTAAGGAGCTTGAATTTTAACATCCAGGCAACAATGGGAGCCACTGACTAGAACTTAGCAGTGGAATGACAACCAGATTTGTTTCAAGAGGATTTGTGCCACTCTGTGAAGAAAGGATAGGAAAGACCAAACCTGGCAAGATACTTCAGAGTAACCAAATTTAGGTAGCCCTGTGCATTGGCATTTCCTCTTCATTTCTACTGGGGAAATGCTTTCAGTGTTTGATTATCCATTTTCAACTGAGAAAAAGACTTTTCTTCAAATAACTGTCATGAAACACAACTTAGATAACTATTTCTCAATTACATGACAACAAATAGGGAAGGCCACTAGAACTAGTTACCATCTTTAAAACAAACTAAAGTCTTGAAAGATGAAAACATTTACTTAACCATTATTTAGTTCTCTATTATATTGTAATCTCCCTGAGGGACCTAATCCAGCATTTTCTTGCCATTATAAATAATTCCACAGCATGTTGCCTGGGAAGTTATAAGATGTTCAATAACTATCTCATGAGTATTATTTAAAATAGCCTCTAAACTAGTATAAGTATAGAAAGACAGTCAAACCCTTCTATCAAATTTCTGGATTTATCATTATGTTTTTCTCAAGTTTAGTGAGGAAAGTTCTTTTAGAAAACTCAGTCATTTCAATAATATGCTATCTCTAAGCATTCAATCCTGGGGAAGGGAGATGGCAAGGAGAGGCAAGGAAGGAAGTCTTTTTAAAAACAACTTTTATCTGAACCATGAACTTCAGCATCAAAGCAATTTAACTCCAGCATTATATAATGGCAAAGCACTTTGGACATGGCCTTTTCCAATACTATGGGTGAGAAAAATATTCCACAACTAAGCAATTATGCCTTATTATAACATCTATGGATTAAGCTGCATTTTTATTTGCAGAATCAGTCCTTCTCCCTACCTACTCAAAATGCAGCATCATCAATGCGATACCAAACTGCAAAAATATTTATCTACAAATGTCAAATATCAAAAGTCAAGAAGCAGTCTGAATCTTAAACACCAAGATTGCTGCAGGGAAAGTTAAAATTCTTAACCCCCATGCTTTAAGCAATATAAGCTGATGATTAACAAACTTATCTTCAATCTGCTGTGGGGGTGGAAACCTATTTGTCTTTTCATACCATGCTCAATAAAAAATACTTTCATTAGTTTTCCCTTACATATTTGCATACAAAACAATTTCATTTTTAAGTAGGAGAAACTCATGTTCATGTTTAATTTGTTCTTTAGATGTATCATTTGACTCTGATTATTATCACCCATGGTAAATAAGAACCTACTTGAGAAGTCTGGGAATATAAAGTACACATGGCATCATACATGGAAAGAATGAAGGCGGTCTCATCAAGTTCGAAGTTTTGTTTCCCAGTTGATGACTTAAGAGGATTTGAGAGTCCAAGTGCCCCCATTGTCCTAGCTCTCAATGCTGATTTCTGGGGGGGACAAGAACTATTTTTGCCTTTTTTTTTTTTTTGCTTTTTTTTTTTTACACTCCACATCTGAGAGAAATCATTGGTATTTGTATTTTTCCTGCTGATTTACTTCCCTTTGCATAATCCCCTCTAGTTCCATCGATGTTGTCACAAATATAAAGATTTCATCTTGTGTTTTCTGGATGAATAGTATTCCATTGTGTATATATACCACCACATCTATATACCACCATCCATTGTCGAGAACTCAGCTTGCTTCCGTATCTAGGCAACTGTCAATTGTACTGCAATGAACATAGAGTGCATTTAACTTGCTGAACTAGTTTAATGTTTTTATATTTAGTGGAATTGCTGATCCCATGGTAGATCCATTTTAATATTTTGAGAAATCTCTATACTGTTTTCCAGAGGGGCTGGAGCAGTCTACATTCCCACCAACAATCTTTGATGGTCCCCTTTTGTCCCATACCTTCACCAACACTTGTTTCTGATCTTTTTGATATGAACCAATTCCACAGATATGAGGAGGTTACTCAATGTGGTTTTGTATTGCAATTCCCTAATGTAAGCGATGATGAACATTTTCTTTGCATGTACCTGTTGGCCATCTATGCCTTTTTTGGAAAAGTGTCTGTTTAATTTTTATCCCCATTTTATGGGTTGGGTTATTTGGTTTCTTTTGTGTTGTTGTTGTTCAATTGTATGTGTTCTTTATAAATCTTGAATATTAACCCCTAGATCAATGTGATGTGCAAATACTTTCTTCAATTCAGTAGGATGTCTTTCTGTTTTAATGACAGCTTATTTCACCATGCAGAAACTTTTTAGTTTGATATAGTACAGTTATTGACATTAGCCTGTGTTTCCCTTGGTCATAATCAAGTTCCCAAAGAGATCACAGAGGCCAATTTTGTGGAGTGAACTGCTTATGTTTTCTTCTATGTACTTTATGATTTAAGGGTTTATCTCTAATATTTAGTCCATCTTGAATTAATTTTTGTATTTGGTGTGAGATAGTGGTTTAATTTCATTCTCTTGTATGCAACTGTCCAGTTTTCCCAACACCATTTGTTGAAGAGATTTTCCTTTCTCCACTGTGTAATCTTGGCTCCTTTGTCATAAATTAACTGTCCATATTAGGTGTGGGTTTATTTCTGGACTCTCAGATTTATTCTATTGGTTTATCTATTTTTATTCCAATGTAATAGTATTTTGGTTACTATAGTTTTAGGTATAACTTGAAGTCTGGGAGTATGATGCCTCCATTCTTCTTTTTCTTCTTATTTTGTCACCATAACCTTTTCTATTCAGGGTATTTTGTGATTCCATACAAATTTTATTTTTACTAAATTTCCTTGAAAGATATCAGAGGAACATTGATAGAGACTGAATTAAATCTGTATATTAATTTGGGTAAGATGGCCACTTTAACAGTGTTCATTCTTCCTCTCTATGAGCAAAGAACATCTTTCTATTTATCTGTGTCTTCTGTTACTTTTAATAATGTCTTAGAGGTTTCATTGTACAGGTCTTTCACCGTGTTTGTTAAGCTTACTCCTAGGTACTTAGTTCTTATTAATCCAATTATAAATGGGATTGTTTTCTTGATTTATGATTTAATTCGTTGCATATATATGCAAACTGGTTATATATATTGATTTTGGAGCCTACCATTTTATTGTACTGATTTGAGAATAATTTTTGAAGTAATCATTAACTAGCTTCATAGATTGTTTGGTTAGATTGTAACTCTTGTTATATATTAAACCCAGTAGTCTATTTGATCATTTCTTGATCCACAGATGATGTCTAAATTAGGGATAAATTGTTTTTTCTTGCAAAGGCTTTAATAGACCGACTTGTTTCAGAATAGGCTGAACATAGTTTATGATTCACAGTCTCCTAAGCCATAAATAAAAAGATACTCCAATGAATCTTCTAACCTTATATTGGAGTCTGGAGAAAATGCACATAAAGGTAGATCCCCTACTACATCATGAAGAAGTGCACAGAAGTAATGAATCAAAAAGGTTTCTGATTCTGAACTTGGTACTGCTCCTAAATACACACACACACACACACACACACACACACACACACGCAGACACACACACTTCACATTTTAATGAGATTTTCTTCATTAAGCATTTTCTCCATAAAACTGATGAACCCAATGAATTGTTATCCAAATCATGACCATAAAAGGCAAATTTGAGAAAATATCTGGCAGAACACCTGCTGATAACACAATCCTGGCATTCATCCTTACTCCTGGCCTGTGTTCTTTAGCTGAGTCATGCTGCTTCTCTTTCAAGAATCTACTGTTAGGATGCTTATCCCTATGACAGCTATATCTGAAGGCTAATTATTTTCAACTATCATTTTTTCCAGAAAATACTGAATTAATGTTTGATATGATATGAAACTTTTCATATATCATACAGTGATGAGATACAATCTCTTACACAAGCATAGTTGAAAAAAGTTTCGTGACATAGTTTTGGCCCTTACCACATACATTGCATTCTAGTATGTAAAGTCTACTTTAGTTTTATGTTTTCAAATGCTAGTCTCAAACTTCTAACCTGATATTATTCAACTTTAGTTTGACATTTAATTTAATTGCTTGATTTTTTCATTTGAGAAATATTGCTTTCAGTAATACTTAAATACTTTTTTAAAAAACAGGCTAAAAAAATGTTTGCCTTATTAAGGATTTTGGAGTTCATAGTAGTAAGAAGCTTTAAGCAAAGAAATGGGGTGATCTTTTTGGTATTTTACTTATACTCAATATTTCAACTAAGGGCAACAAACAATAATTACACAGATGGCATTTCAATTAATTTTGTCAAGTGCTACTAGCCTGACAGAAATCATTGTTAAATTGAACTTAAAAATTTATTCTCATAAAATTGTGACTTTGAACTACGTATGATCAGAAACATTTCTTCCCTTTTCTTACGACTTCATGAAATGTAATTAACATATAACATTGTGTAAGTTTAAGGTGTACAAGTATGCTTTTGATTCACGTATATTGTAAATGATCACAACTCTAGCATTAGCTAACACCTCCATTGCATCACATTTCTTTGTGTGTGTGTGAGAACTTTTAAGATGTACTAGTTTAGCAACTTTCAATTATATAATACAGTACTATTAACTATAATTATTATATACACATTGGATTGCCGGAATTTATTCATCTTATTACTCTAAGTTTGTACGTTTTGTCCAACATGTCCCCGTTTTTTCACTCCCCAGCTCCTGGTAATTACCACTGCTCTTTCTGCTTCTCCTTCAGTATTTTAAAAGCTGATTTTTTCCTGTGCCATGGAGCATGTTGTCAACCACCTCGATAAAGTATGAAGTCTCACTGAACAGCAGAGGGGTCTGTTTTACCTTGTCATGACATGGCTGAACAGGAGACAATCAGAAGGTCAGGGTTTTAAGATGATGGTTTCCATGTAAGCAGAAGTCACACTAAGGAATCAAGGAAGTACAGTAAGGGGGTTATGGAATTAGTCCAGTTCTTTGGAGCCAGATTTTAGAAATTTCAAACTCTAGAGCCTACTTGAATGTTAGTCATGTGTAGTTTGCTATCCAAGTTACTTAGATATTTTAGTTACTCATGTACTCATTCATTCAAGATGTATAAAACAATTACAGTGTGTCAAATTTGTGTTAAAGTTCCAATGATTTAGAAAAATAATTTCTTTGTCTGAAGGAGACCCATATAGTGTTCCCTGAAAGGAAATGCATCCTATGTTTTCTGTATTTATTTCACTTTTGTTTTTCCTACTTAGTGAATGTCTGAAAAGCTAGCCTGGTTTTTGGTACTAAGAAGAACCTCTAATATCAGGAAAATCCTATACCTTGGGAAAGGGGACAGTTGAGAGAACAAATCTGGAGTCATTTGGTTTGAAATGTACCTCTCTATTGAGATTTCACTTCCAGCAAAAAAAATCGCTTGGAGGTTCTGGATTTTGTTTTATAGAGTTGACATTCCCATAATCCTACATTATAATCTTCTATAGGTCTTTTCAAAACATGTTAGGATAACGTGTAAGAAAATAGCCCATTTAACATGAAGAACTGAAAGATACATGAAAGATACTCTCCATTATTTATAAACATAGCTCTCAAAATGTATTTAAACTACCAGCCAGTAACACTGGCAACAAATGAAATATTTTAACAAAATACGAAGGGACACAGATCTGAACAATAACACAGAACAGAAGTAGGGTTATTCAAAGCACAGTCCCTGCCAAACTCCAGCACACACAATAACTCCCTCTGTGAGTAACAGGTTTCGGTGGAAGATCAAAGTCCTAACACTTGAGACCGTATCAAGAAATCTCGTCATTAAAGAGCCAAAACGTAGATCAGAATCTTCTTTCAGATTATCTCAGGATATGAAGCAGAAGAAAATGGGCAAAATATCTTTCCAGTGAAGTGAGGAAGAAAAAAGTAAAGAAAGCAGTAATCTATAATTCAAAGTGGACTCCTAAATCATGGGGGACTCAAATATATTGGATACCTGGAAATTGTGTCATGCTCCACCAAATCACTCACTATCTGCTCCACTTTCTTAAAAATTATAAAACCACTATAGAAAATTTAAAGTACTAACTGAGAAATAAAGAAGTTCTGAAAACTGTTCAATAATCGTAGTAAATACCAGAGGAGGATGAGTTTCAATGGCAAGTTGCTGGATTCCCACTTGAACCAAGTAATTGGTAGTCATATTTTTATGGGTAGCCTATGATAGCTAATGAAAATTTCTTTACTACTCCTTTAGTTGACAAAATAAACAGCAAAAAAAAAAAAATGATCTCTAAAGCAATTTCCTGCCTTCAGAACTTATACATTAAAACCATTTGGAAGAATATACCCATTTGGTTAGAATGAATATATATAATATAATATAGATAATATATATATTATAATGTTATATAATATATACAATATACAATATATATTATATAATATATATTCAAAGTGTATATATATTCAAAGTGTATATATTGTATATATATACAATATATATTATATATTATATAATATATTATATAATATATAATATATTGTGTATATAATATATATTATATATTGTATATATTATATATATTATATAGTATATTTTTATGTATATTTGTATGTCTATAATTATATGTAATATATAATATATAACAATTATATATTATATAATATATAATACATAATTGTATATATTATAACCATATATAATTATTTATAATTATATAATTATATATATTATAATTATATTATAATTACATAATTATATAATCATATATAATTATAATTAATTATATATAATTATATAATTATATAATATATATAATTATACTTATATATATTATATGATTATATACTTATAATTATATCATAGTTATATATCATATATAATATATAAAATGTGTATTATATATTATATATAATTATTATATATTATATAATATATATTAATATATGATACATTATATATAAAAATATATATATTTTGTCACATATATGTATATGTAAATATGTGACAAAAAAGATTCTTTTAGTAGAGAACACACTTGAACTGTGACATTTTTGACAGATGACTCAAAAAGTGGGTCATGTGGAAATCTGAATGTTACCACCATCTTTATGAATAATTTACTATGTTAAATAAAAGCCCTGAGTAGGCATTGGACTTCACAGAGCATCTGTTGACAAAGACCACATCTTTAACCTGAGGAAAACTCAATTTTCCCTGGATTTAACCTACATATTAAGGTTTAACCTTTAGTTCTTACACAGTGAGTCAGCATTATTTGGGGCTGGTAACAAATAGAAACTAATTTCCACACTTGCTGTTATAAAACCCTTAAGAATGAGATCTACAGCTTTATCTTTACCACATTCAATTAAGAAGTTCCTTACACCTGTTTTTTTGCAACAGTGCATACACCTTGTGTCTACACACCTGAGGTCTTGTTTCTGTTTGGTTGCTGTGGTGGTACCCATAAGAACATTTTTGTGGTAGGTGTTGCTGTTTACACCAAAATTCTAATCCAAGCTTGACTTACAGGCACTAGAACCTAGTAAACACTAGTGAATTCCATCTGAATACATTGTTTTGTGAATCTCGCCTCCCAGAATTTTATGACTTTTGTACTCTGGTCTTAGTGGAGATAATCACCTCTTTGGTAATGACTTGAGGGGTCGAGTGAACTTGCTTTGAGAAATCAGTCACATAGTAAAGTTTCTGGCTATGTCTGATTGTAACCATTCCAGTTTCGCTAAGTGGGCTATATTTTCTGTTCTTTAATAAGCATTTTGTGAAAACATCATCAAGATTAGAATGTTATTTCAAATATACTATTTCATGAACACATAATACCCAATTTTATCTAAAATATGAGAGTCTTAAAGCAACTCTTTACCTATAAGTAGACAGAAATACAGAGTATTGGCTTGCAACCAGGGGATCCAAGACTCAGAAGGAAATACTTTTAATATGCTGCATTATTCAGGCCTATAATCTCCTGGATTGTTATATAACGTTTCACTCCACTATTTGGAAATGCTTCCAAACCACAGAATGTCTTCAGCATTGCAAATAAGTGACTGTGCCAACATACTTCTGCCACCCTGTTGAGCCACATTATTAGATAAGTTCACTTAGCACAAATTATTTTTTGAGACACTAGATTCACTTTGTTGGAAACATCATACTTTCAATAACCCTTTAAGAAAAAAAAGTAGGCTCTTATTTCATGCATGCATTCAGTCACTCGAGATTTGTATTTGTTCAGGCATTTTCTAGGAGCTGTAGAACAGGGTGACATACAGAAAGTAAAGATATTAATAAATGGTGCTTGTCCTTGAGCTGATCAAAGTCTGGGATAGAAAACAGACACATAATCACAATCATAAAAGTAATAATTAGAATAATCAAATCCTAGTGCAAAGTGCTATAATAAAAGAGGGGTTAACAAGGGAATAGGGAGTTTAGGACAACTTGAAGAGGTAACTTTGAAGCTTGGGAATTGAAGATAACTTTGAAGCTGGTCAGAGTAAAGGGGTTAAGTCTTTCATGGTAGAGAGCATATTATAAATTAGAGTGAAGTAGCAGAGTAAAGTGTATTAAGAATATCATCACATAGGGGTCTCTCTGGTGGCGCAATGGGTTAAGTCTCAGCACTACGAAACTATCCAGAGCCACTGCAGCACGAGTTCAATACTCAGCCAGGGGGCTTCCCACATGACACAGCAGACCACTCCTGTCTCGCTTGCTGCTACCCTCAGCAGTGTACTTCAGTCAATCTGCCTGTTCTGTTCCCCAATCTGTCGCTGGTGAATCCTCTCATCTCCTCTCCGCCCCCCACCTCTGGCCTATACCCCAGCTTGTATGCATAAATAAATAAATAAATCTTTAAAAAAAGAATATCATCACAATGACAATCTATATGACAATGATCACTTACAACATGAGATGCTAGGAATGACAGAGGAGATGATAGGAAAGATAGGATGAGTCTTCAGTCTGATGTGCCTCTACGCCAGGGAAGAGGGTTGAATAATCCATGAGAAACTGAAGTCTTTAAAGCTTTTTGAGAAGGAAAGTAAAGACATCATTATCACTTTATTTTAAAAAGTTCATTTCTGGTGGTCATACTTAGTAAATAAGAACTAAGTTTTAGTTGATACTGCGACTCTTTATTTTTAAATATCCTTCCTTCCTTGTTCCTTGTGAATCTGGCAAACAAGTCTCTACCCTCCACCACAGGTTGGGCATGTGGCATCAAAAGCCTGCTAATTGGACTGGTGCAGAAGTGGACCTTGACCTACGACAGCTTCATAATGTAACTTTGGAGGGGGTGCCCAACATGCCAAGGGAGAAGAGCATCACATTAATTTATCTAGCTAAAACATTCATGTAAGCCTGTAACTCCTTTGTCATTTTTGTCAATGTGTAGTCAGAACCAGGTGTTTGTTAAAGAAAGAAGAGCTGAAGGATAGAGACAGAATACTGATGTCTTCTTCTGAACTGCTGTATCTATTATGTTTGAAGTTAATTTTCTCTTTCACTACTTTATTTCAACAAATTATTTAACTAACATAGTTTGAGTTCTATTTCTATATTTGTAATTGAATGTTCTCACTAATGCAAAAACTAGAAAAGTGGAATCAGAGAGATGTACAAAGAGAAATTAAATAAATATAGATTAGTTATAAGAGGCTAAACTAAGATACTAAAACTAAAGAGGATATTCCCAAATAAATGAAACCCAAATGAACAAGATTCAGTAACTTATCAGATATGTGAGGAAGAAAGACAAGAGGGAGAATGAAAAGTGATGGATATTATCTATCAAACGTTCTCCTCTATAATGTCTAGGCAAGTAAAAGGGCATATTCTTAACTAAAATAAATGAATGAAGACGCAGAATATGCTTTGTTCTTGCAGTTTAGTCCAAAAACATCTATATGGTTTATTGCGCTCTGGTGAACAGCCAAGATGAACAAACAAAGGTCGTGTGTGCATCTCTCCCTGGTACTCCAGGAGTCGAGTTCCAAGTTTGGTGTAATTAGCTAACACAGCATTTGATGTCCCTTCATCTAAAAGCTGAGCACTGTCAGATGTGATGTGCCAGCTAAGCAGAGTGCCCACAGAAGGATGAGGTGACTCACAGCTCTGCTTCTATGCCTGCCACTGCTTTGAATGGGATAGAAACTTAAACCCTCATCTTTGAAGCTGGTCTTTGTGGGTAAGTCCAAGCAGAGCAGTAATTCAACCTCCAGTTCCCAGAGTTATAAGTGACAGTGGTTTTAGAGAGATGATGCCACATCTGTGCCAAAATGCAGCTGGAAAAGGACTCCTTTGCCTCTATTCAAGAACTTAAAATTAATCTTGTGTAATTTCTTCAATACGATAGAATGAAAAAAAAAGGACTAGCTAGGCAATGGTTTAAAACAGATGCTAACTCTTCTTTAAAATAAAATTATACAGTATCTAGTTTAAATCTGTAACCTATAAAGAGTGCAACCAGATCTGAATGTAAAATACTTCAACAAAATGAGAATGAGCAGGAGGCTTCCTCATGAAGAGACATGCACAACATAAAGACTCACGCAATCAATTAAGTGCTTATTAAAACTAAGCCAAAATATCATTTAATTATTAATAACTTGGAGGCAGGAAATTAAAATGGTAAAGTGAAATATCCTTTTGGAATTGAGTAGAGCAATATTTAATTTATGGCATTTAAGACCATAAAATATCCCTAATCTTACTCGATATTCTATTTCTAGGAATATTTCTTCTTTTTTTTTTTTTAAAGATTTATTTATGCATACAAGCTGGGGTAAAGGCCAGAGGCATGGGGAAGTGAGAGGGTTCACCAAAGACAAGAGTGGGAAGCAGAACAGGCAGATAGATGGAAATACACTGCTGAGGGGAGCAGCAGGAGAGGCAGGAGAGGTCTGCGGCGCCATGTGGGAATCTCCCTGGCTGGGCGTTGAACTCCTGTTGCTGCAGCCGGCAGCTCCACAGCACAGCACTTAACCGCTGTGCCACCAGGGAGGCGCAGGGAGGCACCAGAGAGGAGATTATTCAAGAGAAGAAAGAAATAAAGGCACAAAATATCCATTATAGAATTTTCTACAGTATCATACATATTGGAAAAACTTTGACCAATAATATAAAAGCAGCAAAAATGCTATAAAAGGTACATAGGCACAAATAAAATAGTCAAAAACCTATGGAAATTGAGGCAACTTTTAAAATAAAGAAGTAGTATACAAGTGTGTAATAATGTGTATACTGAAAGTATGCATTTGGAGAAAGACTATGTTTACTCACAAAAAGAAAACAGAAAAGTAATGCATGTATTAAAAATTTATGACTGAGATTAAAAGAAGAATAAAAGAGGAGCTACTCAATAAATAGTATTAGAATGACACAGGACAAACTTTACTATAGGTAGATTTAAAAAAACCTTAATGTGAAAGAAAGGTAAAACTGTTAAACTTTTACAAGATAACCTAGGAGAAAGTTATTCTGACTCCAAGACAAGGAACAACACCTTAAACCATATATTCAGAAGAATTTACCATAAAAGAAAAGTGGTACATCTGAACTCATGAAGATAAGAAACTTCTGCTCATAAAAAAACATGCTAAGTAGAGAAAAAACATAAGCTACATATTGAGAGTTGTTATTTGCTACACATATAACTGACAAAGGAGAAGTATACAAACTATAGCAAGAGTTGAAAATTGGGTTAAAGTCATAAACATATACTTCACAGATGAAGAAATGCAAGCAGAAATGCAAGTAAACAAGTGAGAAGATTCTCAAACTTTCATTATCAAGCAATTTAAAACTAAAAGCACACTGAGATATGTTTCATAGCAGGGTTGGCATATACGGCGGCATGGGCTGCACATTGCTCAGTCTACGAAACGCCGTTGTTAGGCACACAAACATGAGCATCACCCCCTGAAGCTGTGGAATGCTGTGTCCTGTTTCACAACTACCGAACAGGCAGAAATTCAAAAATTTGCCATGTAGGCAAGGATATGAAACAACGAGAATCTCTGTCACTGCTTACTGAAAGTGTAAATTGTTTCAACCACTTTAGAGGAGAGTTTGTCATTATCTAGGATGATTCATGACAGGTTGAGAAGAGGAATGGGGTAGAATATTGACTAGTGATAAGCACAGAAATGAGCAGATATTTAAAATAAAACTCTGAAATGGCACCAACTAATATAAATTTTTCCAGATGTTCTTAGCAACAAAAATGAAGAAAGCAGATCAAGAGAAGATAGTAAAAAATGAAACAAAAAACTGTCAGGATAGATGCGGTTAAAGTTCAAGAGGTCACAGGCAAAGGTGAAATGGAAATAATTTTCCATAGTATTGATGTTAGTACATAGACTAAGACAAGGGTCAGCAACCTATAACCTGTGGGCCAAATCCAGCTCACCACCTATTTTTTAGATAAAGTTTTACTGGGACACTGTCAGAGCCATTAATTTATGTCTTATATATGACTGCTTTTGTTCTGCAGAAGTGAAGATGACAAGTAGGGACAAAAACCCTATGGCCTGCTAAGCCTAAAATATTTCCTGTCTCATCTTTATAGAAATAGTTGACTGACTTCACAACCAAGAATTATGGAAAGTAAAATACACACACAGAGAGCACACTTGATGAAATTAAAGAAATCTATTAATGAAAGAATGAAAAGATTCTTGATTCACTATTATGGAGAGGAATTAACGGCAGCATTCATAGATGCTGAGTAAGAGCTAAAATGGAAGATAAACTCCAAAGTGTGTGAATACCAGTGGGTTGTCAAACTGATATCAAGTTGTGACTAAATATAGAAGAATTATCTGACACCCAGCAATCATTGTTCCAAATTCAAAATATTTACTATGAAGTGACAATTCAAAGTACTGTCAAATATTTGCTATGAGTTGATTTAACTTCTATATCATGTGGGTATAGATAAAATTGAACCAATTAAAAAAATAAAGAGAAGTTAAATTTTGCTACAGATTAACTGGGTCTCCTATTTTCCTTTTATGACTTCTGCAATTATGACAATAGCCTACACCATGGAATCTACTCTCAGATGTAACTGCCACACTGGGAATAAACAACTGTCAATGATTTTCAAAATTCTAGGCGCCTAGAAGTAAAAGCAGTCCATGTTTTTCCTATAAAGGCCCCTATGAATTTACCCTAGGTTTGCAGCAAAGTCCTATTCCTTGAGATCAATGTCTTGCCATCCCCTAGGCAATACCACTCATTGGATGTTCAGAACTGAATTGCCATGTCATACAGCTTCCTGCTGGTAGAAAAGGGAAAGAGAACATAAAGGATGTATACGAAAGGTCTTCTGTCCTGGACCAAGAAATGACATATAATAACTCCTGGGAATGTTCAACACATACTTGTGCTCACTTCAGTTCTTCTGTCACAGAAGACAAGGATAATGGATTTTGGTGAAGAACTAGCAATCTTTCTCTTATTGGAAGTAATAATTTTCTGTCTGGCAAAAGAGTGCCAGGCCAATCATGCTAAATTATAGAGATGTAAAGAATATGATTACAAATGGAGAAATGATAAGGTAACTTACAAATGATATTTGTTTGAAATAAACATCCATAAAAATTCTTTAGGATTTTCTACTTTTTAACGGAATTATTATAAAAAATTGACAAAGATCGCTCCTTTTCACTGGGGATTTGTAGGAGGAAATGTAATATTTTTTCCAATCACTGAAACCTTCTATGTAATTAGTTATTTGAAATATGAGAACAAAGTTGGCAGAATGTCAATGTGATCACAGAATAAGTAAAACAAGCCAAGATAACAAAAACTGGCATTGAAACTGCTAACAAATTAAGAATACAGGTAATGTAGTGATGGTCTCCTTGCTTCTCAAGGCAAGTAAGCATAAAAGTTCATGGAGCGCTTAAGCAAAAGAGGAACACCATATCTCCTATTTTATTTACCAGGTTAACCATGGTTTTGTGAATAGAAAATGATGGTATTAATGACTATGAAAATTACCTAGTCAAGGTATGGTTGGGAATCTTGGTTCTTAACTATAATCATGGTATTTTATCTGTACCAACATAAGTTGAACCACCTTTCATGAACTGTGGAAGCAACAAGCCATTTAGCTATTCAGACTAGATAACTAGGTAACTTACACCAAAATCTAGGTACTCCTTTTTAATTAATAGGTCAATAATTTATAAAACGTAAAAATAATTATGGAGGTTTCTATTATATGCCAAACACTTCCCCAGAACTGCTTTTGGTACAACTGAGTAAGAAAGGCAAATCTTTCAATTTACAAATTGTTGGAAGGCTGAGCAAGGGTATGTATGGGAGTTAGATTAAGAGATATATCAAGACAAAAACACACATTTTTAAAGGGGGTGACACTTGTAAAGCACTTAGAACAGAATCAGATTCATAGTAACTATAAATAACAGTCTGCTGTCTTTGGTGCTATTTTGGTTTTGATTAATGTAATTTTTTAAAAGTTTGATTTTGAATAATGAACAGAATTTTACTAATTAAAATCACTAAAGTATAGAATACCAGGCAGATGAATGGAATCATCAGCTACTGGATACTTTATGGTATGAATCCAGAATGCAACAGGATTTAGTATGGACTTACTAAGCAAAATACCTTTCCTAAGCCAGATACCTAAAAGGGACTCTGAAGCATCAAGGGTTTTCTTTTTGTCCTTGAATCTATATTTACAAAGAATGGTCCTATGTACCCTACTTTATGAATTTCCTATTTTATACTTTTGAGGGAGAATGCCCCCAGCCTTTTTCTATATGTTGGCTGGGGTAAAATTATTTGCCAATGCACACAGCCCAAGGAAAACATTTATACAGTCTGTCTTCATTCAAATGGTAAGAGAAAGAATGGTTATATCATGTCAATTTTGACAACCTGAAATGAAATACTTGGATCAAGTGGTAAAGAATGATTAATTCATAATTCTATAAAGAAGAGTGGCTCTTCATACATGAGGGGTTCTTAAACCCCCCAAAAAATGCTGTTCTGAGCACTAACTGTTTACTTCTTGAAATTCTGCAGCTGGGGATTGAATTGGAAGCCCAACCTCATATTTAAAAGAACAAAAAAAACTCCCCATGGAAAGTTGACTGGTTAGTGCATAGTGAACTTTACAGAGTCCTTCTAGACCATTGAGTGGATACAGTCCATTGCCTAGAGATAATGTTAGGAAATTACATGTGTTTATGGAACGTATTTAAGAAGTCAGTCTTCATGCAGGAACATGAGGTAAAAAAATATCCCATTGCTTTTTTGTCCAGGGAAGTTAATATCCTGGAAGTTCAACCTTCCAATGGCTTAGAGGGAGGCTTTGAAATCTGGGCCCAGGACAAACCACAATGCTATCGCCTGAGGGAAACCATTTCCTATGTTCACACACCATTTGTTTTTAAAATGTTTAAACTCTACATTCTAAAGTGTTTCATGCTTTAAAGATATAGTAGTTTGACTTCAGAGAGAAATACAAGTCCTGATTCTCAGCACATAGTACAAACTCTTTCCAAAACTAATCAGCATGACTTACAAAAGATTTTGGATTAATACCTACTTTTGTTTTATCCTTTGAAGTAGAGTGAACGTGAGGGAAGCCATCCTTTTCCCTTCAGAGGATGATCAGAAGCAACAAGAAAAATATACAAAACTTTCTTAGAATTTTTTTGAAGTGTTACCCAATACATGCTAATCATTATTTATGTTGTCACCATATCTAAGAATTGAGACTGAAACAATAAGACATGGGAGCAAAGAAATTTAAATGGCATGAAATTCATATTTCCCCAGGGTAATCATTCCTGGGTCAGTCTGAAAATATTAAAAACTATGTCTCCCAGTCTTTTAGAGTCCATGGTACTACACTGTTTTACAGAGCCTATAAAAAAATCATCCATAATTTTGGGAACTCCTTCAGTTGTCACGTGTGGTCAGGAATAAACTCTTGCTTACCCTTTATCTATTTCAAATAGTTCATTGAGATGAAATTTCTATAACATAAAAATAACCATTTTAAAGTGAACACTTCAGTGGTGTTTTGTCCATTGACAATATGACACCACCACCACCACTATCTGGTTCTAAAACATTTCTATAACCTCACTGTAAACCCCTTACCTGTGTATCAGCATCTCTCCTCTCCTTCCCCCAGGCCCTAGTAACCAAAAGTCTTCATGTCTCAACTGCTTCCCGTTCTTGATTCATTCTTTTTAGTAAACGTTCTTAGCAGGACTTTGCTATGCATAAGGCAACTCAGTATCCTGCTGCTGCCACTTACAGTTTAAGAAAGCTGACTCTAGAGTCAATGACACAAACTTTAGCTTAGTGGTCACTAAGCTTTTCCATACCAAACCTCTGTTGCCTGACTGTTCTTCTATCTCCCTGGCGACCCCATCTATCACCTCGACCTTACTGTGGCTCCTAGATCTGTCACCATGTCCAATATACAGTGTAATCTTCAAAAAATGTCAGAGATAATTTATCTTATGATTCGCTAGTGCCCCTAAGTCACTCTGAGAGAATACCTGTGCATTCCCTTTTGCATTATTCTTTATCGTGTGGGTTACAGAGATAAATCAAATACAGACTTCCATACATACTGGAGAATGACTTTTCATTAATAACGACTTTTTCATTAATTAATTTCAGTCATCTCTGCTCCTAGAATCATGGTGATAATTTATGTTTTGGAGAAGGGATTCTAAGTGAGAAGCAATCTTGGGAGCAAATGGCAACCAATCATTATGATAGACATCTGGTAGGAGGTTTTCCCAGGAATATTTTAGTTTCTCCTTTAAAATTATCCCTTATAGGTCATGATGAACTGTCCTCCAGGCAAACCCCAAAATAGTTGAATATTAGTGGATTTTAGTTGAGTTTAAGCTCAATCTGGAACTTTAAGTAGAACTATAAAACTTAGTGGTAGAACAATAACGAGCTGGTATGATTTTTGAAACTTTAACATAAAATGACCGAGAGTTTCCATAAAAGGGAAAACCTGAAAGAAAATAGCCCAATTCAAGAAAGATATTTCTGTACACATAAACCTTTATTCATGTAAGTAATAATTAAACAGAACAAACAAAAACCATTAAGAGAGTAAAAACATTTTCTGATACTGTTACTTAAAAGAAAAGGCTTCTCAAAAATAAACAGATGAAAAATGCACAAACCATAAAAATCTAGCAGTCTTATGAATCAACTAAGGTTTTAAAAATAACGATTGTGCTTTTCTTAGAAAAATAATTTCCATTTCACTCATTATAGGGTAAATCACATGAACACTCTCCTAAAACACAACTAAAAACGCAAGATAAACATAATAAATAGCTATCAAATTATTACTTGGACCAATAAGAAAGTAAAAGAAATCTCCAGAGTCTAAAGGAGAAAAGGGAAAACTAATAATTGAGAGGTAAACAAACTGTTCCTGACCTGGAGAATTTTCTGCCTTGATAGACAATGGGTTCACCAGCCAAGTAAGAGGCACAATCAAGCTTGCATAAAGAGGAGGCAGACACTTATCCTTTTGACATTGAATGGCTTATATTCACTAAAGAATGTAAAAGAAAAATATACCCTTTGAGTCATTGGATGAGGAGGCAAAAGCATGGTCATAGTGCCTTAGTCTAGACCACAGATGTGAAAAAAAAAAAAAAACACTTAGATGAAACTGCAGTCTCTCAAAACACAAATGAGAGGAATATCAAAAAGGAGAAAATATTCCGTCTTCCCTTGCATTACTAGAAAAGTAGATATAATTTCATGTGTTCAACTTAGTTCTGATAAAGTGATGAGTTGAGAACATTCATAAAACATCTCAATATGATTCTCCTTTTCAATATGAAAATATATTTAAAAGTCTATAACCCTACTCAACTTCTTAACACTACTTAGAATCTTACAATTTTTATTCATACAAATGAGTTTTTCAAGACAGTTAGACTCTGGAAATTGTTATTGTGAAATTGTATTGTGAAATGTACCCTCCTCCGAATGAACTTTTATGTTTTTTGCCCAAGTATTACTGTTTGAATTGACAAATTATTTTAAGGTTTTATTTTTACCACAGGATAAAGTAAGATTCTTCTTTTTACCATTTATATATAAAGATGCAACACATCTGTGATTCTGCTTTTTTAGTTAGATGACGTCTAGATTATTCATCTTATTTAAATCAGTACAAGACACTACCAAAAAACCCCATAATTTTAAAAAGAATCAAAGATCTAAAAAGAAAAACCATAATCATTAAAATAAAAATGCAATGGATGACCTAAGCAGCAGATAAAAATAGCTAAATAAAGAATTATGAAAAAGAGAGTACAGATTTGAGGAAATTATCTAGTATGCAGCAAAGAGGGATCAACATGTAAGAACTGTGAGACAGATATTCAAGAACATAGATGTGAAAAGGTTCAAAATATGTTTAATAGATAGAAATGATGGGAATCTCCAGAGCTAATGAAGTTCATGAACCCCCAAAATATAAATAAAATATACATTTAGACATGTTGTAGTAAAAATAGGAATACTATGAAAAAAAGAGAACTTAGAAATGATTGACCAAAAAAAAATCTGCCAGTACAGAATTATCATTTAACAAAAGTTTCTTTTTTATTTAAATTTATATATATATATATATATATATATTCAAGATTTATTTATTTATAAATACAATCTGGGGTACAGGCCAGAGGTGTGGGGCAGTGAGAGGATTCACCAGATACAGAGTGGGGAGCAGAACAGGCAAATTGAACAAAATACACTGTTAAGGGGAGCAGCAGGCGAGGCAGGAGAGGACTGCTGCACCATGTGGGAATCTCCCGGCTGGGCACTGAACTTGCACAGCAGCTGCCAACAACTCCACAGCACTGTGTTTAACCCATTGTGCCACCAGGGAGGCCCCTAAATTTATTTATATTTTTGAGGTAAAACTGGTTTACAGCACTATATATGATTCAAAGGAAAAGGTTTATGAATGTAGGAATAATGAACAGTAGAAAGGAAAACATGTCAGCATTTCTAAACAAAGATATCTGAATGAATAAAACAATGATGTCATTGCATTTAAAATATCTACTTAATAACTATTTGGTTTTAAGCTACATGCATATATAAATGGTCAAATAAAAATATTTAAAGCTAAAATAATTGAGATTCATTTCTAGACAAGATGTAATAAAAATGGATAGATTTGCTTTCCACTTTAAAACAATCAAATCTGTGCAAGCTCCAATAGGAAAATGAAGAAAAAGTAATACTTTGTATTTGTTCTATGTAGCTAGGATTATTCTGATGACAAAACTGGACATAGACATTACAAGTGAAAATTTGCTGACCAATACATCTGTAAGCATAGATGCAAAACATTTTAAGAAAAATTTGAACAACCAAATCACAAATATGTGTTTATATATATAAAATATGGGTAATACTTCATGATCAGTGGAATTCTTAGCTAGAATAGAAACTAGGGTTCGCTTTTGAAAGTGTTATTCAACATGATTATCTCAATAAATACAGAAAAGGTATTTTGTAAAGTCCATCATTCATTCTTGATTAAAAACAACTCCCAGCCAGTTAAAAATACTAACAAAAAGCTAGAAAAGTCTCTGATATGTGGCAATTGAACAGCACACTACTTAATGACTATTGAGCTAAGGAAGAAACCAAAGAACTTAAAAAATACCTTGAGACAAATGAAAATTAGGACACAACTTATCAGAACCTATTGCACACAGCAAAAACAGTACTGAGAAGGACATATATAGCAATACAGGCCCACATCAAGAAAAAAGCTTAAATAAATATCTAACATTACACCCTAAGGAACTAGAAAAACAAGAATAAATGAAACCAAAAACCAGTAGGACAGACACAGTAAAAATTAGAGGAAAATTAATGAAACAGAAGTAAAAAAGAACAATTGTAAAGATGAAATCAAAAGCTGGTTCTTTGAAAAACTAATATACAAAACAGACAAATTTCAAGCTAAACTTGCTAAGAAAAAAGGGATACAATGCCAATACCTAAAATCAGAAATGAAAGAAAAATTACAACAGACATCTCATTAATACAGAGGAATATAAAAGACTACTATGAATGCCTTTATACCAACAAATTGGAAAATCTGGAAGAAATATATAAACTCTCAGCAGCATAAAACCTTCTAAGACTGAATCAGAAAAACAGAGTAAGCCTGAACAGACAATTACAAGCAAGGAAATTGAAACAGGAATCAAAAGTCTCCTGAAGAAAACAAAAGCCAAGAACCATATAACTCTACTAATGAGTTCTGACAAACCTTCAAAGATGAGTTAATACTTATCCTTCTAAAAGAATGAGGAAGAGTGAATGTTCCTAAATACAGTTTATGAAGCCAAACTGACTCTGATACCAAAAGCAAACGGGTACATCACACACAAAAAGAAAACTACATAACAGTATCTCTGATAAACACAAATACAAAAATTCTCATCAAAATCTTAGCAAATGAAAATCAACAATATATTAAAAGAATCATACATCATGATAAAGAGGGATTTATTCCAGGGATGTAAGGATGGTTTAATATATACAAATCATTCAATGTAATTCACCATATAAACTAAAGCAAAAACAAAATCGTTTGATCCTATCAATAGATGCAGAGAAGGCATTTGACAAGATTCAGCATTCATTTAGGATTAAAATTTCTTAGTAAAATGGGGATAGAAGAAACATACCTCAGCATAATAAAGCTAAACAGCCAGCATTAACTCAATGCTGATATAAAAGAGGTCCCTTATGGAAAAGAAGTAAAAGTATAACTATTTGTAGATGGCATGATAATATACATGGAAATCCTTAAGACTCGACTGAAAAGATATTACAAACACAAAGCAGTACATTAAAATGGAAAGCTACAAAATTAGCATACAAATGTCTGTTACTTGCATATGAATAAGATGAACTATAAAAGAATAAAAACTCAGAAAATAATCCCATTTACAGTAGCATTAAAAAGTATTAAGTACCTAGAAATAAACCCAACAAAGGAGCTAAAAGACATATTCAATGAAATCAGTAAGATATTGTTCAAAGAAGTAGTAGAATACATAAATGCAATGCAATCCCGATCAAATTTTCAATGACATTTTTGAAAAGAAATAGAACATTTTTGAAATGTATATGGGGTCACAGAAGACGCTGACTATTCAAATCAATCTTGATAAACAAGAGAAAGAATGGTGATATTACATGTCCAGACTTCAAAACTATATTACAAACCAATACTAATCAAAATAGTATGGAAAAAAACAGCAACACAGACCATCAGACTAGAATAGAAAGCCCAGAAATAAATCTATATGTATATAGACAGTTAATATACAATAAAGAGACAAGAATAGACACTGGGGGAAGGAAAATCTCTAGAATAAATGGCATTGGGAAAACTAGCTATATGCAAAAGAATGAAAATAGATCATGATCTCATATCACATACAATAATCAACTCAAAATGGATAAAAAAAAAACTTGGATTTAAGATCTGAAACCATAAAATATATAGAAGAAAACATAGACAAAACACTCTATGATATAAGCTTCAGTGATGCCTTTGTGGATTCATCTCCAACAAATGAGAATATAAATAACTGGGATTCATCAAAATAAGAAGATTAGCATAGAGAAAGTAACCACCACTAAAACAAAAACACACCTTACTGTAAGGGAGAAAACATTTGTACAACATCCACCCAACAAGGGGTTGATATCCAAGATCTACAAAGAACTTATAATTCAACAAAAGAAAACAAATAATTCAATTGAAAAATGGGCAGAAGCTAAGTAGGTACATCTCCCAAGAAGACATACAGATAGCCAACAGGTAAGGAAAAAATGATCATAATTCATCATTCACCAATGCAAATCAAATCCACAATGAGATACACCTACACAACTGTGAGGATGGCTCATACCAAAAAGACCAGAAATAATAAGTGTTGGTAATAATGTGGAAAAAAGAAACCCTCATACACTGTTGGTGGGAATGTAGACTGGTTCAGTCTCTATGGGAAACATTATGGAGGACTTTTCAAAACACTGAAAATGAATGACCATATGACCCAGCATTCCCACTCCTAGGTATCTAGCCAAAGATTCCAAAAACACTAATTCGAAGGGAAATCTTCACTCTTCTCTTCATTGCAGCACTATTTATAATGGTCAAACTATGGAAACAATCTAAATGCCCAACAATAGATGATTGGACTAAGAAAATATGGTATATACGTACAATGGAATACTACTCAGCTATCAAAAAAGATAACTCTTGTCATTTGTGATAACCTAGATGAAACTGTAGAGGGATTGTGCTAAGCAAAATAAATAAAAAGTGGAAGTACAAATACTAGATGCTTTTACTTGTATGTGGAATATAGAGAAACCACAAAGAGTCAGATTAAGCCAAATTAACAACAAACCCTATTAATATGACTCTAGAACTGAGACTACCAGAGGAAGAGGGTAGGGGGAAGAAAGAGAACAGTGACGTGGAGTATAACAGACTACAGCAATGCACTGTGGATGTCTTGGTGGTATGTGTGGTGTAGTAACATTACCTGAAAAGGCAGTTTCTATAACTCTAAAACACAAACAGTGATATAAACCAATGTTACCTCAGTAAAAATTAAAGTTGAGTCTTGTTTCAATTGTCAACAACAAATAAAAAATTAATAAATCTAACATTCCATTTAAAAAATGACCAAAGAAACAAAATTAAAAAAACCCAGAAAGAAATATACATTTGTATTTGTATTTACTCTGTGACCATGGTCAAATTATTGAAGAAAAGCAAAATAGTTCAATAGGTAAAACTGAGGAAAATGTTTAGCTGTACAGAGATTAACCAGGACTGTGAACTCAATGGTATGCTGCTAAACCATACCTCTCAAAAACAAACAAACAAACAAAACAAACAAACAACAAAAAAAAACCTGGGTTGTAGCATTTGACAATTCCCATGATGTAGCTACTCCATCCATAGTCAAATTCATGAAATTCATGTTATCAACATTAAGTCATCTGGTGCTCAAATTCCTACAAAATTAACAATCAGGTCTCCTGAGATAGTGTGAACCAGCTGTAGCACACCACTGACTTTACTTCATACGATATACAAAGGTCACACAAATAAGCTTCAAAGGGGAAAATACAATTTAAAGCTTTTTGAAGGAAAAGATGACAATATCTTTGGTCTTTGATATTGAGAAAGTTTTCTTTTAAAAGATGCAAAAAGGACTGCCTTTAAAAATAAATGATTAGTAAAGTATTATTGCATTAAAATTCAAGGTAAGATTAAGGTTGGTGCATTCCTGATACTCTAATCCCAGTGCTTTTATCCATAAAAGATGCTTGGTAAATATTTGTTAAAAGTTAGGTGGGTAGGTGTGGTAACCTGTCTGTAAAGCTACTCCTTCTGTAATGGTTGGTATAAAGGAACCTGTGCTTATGTAACTATTCAATAAAATTTGATCAAGTATAAGCATATATGTAGTGAACTGACATTCCAAGTATGTGATGAAGCTTTGAGCCTTGACATCAAATAAATCAGTGTTTGAATCCACAAACAACTGTGCAGCAGAAGAAAGCAGCAAACACAGCTGTCTGGCATGGCCAGGGCACCACTCTGCAAGTTATGTAACAGCTGTTGTGTAATTTTACTTTTAACTCAAAACAGATTTTTCAAAGAGAAAACAATATGATTTTACAAAAAGAAAAAAAATTGAGTGAGGGAGAAAGAACAAGAAACATTGAAATCAAGCTGATTTTTCAATCTTGTTTTCAAATCTGAGGCACAGGAAGGCAAGGGACTTGGAGATGATTGCCTTAGATTCTACAGAGCAGTCCCATGTGCCAGGTCTGGTCTACCTCCCATTTTTGTAAATAAAATTGTGTTGGAAACTATCTACACTCGTTCATGTATCTATTGTCTATATATCTATTGTCTTTCATACAGAGTCAAAGAAGTTGCAACAGAAACTGGCACAGAAAGCAGAAAATACTGGCTGTTCCTTTACAGAAAAAGTTTGCTGATCCCTGTATGAGATGATTAAAATGTTAGATTCTCAAACCAGTTATGGAATTCTCTAATGGAGTGGAGGGAAGGAAGAATGACTAAGAACTGGCATTTTGGAGTCAGACTGACTTGTAATGGAATTCTGGTTTTAGTAGGTCTGTGATCATATGCAAGCTACTTTCTCTGTGTCTATAAAATGGAGGACTAAGTGATATTGGAAAGAGAAAGCAAAACTCCTGCACCTCTTTTGGAATTATCCCCCTACCTAAATCCTATTACAGGGGAAATTGGCAATTTTCACTCGGAAAAAAAAACAGTTGTTCATAATTCTTAGAAATCAAAGTTAAGAGCATCCAAAGTTTTCTTACTTGATCCTACAGTAAATTTTGCAGCAATAAAATACTTAAAATGGGAGTAGTATGATTAAAAATTATACTTTTTGAATGTTCCCACCTTGAAACCACAGTTAATTTTAAGAACTTGAATTACTGGGGAGGCCTGGTCAAAGTAACTCTTTGTAAAATTGCCGGTGTCAAAGACGTAAATACTACCAAATTCCAAAACCAGAAGTGACTTTCATTTTAAATGAGTTTTAACAGACGGTATTGCCAGATTGCTATTGTGGAGACTGTGTGACATTGCACTCTGAGTTCCCTAAAAATTCTGAGGACCTTTTTGTTTCCATATATAAAATAAATCTAATTTAGAGCTTCTGAAATCACAGTTGGATCTACTTGCCCAACACTTGATTGCTATTTTTTTTTTTTTTTTTTTAATTAAAGCTATCTTGGAGTAGAGTTCAGACAGGGGGCCTTTCTTTCCCAAACTGTATCCTGCTTTTCTGGGTCAGGGGCTGCTCGTCTGCTAGCCTGTTCTGAAGACACCTAGGCAGGGTCCTCCCTCCCCAGTTTCTATCGAGAACAAGTGTCCTTTTAAGACTCTTTTTCAAGCCTTATAGTCTCTCTGATTCCAACTGTAGGAGAACACAAAGTTTCACAGTAGCATGAAAAGCCAAAAAAATAGTAACTGGCCTCAGTGACCAGAGCAGCTGCGCTGCGTATCCTTATCACAGGTTTCGGCTTTGTAAATTAATTCGTCTGCAAATAGTGCCCTGTCTCCAGATGCAGCTTCAATGCTGGAGCCCTGGTTTCTTAAGGATTTAAGTTTAAAGTCAAGGGCTTCCTGCCCTAGGTGTTACAAATATGTAGTGTCGTTTTCTTTTTGCTCTGAGTTTGTTCATCCAATCATATCTCCGTATGCAAATAAACCTTAGCCCCTGCAGATAGAAAGGAACAAATAAAGCCAAGTGCTCCATCAGAACCAAATCGCTGAGCCTGTCACCTGTGTTCCTTCCAGAAGCCGAACCAGAATGTCGACCCCAGGCATGCCAGACTTACCTGCCCCACTCTCCAATTTGAAGTTTCAGTATACTAAGGTTAGTACAATTTATGTTTGCTGCTTTGGCTCACGTTTATAAAAACTACATTCATTTAAAGTAGGAAAGGTCAATTTAAGTAAACTTGTGTAAAGAGCCCTTTGTAAATATAAAAATAAAAAGCTTGCAAAATCCAGGTCTGGGTTTAGTGTCTTGATCAAATAATGAATTTTAAATCACAACAGGCAATTTTTCACTTAGATATATTTTCACTTAAAATATTTCTAAGTGAAAGGAATTCTCTTTTGTGTGAAAGGATTCTGTGGACTTTAGTGAGCAGTTCTATTAACTTCAGTATAGTCTAGGATGTGTGATAAGAGAGACACACACTTGTGAGAGAAACTTATTAGAAAGACCCAAGCAAATTGGGAAATTATTTAAATTAAAAAAAAAAGATAAACAGAACATGTTGAAGTAACATAATTTTTTAAATGTATTTAGTGAGCATGAAAATCGAAGGACCTAAGCCTGGTAATTGGATGAAAGAGCCTGTTTCAAAAAACTACAAGTGGACTTGCACTACTTAGCATATTTGGAGAACTAAAGCATTCTTATTTATTTTTTCAGCCAAATCTGTTTCCATTGGAGCAGATGCATAATTGTTAACTGATAAATATTTAGAGAAACAAAAGCAGGAGCCAGATCCATCCTTAAAAACACACAACTAAGGAGGAGGAGGAAATGGGTCCTGAAGTGTCTCTGAACTTTGCTCATTTCACAGTACTGTGTGCCTGCTGTCCTGTCAGAGCTGAGAACTCTCAAGCAAACACAACAAACAAATAAACAAAAGGCAGTCTAACTCAAATCACTTAGTTAGCTTTATGTGTAACAAAGGTCCTATTACTATTACAAGTTGGGAGAGTCTTTATGCTTTCTGAATTACCCACTGAAAGGCAAAAGCATCAAAGTTGATGATAAAGTCGAAGTCCTGCTCTTATTTGTTTCCTTACTTGTAACCATGGATGATTTTGAAATCCCAAGATTTGTTACATTTTCATTTTCATAGCATAACAAATGAGGAAGTTCTTCAGCTGACTGGCTCTTTTCCTTAGGAAACTGTCTGCAGAGATCAGATTGTGCCTTTACCATGACTGGCTATAAACTGTATTAAGGTGTTATTTTCACAAGGTTTTATTAATAGGAAAACATTATTCCACTCAATTTTATTACAAATGGGAACACAAAAAAGGTGGTGAGGCTATATCCTCATAGTTTACACTTAGCAAAAGTATGCCCAAGAGATAAGATTCCAGTTTTCCAACTTCCTTACCCCAAGTTTGTCATTCACAAGAAATTTCAATCCAAAGTAGGTGCATTTTGAATTTCATAAAGATCAAAGTTGTTGGCAATGACTGAATGATTCCTTTACTATTATTACAGTCTTTTTTTTCTATGCTATTGCTTAGGAAGATATTTTGATAGTTTAAATGTTGTATTTTAAAAATGATTTGACTTTGAAGAAATTTGCACCTTTCATGTGTACCTTAAGGAAGTTCTAGTGTGAAATACTTTTGCTGCTGAATTAAACTTCATTTAGCAGTTATTAACTAAGGATGAAAGAAACTAGTACTAGAAAGTACTACACAAATGAGAAGGTGCTTAAGATCTAACACACAAACAGAGATCTAGTGATCCTTAACAGAGAGAAGTTTATGGATGAAATCGCCTGTTCAAAGCACTGCACAAGGACATCCCTTTAGGGAAAATGACTAACCTAAGTGTTCAAAAAGAGCCAAGATTCAGAGAGTAGGCATTTGCTCTTATGTTAAGAACTTCTCTGGGTAAAAAATACTGAATGAGAGTTAGTGATTTTGATTGCTCACATATCTTCTCTGTAAATCTGTTCTGCTCAAATAGCACTTTATTGTCTGACTTATTAGTTACAACATTTTCACACTTGGGAGGACATCAGTTATGTATGTAATTAAATCTAAATGGGTGAGCTTTTTCAAGTGCCTTTGCATTTTTTTACTGTCCCTCACTGAAGAATTGTACTGAATTTGCACTTGCAAGAGGAGTTGGATAAATGATGGTGAATAACCAAGTTTCCTGGTGCAAACTAAGTAAGCAAGGATTTAATAGTGTCTGAGGAATTACTTTTTAAGGCCAGGCCCCTAACCGCCTATATTATTTTTCTCTTACTCTTTTAATGTTCTTCTTTATATCACTAGAATTATATTGGCCATTAAGGCAAGGTGGAGGGAAGAAACAAGCAAGGTTGAGTAACAAAAAGCACTACTCTGGTAGAAGAACCTGTACTCAAGCTTGAGACTGCTTTTCAGTTAGACAAAAGTATATCTCTTATGATTTACTCTAATTAATTTTTGCTGGGATGGAAAAAATAAAGATCAGAGGTTAAGAAATGTCTTCTAAAATAATGAAAGTTTTTTCAAATTTAAGACCTCAATAACATTATAAATCTATATCAACTCAAATCCTATCTCTAGCCTCCTCTTTCCATTTTCCAATTTTAAATGAATCCCACATCTGCCAATCCTTCCATTTTATTAAGCTTTTAAATGTAGAGTTTTTCTAAAAGTTATCACGGGTCAAACTATATTACCTTTCTCTGCTTTAGTTTCCTTATTTGTAAAATGCGGATAATGAAAGTACCAATTTCCTAAGATGATGAAACCATCAAATGAGTTTACTACTAATGAAGCACTTAAAATAGTGTCTGGCACATGAGAAGTGATTGATTAACATTAGCAATCCCAGTCCTATTAGTTTTTCTGGATTTTTTGCACTCTTCCAGAACCTTCTTTTATTCAACTTTTCCCTCCTGTTTTCTACAAGTGCTCCTCTCATCTCCTTGACTCCTAGAATACTGGTCACTCTTTCTTGCACAGTCATGCCCCCTTGACAAGGATCGCATTGGAGCGAAGTTCTAATGTTTTATCCAGGATTTCAGGGATTACGAATTTTCTCTTAGAAGATTTGGTAACTTTGTTTTCCATTCTCCCTTCATGATATTGTTTTTTTATCTTAAAAAAAAAAAGACAAATAGGAAATTCAAGAGGGCAAGCTTTCTCAGATGGAATTTAAATCCCAAAATACTTAACTCTTGAACTTCCCTCATTGAGTAACAGTTTGTTCACACAAGAAAAGATCTTCATCAGTTAATGACATTGAACACACACACACAGGCACATATACAGAGGAAACAATTATAGCTAAAATCAAATTTATCTTCTGTACCAATAATTGTTTAAGTTCTTTACAATGGTTTTACTTATCCCTCACACTAGCCCTCTGAGTAGGCTACTAGTCCTGTTTTGTAGATGAGGAGTCTGAGGAACATAGTGGTTAAGCAATTAGCCTTAAGTTATACAGTCAATAAATGATAAAGTTAAACAGCAAATGCTGGCAGTCTAGGCCCTCACACCAACAAATGACTCGACTAAGATCAATAGCACTACAAGGGGACATGGACTTGCCGGAATCCTGTTCTGTCTTGTTTCCAACTTTCATTTGTCCACTCCTGACTACTGGAGAGGACATGACCATGAGCTTTTCCAGCTGCTGCCCATCTGTTCCCAGACCATTAGAAGAAAACTTCCTGCCAACTTGGAATAAAAGAGAAGAGTGAGTTAAGGTCGAAACAAGCAGACTTCCTGCTTTTATTGAAAAGGTGGGTGAGCTGAGAAAGGCTATGACAGAGGTAGAGGACTTTGCCATAGGCATGCAATTTCTCTGTGAATTACATTTCTTCAACTCCTGCTGAATAAATTTTGGTTAGAGTAACAAATTGTTTACCTAGATTTCTGGTACTGTTATTTCACACATCTGTAAGTTTAGTGTGCATCATTAGAAATCAACATGTGTATATACTCTATTAATTCCACCACTAGAAGTCCAATTCTATACTTTACCCTATTTATCCAACCCTCTCTCCTTCCCCTCTGGTAACCTGCAATTTGTCTGATCATCTAGAAGCTTATTTTCATTTTATTTAGATCATCCATTTGTTTGGTTTCTCTATATACCATATTTGAGTGAAATCATATAATGTTTGCCTTTCTTTGCTTGAAGAGAAGAGTTTGATAGAGAAGAGTTATGAGTCATTGAACAACTAGGCGCAATTTGAAATGTTTTTCACCTTTGTTTCATATTATTTTTACCATTATAACACATAGATTCAGTCCACATGCATTTCTGAATACCCCATCCTCTTTACGCATTTTTACTTTTCTTTCTTCCCTTTCACTTCCTTTAGTTAACAATTCATTGAACAACTGTTCTACACTAGGTTTTATGGTATAAAAAGGCTAGTAAGATTCTTACCTCATGGAGCTTATATTTCTGGAGGGTGTGTAGGGAGAAAACAAGCAAGTAAGCAAATACTTTAATCACAAATTATAATAAATGCTAAAAAGAAAAAACTGAAAGAGAATATCAGGGGAAGAGCTTACTTTAGATGAGATTATTAGGTAAGGTCTCTTTAAGGAAGAGGTATTTAAGGTGACCCTGAGAAATGTACAGCATAAAGTGGCTGTGTAGGGTAGGAAAGGATTAAAGATCCAGAGGACAAGAACTCAGCATGTTCAAGGAACTACCAAAAAGCTGACCTGCCTGGAGTAAAGTGAGGAAGGTAGAGAACAGATGAGAAGAAACTGGAGAGAGAGGAAGTAGCCACACTGCCTGATGGATTTTGACGGAAATCACTGAGGAGTGCTCCAAACAGGGCAGGACTTAAGTTCAAGACAAAATTGTGTTGTGGCACTGCTTTCATTAGGGAAGTCTTTTATACTCCCTTTTGACTGAAGCAATATTTTGTTTGCTTTTGGCTTGGAAGTAGTTGAACAAATAGCTGGATGGCTGCAAGGTGCAGTGGCTTACCAAGATAAACCCAGTTTCGATTTCCAGCTCTTCTACTTACTAATGATATGACCTTGGCCAAGCATCTAATCTCCCTGAGTTTCAGTTCCCCTGTCTGTAAATTGTGAATAATAATGACTACCTTCAAAAGTGGCTCTGAGAACTAAGTGAAGCACTTAGTAGCTACTTAGCGCAGGCTCTCTTTAACCCTCTCCTTACCAAGATGACCCTTAAATGATAGTTATTCAGTTCCCAGTCTAAGCGTGATGAATTCTCATTCCAATGTAAGTGGGATGAATTCACACATTTCTTGTCACAGTTCAAAACTGTTTTCATCTATTGATTTCATTTCCTGCTCATACTTAACCACAGGGGATGAATTAGAAAACATTCTCCCAGGTCCTATTTTAAAGCTGAGGAACATGAGCTCAGACAGTTTAAGTGATCAGACCAAGATCATACAGCTCTTAAGAGACAAAGACAGAATGAAATGGGTGTTCATTTGAGATCTGATACTTATCTACCTGATTCCACTTTCCCTAAACACTAAAAACAGTAATACTCAGACCTCACTGGATTGTCTCTAACAAGTGTGTTCACCTGACTTCATTTATGCCACTCATTTCTTACTCTGATTAGAAAATGGCAATTTGGATGATTCAAAAAGAGGGATGATTTGGGAACTGGATCTTTAGACTGGGTGACCAACAGAGAGAAAGCTTTCTAGAGCACTTCTCAAATTTAAATATGTGAGTGAAAAGCCTGAGAATCTTATTGAAATGCAGATTCTGGTTCTGTAGGTCTGAGATGATGTATGAGGTTCTGCATTCCTGACAGACTTCCAATTTTTGCTGATGCTACTGAAAGCATGGCCTGTGGCTGGCAGCAATGATGCTGTTGAGGTTTGGGGTCAGCCTTATAACTTTGCCTGCAGTGACCACCATCTGGTTACTTAGGGACCTGACTTCCTGGATCTCTTAGAAACTCACAGGCACCCATATCAGAGTCACTTACCTTCCCCAAAAGAATGTCCCCAAGTCCTCCAGGAACCAGATCTTAGCCACAAATCAGTGATGATAGCAACCACTTCTTTAATCCTGAGAGAAAATCATTCACTATGAGTATACTATGTTAGCTCATCTCTGAGGTCTGATGTCCACAAATTGTTTGTTTTCTGACAACTGCCTGTCTTCAAAAACCCTAATCAACAAAAATCCTAAGGAAGGCATCCCCTGTGGCACAGGGGTTAAAGTCTAAACTCTATCAAGCTATCACAAGCCACTGCAGCATAAGTTCGATCCCCTGTCAGGGAGCTTCCTATAGGGCACAGCAAACCTCTCCTGTCTCTCCCACTCCTCCCCTCAGCAGTGTATTTCAAGCTAGAACTATTTCGAGGAATGTGCTTAGTGTATACCATGTACCTTTATTCTGAACATGTTAATATAGAATAACTCTTATCCAGGGAAGGCTTTTCTTTTTCTTTTAAAGTTATAACTTATTCTTGGATACCAAACTGCGTTCAGGAAGTGCCCACTGTTTTAATCAAAAGTCATATGATGTATCTCTTACAATCTGATGTATCTAAAGTTAGAGAGTAAAAATCAATTTTTAAGTTGCCTCAACATTCCCATTGATTGTTTCCCCATACAAGAAGCACGTGAAGTCTGAGAGTGCATAGCCATCTGTAATATCCAATCAATGATGTGAACTTTAAATTGAGATCTAGCTCACACACACACACACACACACACACACACACACACACACACACACATTATTTTAAAGTATCCTGAATTAAAAGTTTGTAATTAGAATATACTAAATGTAGTGGTTATTAAAAAGGAATCAAGAATTTTATAATTTTGATACCATGTTCTTTTCCCGCTAAACTTGCTAAAGGCAAAGAGCAAATAAAAAAAAAGAGGTCATCACCACAATTGATTATTTCAACACACCTAGAATAAGTTTCATAATTATAATAAACATCTGCATACAACCATTTATATGACTACAGGAAGGTTGATTTTTCAGAAACATTTAGTTACATAGTTAGCTGGGAGGTTAATATCTAATGTAAAGCCAACAGAAAAAAAAAGATCATGAAGGTAGTTCCCACTATATAGCCTCCCTAGCTAAGGGAGAAAAGAGGTGGTACAGTGCCTGGAGAGCAAACTGGATCATCTCATTATTTATACTGAGCTCTGTCTGTATGTTGAAAGGTATGTTTGGGAGAGAACATATCATCATGATTTGCTGACTATACTTCTACGTCACTCTCAAGCCTTATGACCTCATGCCTGAAATGTTAAAATTGTCTCCAAACTAATCCCCTGGATTCTGGTTGCTTTACTCCAAACCATTTAGGATACAGTAAAATCAGTGTTCTTAAAAACATCCATTTGAGCAATCAATCTCTTATTATATCCAGAATAGAACTGAAATGTCTCACTGTGGGTATCAAGATCTACTACCAATTGATTTCATTCTCATTGTTGGAATTTATTAACTACAACTGTTTCTACTGGGACTCTTTGTCCAGGGCTGATATACTTGTTGTGTTACAAATATCTCAAGAGTGTTCTCTCTCTCTTTACTTATTTTCCTTTTTCCTCAATGATGGAGTCCTATCTTTCAATGATGCATCCTTCCCGCCCACATCCGTCTCTTCTATACCCTCTGCCACTTAATGACTGTGCTGCTTTGGTTAATTTATTCTACCACTTTCATTTCTTTTATAGCTGATCTCAATATAAACACACTGTCTTCTTAGATAGCAAGCGCCTGAGAGAGGAGCCATGGCTTACTCACCTCACATTTTCTCTCAGTGCCATCCAGAGTCTCCTCTGTTTACTTTTAGTTGACAACACTGTTCTGAGGAAACAAAAGAGGCCATTTTGAATTACTGAGTGTCAGTATGAATTCTAGCAAAAGTTGGGCTCATAGGGTTCAGCATTAAAGGTTAAAACCGAATAATGTAAGCAGTTACTGGTAATTTGTAATCATCTACCACTGATTGCTTCAGTTGCCTGACGGCTGAAAGAAAAACTTGCGTTATTACTTTTGTGAATGCCAATTTACAGAACCTTCACTGGCTTTCATCTAAAGGGGGAGTTTTGTGTGCTGCTTAGATGCAAGGGTCTGATAATAAAACTAGATGACGCATACTGTAATAATTCTTTCACCAAAAGAGGTCATATAAGGGAGTAAAACAAGCTCTAATATACTGAGACCATATTATTGAGAATGTGAAACCACAAATTATCACAGACCTAAAGGTAGGATGACTCAGGTGGGAGCTGGAATGGCTGACCACACACCTAAGAAAATATAATACATACTGTATTTTTTTTATTAGATTTTCAGGGAAGTCATACTGTGGAAAGGTGAATTCTGGGTCTATCTCTGACAGGGTGAAATTTGTGTTCACTCTGGGTAGAGAAAAACTCACTTCTGTGAGTGAGTCAGTTGCAAGTTTAACAAGACAGACTAAAAAATCTAGACAAGTATCTTGATGTCTTCAGTTTTCTGTTTGGAATTTGATGAACTGAAATGAAGATATCTAATTTTAATACAATATAGAACACAAGAAGTTATTTAAAAGCAGGACACGAAGATAATACTCAAAAAGAGAAAAAGAAAGGAAGCTGAATCCATTTGAACTAGTGAAGTCTTCACAAGGAGATAACATTTGTAGTCAGAGTTTGAAGTCTGAGTAGAAGAAAATAGTGAAGCTCCAGACTGAAGAACTGTATCAACAAGGTGGAAAAAAGAAGGTGCTGTGTTGAGGACAGTTGAACAAGATTAAAACAAATGGGCAAACTGAGGACACTGTAAGCTAAGTACTAAGAGCTTATCAGGGCTCTGTCGCAAGAGCTTAGCAGGGTCAATGCTTATTGGCACTAGTGTACCTAAATGTTCTGAAAACACATTCTGAACTGGTTTAGGAAGATTTTAACAACAGGGTGAATATTAAATTTCAATTAGGGAGAGGTGGAAGGCAAGGAGAGGTTTTTTTATGATGGTATAGAACAAAGGGATACAAAAGGATGACTAGTGAAGGTGTGTGTTGTGAACAGGAGAGGGAAAATGTGTGTGTGTGTGTGTGTGTGTGTGTGTGTGTGAGAGAGAGAGAGAGAGAGAGAGAGAGAAGGGGGGAGGGAATGAATGTATATGAGCAAGCATTGGGATTTTAGTTTGAGGCAAATTAGAGATGCATGTTGATTAAGGTGTTTCCCAGTTACCTTTGGGGGGGGGGGATTGCTAAAAGGTAATGACTGGAAGCACATAAAAGAAAATACTCTTTAAGGGTAACTATTGGATTTTGTAAAATGTGTTTCTGATAGCTATAATGCTGATTCATTCACCCTAAATGCTGTCAGGCAGGTCAGTATTTTAATCTTAAATTTATCTTTCTTCAAATTGAACTAAGGTACCAACTTGATTTTTCTTGATGGATAATAGAAATGTTATGGTCTTCATCTGTGCTCTACTTCTCGTAACCTGATGAAGCAAGCAAGGGTTTTCATGGTACCTCTATCTTTCTCCTACTTCCATATATGCATCTTTGTACCCCTTTATTCATTAATGTTTACACCTTTTTTCCTGTCAATTCCAACCTAGCACTACAGTTCTTTTGAACCCTTCCAACTACATTGATTCTGTTTGATGTGAACAGGAATCTATTCCTTCCTCTGAATGTTTAGCAAATGACAGTCTCAGAATTTCCCCAAGAGTAGAATATATAAAAGTGTATGTCTTGCCTATATCTTATCTACATAGAGTTGCTGGACGATAGATTCTTCAATGAAGTTTTAAGTTTTTATTCAAGAATTATTTACTAAAGTTAAAATCACTTGAAGAGAGGAACTGTGTTGGCACTGAGAATAAGCCAGGAAACCAGATGAACAGAGTCCTTAAATTTATCATCTAGGGGTTAAAGCCGAGGAAGGCAGGCAGACAGCTTTAAATGACTTTTTAAAAAAGTAACACATTCTACAATAGAGGTCTGGAAGACCAGCAAAATATTTTTGAGAACGGGTTGTCTGTATAGTTAATCTTATAAATCACAAAATATAGAATCACAAAATATAGAATTAATTATACTTAAGTATTTAGGAATTCATGGCAATGTGCATCTTATTAATTTGACAGAATTTAAAGCTATATTAAGGATATTGCACAATAAAATAGCTAAGTGCAAACTCATAGGTTAATATAAAAGACTACTTTTATTTCAAATTGTACAATATGAATAATTAAACTCACAATGTATAATTCTGATGCTGTCACTGGGGAATTTTTAATAGCTAAGTTACCTGTTTTTAGTATAGCAGCTGATTTAAACCTTCTGGTCCCTGTTTCAATATATTCTCAGTCAGGGTTACACTATTAATAATTTACCTTTAAATATCAAGTAAGGGGATGTATCTGAATTAAGACATTTATTATAAATTCAGTACATATGTCACCCTTCATTTAAAGATACATGTACTGACTACCTGTGATTTAAAATTAAATAAACCATTTTGATCTAATAATGAACAACAGGAATTTGCGATACATGATATTTAATAATGTACTGTTTATTTTTTATACTTCAATAATAAAACAGAAAGATGGGAATAAACAAAGGGATGAGAGGAGAAAGAAAATTTTTTACCTTTTATCAGAAATAAAATGTAACTATTCATCACAAAGGAGTATTTTTTAATTTAATTTTGTCAAATATTTTTATTCTAATAAAAAGAGCACAAAATGTCAAAGTTCTATTCAGTTCCATCATAAAAAGGACATTCCAGGCTTCAGAAGCTGACATCTGTAACACTGATTTCTAAGACTTAGAGGTATAGGATCTCACCCTTCAGATGTATGTTGCCACAGCACACGCACCACCAAGGCACCCGTAGTCCTCCATCATAGTCTATTGGGGACCCTCCTCCTCTGTTGACTTTAATTTTACAGTCAGATTTCTCGGTTTTTTATGGGGTTGTTTTTGTCTGGCCTTTGCATTGTTTCTCTATATTCCACTTATAAGTAAAACCATCCAGCTGTTGTCTTTCTCCTTCTGATTTATTATGCTTAACATTATACCCTCCAGAACCATCCATGTTGTTGCAAATGGCAAGAGTTGTTTCTCTTTTCATTTTTCTTGAGGTATTTTTTTAGTTTTCTTTGATTTTCTCATTAACTCAATGGTCATTCAGTAGTGTGTTGTTCAGTCTTCACAGACTAGAGGTCTTGTGTGATGTCCCCATTAGTGAAAGTGGAGTGCTGCAGTTCCCTATTTTGATGCATCTTCAGTTCATGAATTATATATTTACAAATATAGGTGTCACTACCCTTTTGGGGGTCCTATTCATTTGAAGGATTCTCTCCTAACCTCTTTGAGCCTATGAAATGCAAACTTTTTAAATGACTTACTAACCCCTTTAAAAATTTCTATTTATTGTCTACACAGATCAAATTCCCATATTTTCCTGCTTCTTTATGTACATGTCTCTTTCTAGTGTATAACACTAAGGAATCCAGTATCAAATTTCAGCTGTGTACAAATCAATTATTAGATCATTATTAAAATGGAGAATGAGACGTCTAATCCATTAGAAAGTTTAAAATATCACTAACCATTTTTCTAAGCAAACGTCTTTTAAATCCCTCCCTCAAACAACCTTTACAACTGTAAAATAAAGGATCAGAAAAAAGCCATTTATAATTCCAAATCACCATTATCCCAAAACGAGCCTATTCAGAATTTGAAGTGGAAAATAGAGACAATGACACAAAGACCAAGACCCCCAAACCTCTGATCTTGGGTCAAATTTACGGTTCAGATAAAAGCATCTTTTCCTAGACTGTCTTTTCTAGTCCATATTTTCTGTTTAAGTGATCTCATACTTCGTGGAGTTTCAAAGTATTAATTTATTTTAATGTGTGCACGTGCATGTGCATATGCAATGTTTTAAACAACCAAAAAATCTATGGGAGGGGGACTTGTATGAGTGAGGTGAGGCTGTGACACTGACCTTACTCAAGCATTCCATAATGCTTTGCTTCAAGTTTGTAGAAAATTTCCAATACTTGCTGCACATTTACCTACCTTTTTATCTACTTTCTTTCCATCTCTGTAGATCTTCATAAACAATGAATGGCATAATTCAGTGAGTGGCAAGAAATTCCCAGTCTTTAATCCTGCAACTGAGGAGAAACTCTGTGAGGTAGAAGAAGGAGATAAGGTAAGTTTCCTAATATGAATTCCATTTTATGCCAGGTTTCTTTGTTTCTTACTATTCTGAGAAATTAAACACCATTCCAAGTACAAATAGATATGCCATGAACAAGTGGTTTCTGAGACTATTTGGGAAAGTTTTCTTGGTATAAAAAGAATGAGTAGCAGTCATATAAGGAACTGTCCCTGCTTCTGAGTATTATAGTGATTTTTTTCATATTATTTCCCCTTGCTTTTCAACTGAAATAGTATCTAAATTTATTGTCCAAGCTGTATATGAAGTTACCGGTCATAGGTTTAAAAAGCAGAGAAATTCTTTTCTCATACAAAATTGTTATTTTTTAAATTGTAAAATGAAATGAAAAGTTAATGTAAGACTTTTAGAACAATATATTGCCAAATTATTTCATTGAAAAAAATCATTGAATATTGAAAAATTCATTTTTAGAGATTTAAACTGAATCACAAATTAAAAGTGGTCTGTTCTCTAGTTAGTAACATTAATAGCAAAATTTATTTAGTGATAATATATAAAAATTTTTAAGTGTGTTAATACTGAAACAATCCTGTGGGGAAGGTGATATTTTTAACCACTTTTACAGATGATGAAATAACAGAATAAAAAGGTTGAGTAATTTACACAAGGTAACATTACTAATAAATGATTAAACCAGTTTTCAAACGCCATTCTTATTAACCCAGAGACTGTGACTAGCAGGGTTATTGCCTCAGCTTATAATTATTACAAAAGTGAGATTGGGTTATATTTAATAGCTCAGGGAGTGAGGAGAGTAAGAATTTATATCTGAATACATACCTTTAAAAAAAGTGTTTCTCAGTCTGTTTTGAAATGAGTTGCCCAGATGTTACCAAGCTTTAAATCTCTGTCATGTAAAATATAAATTACTATTGTTATGTTAATGTATCTTTTTTTTTTTCAAAACTTTTGAGGATTGATTGATTTATACCACACCTACCACCAAAGCACCCATAATTCTCCACTATAGACCATCGGGACCCCTCTCCCCTTGTTCCTCACCCACCACCCCACCTCTAGTAGCCTGACCCTATAGTCATATTTCTGGGATTTTTTTTTTTTTTGGTTCAGTTTTGTCTGTCCCTTGTTTTGTTTCTTTATATTCCACATATGAGTAAAATCATCTGGTATCTGCACCTGAATTTAATGGTATGAAGCCAAGTTAGGGTGAGGCATACTGATCATCACTGGTAATGTACTAATGGACACCCAGGAAGCCTGTGTACTAAAAGCCACTCCCATACATAAGAGAAAAAATGTATTTGTCAGTTCAGCAGTTTTTGTCCAATTTATAGAGATCTACATACTACAGCACCTCAAATATCCTAGTTGCTTGAATGACTGGCAACCATGGGGAGGTGAAAATAGCAATAAAGGGCAAGGTGAGGACACAGATAACCCCCCGACAGCTGCCCAGTCTTTCTTTCCACACATACAAATGCTACTCAGGAGGAAGAATGCAGGGCTTATACAGTTTGCAAAAAAAAAAAAAAAAAAAAACAAAAGAAAAAGCATTCTGGATACATTAGCTCTGGGGCCTTGGACTTCTCCCTTTGCCACTGGCTTCTGGGACGAGTTACATTAGTAAAACAAATCTGTGCCAGGAGTTCTAGTTGAAATCTTGGCAGTCTGAGGGCTTTTCTTGGCATGTAGGTCAGATTTACCTTCTTCCTACTAAAGTAGAGTAAGGGAGAGCAGATAATCATACCTGAAATTTTAGAAATATTTATCATGCATTTGATTTGTGATTATTGACAAATACTCCCGCCCACAGAGGAGCAGAAATATCTGTGCAAAAGTAGTTCAAGGATATTCATTAGCAATTAGCAAAACTTCAAACCCGGTTGCAGTGCTAATCAACTTGTCTAGGTACTTGATCACTCAAGTTAAACTGTTCATGGCATAAACTGTTCTGGGAAAGCAACTCTCTGCTTAACATTCAAAACTCTTATATTTTTTGGGGGGGATAAACCATTTACATTTGTTTTTAATTATTGCTACTCTCAAAATTTTGCTGAATGAAATTTTACATTTCAAATTTATAGTAACTTCTAACAATGTCGCTTATGAAAGGTACACATCTAGTAAGTTACATAGTCACCATAAACCTAGTATTCTGGAATTGACTCTCTAGACAATGAGCCAAGAGGTTTTGTGTGTGTGTGTGTGTGTGTGTGTGTGTGTGTGTGTGTGTGTTTTAAGATTTATTTATTTATGCATATAAGCTGGGGTACAGGCCAGAGGCGTGGGGCCACGAGAAGGTTCACCAGAGACAGAGAGGGGAACAGAACAGGCAGATGAACAGAAATACACTGCTGAGGGGAGCAGCGGATGAGGCAGGAAAGGTCTGCTGCGCCATGTGGGAATCTCCCTGGCCGGGCGTCGAACTCGCGTCGCCACTGCCGACAGCTCCACAGCGCAGCGCTTAACTGCTGCACCACCAGGGAGGCCCGAGCCAAGAGGTTTTAAGGATTTAATTTATGAATAAAGTGGAGCTAACAACGGGCTATATACTGCTTTTCAATGGTATTACAAAGAAAGGAGGATGGGCAAGAACAAATGGAGATTACAAAGCAAAGTGCAGATGTGGGTGGGAACTGTTTTCTTTTCATTTCAGTGGCTCTTTTAGGCTGTATTGACTAATCCTGAAAACTGCTTTTAATACTAAATCATGACCTAACATAATTGGTGGGGATGAAAATGAATTTCCATTAAAGTAAGTGCCTATGACAGGTGTAAAAGTAAAACTGGTCTGATAACTATTTTCTCCAAATCTGAATGAATTTAATATGGAAATGCAGAGTCTGGGAGTGATGGAAGAGTCCAGTCCATCCTTAACTGTTACTTAAGAGGCATTTGATATTTCATTATCACCATACAGACTGTCTTTATAAATTCAGCTTGTGGTTCCTTACTTTAAAAAAAGGAATGTATTCAGCACTACAAAAGTGCTATTGAGTGGCAAAGCTGAGTTAATGTACCAAACTGTTTTCTGGTTAATTAAATAATTATGTCTTTGGAAATATTGTTCCTGGAATTAAAGAAACTCTTATGCTGAATAGCTTTGATTAATGTAAAAACTTTGTTATTACAGCATCAATTAAAATGTGATTTATCATGCAACTGGCAACATAAGCAAATTATTTATATAAAGAGCACCCTTATGTAAAATCAATAAACATGATGAGTTTATAATATAGGTAAAAAATTATTAAATATTTATTCAGTGCCTATTGTAGGCCCAGAATAGCAAGATATATTATAGCTTACAATACAGATAATAATAAATATTAATTGCAAAGAAAATCATTATCAATATAGCCTGGCAGTTATAAAACTGGACTTGGAGTCTGATGTGGGATCAAATTTTGGTTCTACTACCTGCTGGATTTCATGTCCTATAAAACAAAGTCTACCATTTTTAGCTCTATTAGTAACTTATGGGGCCATAAAGGATTTCTCTGAGGGCCTGCGGCCTAGTAGGCTCTTAACTAGTAGCTACTAATAAATCAAATTCATTTAGCAAGGATTTATGTAGGTTGTAATATTTGAGCTGGGTCTTGAATATGTAGGAATAGGAAAGAAAAGTGATTTGCTGACAGATCTTTTTAGGCACGATTTACAGGCTCAAAGGTGAGAAGGAATTGGGCCAGATAAAGAAGGAAAACTTTTTGAACACAAATTATGGTAGTTAAGTTGGAACCCCAAAACTTGGGCCCTGCAAATCAGAAAAAGGAGTTTGACCTTAGAACTATGGTGTAAGCAAAGGGAGTAGTTCTAAGTTTTGAAAGGGAGAGTGATAAGATAAAATTATTTTGAGAAAGATTCACCTGGTACAGTAAGCAAAACTGTTTGGGGCAAGAGATTATACCTGGCAAGTTTAATAACAATATGAAATAATAATTACCTAAAATAATATAGGACAGTAAAACCTGAAAGGAAGGATTAAAATATATTGGAATTCCTAAGAGTTATTTAAGATCATTTTTTACTGCTATAATAGCAATTGCTACCATTTAATGAACACTTAATTTATCTAGTAATATTCAGTACAGCTCTGTAAAATAGCATCTCTTTTCTAAAGAGAAGAAAACTGAAGCTTAGAGAAGTCATATGACAATATGTTTTATCTAGAATTTTTTTCACAGTTTATAATAATATATTGGTGTGATTATTTGGTGAAATATTTCTTCCATTCAAATGGAATTTTCAAAAGAACATCTTCCTTCACTATTTTATTAGTCTCCTGATGATAAGAATACTTACAGAACATAGAACTTAGCAAATCTTTAGGTAGATGAATAACTGCCTCAAAGCTTACATGGCTAACATGTGAGGAACCAAAATCAATCCTAGATTTTTATTCTAAAGCTACCTGTTAACTATAACTACTCTATTTCTGCACATGCAAGACAAAATATAAGATGTGAGAAAATTTAGAATATGATCCAAAGGACATAACCACAAGAATGTCTTTCTTTGTAACAGATTGTTCCAGTAATATATTTTCGAGATGGTAACATTTCTGGTCTTGAAGCTAGGCTTTCCATGTCCCCATGAGAGGCCAGGGTGCCGGTGATAAACCATATTTGGCTAAGGCAGTGGTAAAGGATCTAAATGAAGACTGTAACACAGATCTATTTAAACATAGAGCAACATATATTTCATATACTGTGGCATCCACAGATCAGATTCTTGTGGTTTGGTTTTTTTTTTAAAGTTTCCAAATTTAATTTGGAAAAGGTTAGAATCTGTGGACTAAAACAATATCCAAATATAAGCAACTGGTATGATTAACTGTATGTTCAAAATATGACTCTAAATACATTTCTGAGGCAGGGCAAGTTATAATACTTATAGTTTGTTTTTACATTATTCTCTAAAAAGCTAGACAAGGAGATACGTAAGTGTATGATGTTTTATAGTAAGAGTGTTTGCTTATAGGCTATAAATATTGTCATCTAATCAGATCAGGTTATACTTCTAAAATATTCCTTTACCCTAGAATATGTCAGTGTGGCAATAAATACTATAAAAACTGTTTGTATTTTGCTTTAAATTTTATGTACATTTGTTTTAAATGTATATTTATTTAAAAAGTTAAATATACATTTGTTTTAAATTTGAATTTGTAGCCTTCTAAGTTTAGGACCTCTTAATTGCAAATAGCTTAAGATAGGGGGTGTTAATTTGAGGTTCCTGCTTTTTAAGATGGAGGTGTCATACTTAATAAAATTCAGCTTAACTGTGGGCAACTTTTAAAAAGTTAGGGCAATTGTGCCCTCACAGTCTCAAAAGAAATGATATCTATTGCAAAAAAAATGCAACCTGTTGTCCTATGATTTGGCTATTGTTTGTGGAACTTCTGTAGCACCTTCAGGGGGCCAATCTGGTATACAAAAAAGCACTAGAACAATCTGTGCCTTTAAGGTACTTGCAACTGATTTCATGAGGCAAAACAGACACATAAAGTACTAATGGAAGAGATTTTATTTTTGGAGAAGGTATAGTTTGTAGATGTTCAGAAGAGGTATGCTCAGATCTGTATGGAATGGAGTGACCAGAGAGAAGTATATAACTAAATATATTTAGGTGAAAACTGGAGGCATAAACCCAGTTCAGCAAAATAGAACATGAATGAAAGCAACATGAATAAAGCAAGGCGGCTAGACTGAGTGTGAAACTGTGATTATTTGATTTTTACTTGAATTAATGTGTGTTGAAGCAGTGCTTTAATAATAAGAAACAGACTTTTCACCTAATGAGGGATCAAGAAGGATCTCTTTATTACCCAGCTGGAAAATACATGAGAGGTTGTCACATAGACTGTTATCTGTACCACTCCAGTACCTGTGTCTTCTTTTCCCTTCTGCACAAAATGAATGTGCACACATTTTTAACATTTATTGTTCAATAGGAAATGAGGTTTCTTCAGTGGGTTCTTCATGAGAATACAATGGCTATAGAGTCACAGCTATGGAAGGAGATACTATTTCAGATTTCATGTTTCTCCCTGGAATTCTTGGGCAGCCACCAAAGCAGCGTATTGTATGGTGAAGAGAAAAGACTCCAGAGTGAGATGGGCTCTAACCATTCAATTTGATCACTTTAAACTACTCACCTTGGGCAAATCTTCGATCTCTTTGCTTTTATTCTTCATCTGTCAAATAGGGCACATATTTGTCTAATAAAAAAAAAGTATTGAGAATTAAATGAGTACTATACATAAACTAATTAGAATACTACTTGACATATGACCAGCATTCAAACACTAGCAGCTATCAAAACATAATCTTTTTATTCTGTAAGCATGTGCTGTGTGTGGAATTTATCAGTCCAGAGATTAGACAGCAGGTATATTCTAGTATAGTGGTGGCTGAGCTGGTACAATGTGCTAAATTTTGGACTAATGAAAACACAGTGCCTGTTTATGAAGTTTTGTCTGTTTTCTAGATTTTCCCATTGGATTTGCTAGTAAGCTTATGCTGCTGAATTGAATTTCCTTTGATTTGCAGGAGGATGTTCACAAGGCTGTGAAAGCTGCAAGGCAGGCTTTTCAGATTGGCTCTCCATGGCGCACTATGGATGCTTCCGAGAGGGGAAGGCTAATATACAAGTTGGCTGATTTAATTGAACGAGATCGTCTGCTGCTGGCAGTGAGTATTAACTGGAGTGGGCAGGTAGCAAGATCTCCAGAAAGTATTCATTGTTTGGAATGGCAAGTTGTTTTGATTTTAGCGATCACTAAATTATATGCCCACTACACAAAAAAATGAAAACCAGTTCTTGGATAGAAAAGTTACCACTAAACTAATTCACAGATACTAGCTTGCACTCTACTTTTGGATGATCTTCATTTCTACTCCCAGAATATATTCTACAATCTAGACTTTGGCAAACACCAAGTCAAATTGAATTTAAAAGCTGTATTTCCTTTATGCTAGAATTTTCAGAAACTTTAACAAGCTCATACAAGTATGAATACCCTAGTATATTAAACTGAGTTTCTCAAACTTACCTGACCACTGATCCCTTCTAATAGAAAATCCCAGAGTATACAAAAGTGCCCAGGATATTTCTCTAAAACAAATCTAATTTTTACTTAACCTAATTCACCAGGACAATAAATAGCTACTTTTCTCTCCCTGAAATGTATACGTTCACAATAGTCTTAATAAAATTATATTCTTCTAGATGAGACGCTAAAGAATAAAGAAAAATCCAATCATTCATGAGTTTTTTGAAATTTTATTTTTATCTATATTGCTTTAAAGAAACATTTTAGCAGTTAGATGAGTCAGCACACAAAATGGGTGGGGAGGTATTTTCTTCTCAGTTGGGCATTACAGTGAAGTCAATTTAAGACAAAGCAATACCCAAATCAGATTTCACAGTTAATTTGAAGCATCGTTAGAATTTTAAACTGGCAGTAAAAAATAGGCTTCTATTTTTTTAAAAATCAACCTTAATAATTATAAAGATTCATTTATTACTTAATTCAGAATATTCAAAGCACAAATATGGAATTAGAAGTTATATAGACTAAAACTACATTAATCAAAGCCTTGTAGGAGAATTTTCTAAAACTTGGTTTCTCTCTTTTCAACTGATCTGTGGATTTTTAGTGTTGATTGCCTCAACATCAGAACTGAAGGGGGAAGAAAGAGCAGGCATACAAAAATTGTGTTTGGTTAAGTTATGAAATGGCATACAGTCTAGTGCAGAAACAGAAGATCGTAGAACAGGTAAGAAACAGCTTGAAGAGTTTATTACCTGGGTGTACCTACCAGGTAACCACCCTAGCAGAACATTAGCTTCCAAAATGTTCTTTAATTGCTGTTTACGAAGGAGGGGGAAAAGATATAGGCCATCTTCTAATGGTTAGGGCAATAAGTTAGCTGATGTTGAACTTTACAATCTGACCATTCCAAAACAATAATTATGATACTAGTGACAAAACTGGTAGTTTCACAATTTAAAATTCTACTGAAGAAAAGTTATCATCCATGCATCGTGGGGTCATATAAGTTTACGTAAGTTGATTGGTTCTATCCAAGTGGCATGCAAAAATTTAAAAAGATTATAAGCTACTACTGGCTGTCACTGACACTGAATTGTCACCCACAGTTGTATTTATAACTCAAGTGAAGTCTTGTTAGAACTCTCAGGTGACTAAGGTGAGTAGGTGACTTTCACTGTGTGTTAACAAATTGTAGCAATTCCTAGAAAACCGGCTAGCCAAGAAAGAGAGTATTTAAAACGAGACTAAAGGAGTACTGTGGCTTAAAAACCAAAATCTCACCATCCCTTTCTACCTGTATCTTGCTTTGAGATCTTGAGCAAATAATTGTAATTACTTTTTGTCTCATTTTTAAAAAGAGGAGGTTCTATAAGATGGCTTCTGAGATTTCCTGTTTCCCAAATTCTCTAGCACATGATTAGTCAAAATATTAAGTATATACATCTAACTCTAAAATTTTGATAGAAGTTTTAGATTTGGGATTTGATCTTTATTTCAGACAATGGAGTCAATGAATGGTGGGAAACTGTTTTCCAATGCATATCTGATGGATTTAGGCGGCTGCATAAAAACATTACGCTACTGTGCAGGCTGGGCTGACAAGATCCAGGGCCGCACCATTCCCATTGGTAAGCAGCTTTGGGAAACCATCAGAAGGGGGGAGTGGGGAGAGGGTTCGGAGGAGATGAATAATTTCAAACTCTTCCTTTTAAATGTGTCAGCTAAATAAGGCAAATTATTTTCTCCTTTACTTTGAGACAATGCAGTTGTGAACCTGGAAGATGTGCTAAGATTTATCAGATGACTTTTAAAATTGTTTCAGCATAATCATGTATAACACTATAGATAATTTAGAAAACGTTAAAGTAAGAATATTGTTACGCCCACGATTACTGATTAAAGGCAATTACCTTTTGAAGGGCCTAAACTTTTCAACACTGGCCTCTGAAATTATTTATTTGGATTTTATTTCAACAGTGACATTTATAATCTTTCTATAATGTAATTATTTAAACCTCTTTGCATGTTTCAGTAGGAGTTGGTTACTGTCATCTGTGTCTGGCCTAACTCAGTATTGTTACAACTGATTAAACAAAGTGATTCATATTGTTTTCTTTGAAATAGCTTTAAAACAAGATGGTATTGTATTTATAGCCCTAGTGAATGTGTATGCATGTACATATGTATCTTAGTAGTGTGTGAAAAAATGTGATAGGAAGATGAAAGGCATCAGTTTGCAAAACATTGTGGGTAGAATTTAATTTATATAAATTTATTAACTGTAGAAGTGCAACACCCTCCAGGATTGGCCTTATGTGCATTTCCAATCAAATTGGAACATCCAGTGGGTTAGAAGAGATTGGCAGAAAGTTAAAAGGAGAGAGTGAGATCATGTTGGTACCAAGAAAAGTGGCCAGTTTAGAAACTCTTAATGTTTGACAACATGGGAGGGAGAAACCATTACAAGTACAAATAGGTCTTGATAAGGAGGCTACATAGAATGATAGTGAGGAGGCTTCTGTGGGCACTAGAACAGAACAGAACACAAAGCACAATATAAAACAGGGTGATGACTTCATACTTGGTGGCATGTATGTCAATCAAATTCAGATTGAAAAGAATTTTTTTGTTTTACTTCTGGCATTTTTTTTCATGCATTAATAGAGTTTGTTTTTATTGTTTGGTAAATTAAAAAAAAAACATTTTAGAACAAGATAGTAGGAAAGACATTGCTTACCGGGAGATATTTTTAACTCTTTTAAAATTTACTCTATTTAAAATTGCATTCCTCTTTTTAAGTCTACTATAACTGGTAGAACTTAGAGCTATTGGAAAATGCTTTAATATGGCCTTCCCTTTGCCACAAACCTCATACTTGCTTTTTCATATAACTTTGAGAATAAAGATGATTTAGGAAACAGCTCATTATATGGTGAGAAATGGAGTTAAATATCCTTCAAATCTTTCCCAATTTTTATGTTTGCCTCAAATGAACTCAGTTTTATACTTCCTTTATTTCAAATTACTATTTGAGAGCTCAGTTTTCATCTTGTAAATAGCTAGAGATATATTTAAAAAAAAATTATTTCTACTTTCCTCTCACATCAACCCCAAACTACCTTCTGTGGATGTCAAGTACATGTGTCTATAAATGATCGTGTGTGTTTTATTTTCCAGATGGAGATTTTTTTACTTATACAAGACATGAACCAATTGGTGTATGTGGCCAAATAATTCCTGTAAGTTGATCTTCAAAGTAACTTTCACTTTAAAAAAAAAAGTTCTCATTCTATTTAATTTGGTAATGAGGCTTTCCCCAGCATGACTGGATGCTTAGCTATTTACTAAAAATGGAACCTGTTGAACTTGGGTCCCCCTGTGATTGCATTCTTTGGCTATGAATTAGGTAGCACATAAAACTCTTTATCTTGGTATATTTCTGAAGTGTATTTCAGCATTACAGCATCAACAGCTCTTAACCATTTACTCAGGTTCTTTCTTTAAAGTTGTAAATTACATGCTCTTTTAAAAACCCAACCTTTATTTGTATGTAACAAAAGGATCATCATTGCCATATCTTTTAAGAGGACACTACTTAGTGAAATGTAGTCTGGTCTATTATCTCCAACACTTTTTATCTCCTCATTGGAACTTCTCATCATGGAGACTTGTATCAATCAGAAAAAAATTTTAATTAAAATTACAGAAACTATGCCAGAGACACTTGGAACATTGAATGGAATATAACTTACCTTTAGATAACAGGCTTTGATCCTCCAAATCCCTCTCAGAGAAGGTAATGTTTTAAGCAGCATCATGAATATTTCCTTTTAAACCCAACACATTTATATAGGAGATTATCTAAATGATGTCACTTTAACATTTTCAAAAAGATCTAACAAAAAGATGGTCAAGTATCCTGAAGTTCTTAGAGGAGGAAGTGGCAGTGACTAACCTTCTGCCACAATTAGATTGAAATTCATCATATCAACATTTTTAATGAAATTGCTCATTAGTTCAAAAATGCCAATAAAGTCTAGAAAAACTACAGTCTTGATTCCCCAAAATAGTAAGTATTTACTGCACACCTATGGTGAACCAATCACTGTGATGACCATTTGGCTTGCTTTCTTGATTCATGGTAAAACAGGAATACTATCAGCAGTTACTGATGATGAAATTATAAACAAAGATCAAATAACTTATCTGAGCGCACATGACCAGTCAGTGCTGAGCTGAGTTTTGAAAAAAGCTCTCAGCCTCTAGCTCCTGGACTTGTTTTGACGTGATATTTTTTCTTAGAAGTAAATGTCACTAAATGATACTGGGGAAAGAACTGCAATGCATGATATACAGGGAGGGAGGCATAATCATATTTTCAAAACACTTAGAGATGATCTGCAATATGCTTATTTGTAAGGTTTGGCTTCTAACCCATGCAGTGATTATTTTTCCCTGGTAAAAAAGGAACTCAAAATGATAACACTTGGAAAAAAACGATCTCTCCTGTTCCCTTCCCATATCTAGTTTCTTTGGAGCTTTTTGGCATTTATGAGTTGCTTTTGGCAATGAATTTATTTAGAATATATCAGATAATTAAACAAACCTACTACAATTATTATTTAACATCTACAGGGAGTGTATAATGTATAAGTTAGATTAGCAAATGTGGCTTTCTGCAATACAAAGAGTCAATTGTTATGTGTTCCTTTCTAGTGGAATTTCCCGTTGGTTATGCTCATTTGGAAGATAGGGCCTGCTCTCAGCTGTGGAAACACAGTGGTTGTCAAACCAGCAGAGCAAACTCCTCTCACAGCTCTTCACGTGGCATCTCTAATTAAGGAGGTAAGTTTCCATAATCAAAAGATACACAAGAACTCAAGAGTCCTCCTTTACAATAGGAAGACCTGGTGCTACTGTAAGCTACGTTATCTGTCATGGCCTCTGTCCAGAGCCGGGGATGCCTTTAGCAGAGCTGCCAGCTGGGATTCCTGGCAGTCAACCCAAATGTGTCCAGATGGAGACAGGGCCCGACTCAAAGACTTCATGAGAAAGTCACCTTAAGATCACATTTTTGTTTCTTTTGCCCGACTCTTGTGAGGGCAAATTCATGTGGAAAATGATGCAGCTTTCTCTCAAATGTTGAAATGTAATTTGCCTTATAATTGTACCAGTGGCCTGGAGTTTCTGCAAATTTGTTGAAATAGTACATTGGAAGGTTGGTGGGCTCTGTGCCAACATGCCTGCTTGTAGCACATAGCCATGTTTTCTTCTAAACAGGCTACTCCTGAGTGGATATATTTATATTTTCTTTTCTATTGTGATTTCCTCTGCATTTATCTTCTTGCCCACGCACTGACAAAGAGTGCATGCCATTTATTTTTGTCAACTATCCAAATGGAGTTAATTTTTTTTTCTTGGAAACAATGTATTGTCCTTAGCCCTTCATATCTCACCAAAACTTGAAAAAAAAAATCAGTCACTAGGAACTTAAAATTTAGAAAACCTGAATCTTATCTTAAAAACATCCTTTACTTGAATTAAAAATTGGTAAGAGATGTCAAATGAGACAGTAAGATGCAAAAGAACCATGAAATTTTAAAGTGATAATCTCAGTTTCTACACTGTTTCCTACATAATAATTTTTTAAGTAGGAATAAAATCAATCTGTTAATCTTAACCATGAATGGTTTTGCTTACCTCACATTCTACTGATTAAATAATGCCAACAGGAATTTGCAACCCAGTTGGTATGTACTGAGCAAACAACAGCTAGAAATTAAAAATGTGAAATCCCTTTAATTTCTTGTTTTTGCTGATGGGATAATAAGTACATTTCCTTCTTTTGATGTGAAGAACTTCCCATTTTCACATGCTCTCTTTTTGAGTCCCTATTATGGTATTTGTGACAACCATGACTGGAATTATGATCCACGCAAGGGACACGGACTTGCCCTGAGTAATGCAACCCTGAAATGATCCTGAGTAATGAAGCCCTTGGGGGAATTTTAAGTGGGCTAAGCAATGAAATAAACAAACCAAACAATAATAGTTCTTGGTAGAGAAGCTCATACGGTTAGCAGAAAGAGGCAGCGCCGATCCACACTCACCTCTTTTTCTCTTAGAATTAAATGTTCAGTTCTGTCATAACATTTTTTTTTTTTGACTTCGTGTCCCTTAGGCTGGGTTTCCTCCTGGAGTGGTGAACATTGTCCCTGGCTATGGGCCAACTGCAGGGGCAGCCATATCTTCTCACATGGACATAGACAAAGTGGCCTTCACAGGATCTACAGAGGTAACAACATTGACATAGGCCAGTCATTGACAATGTCTGCATCACCACCTTCAGAAGCATGTTTTATGTAACTGTTTCTAAGCCGACATTTCCTTAAAACAAAAGTTCTTTTTAATGATTTGTTCCTATTCTAGCTTTCAAAAATGTTTATAGAACATAAGCAGATATAGTTGAGATGAAATGAAATACCTATTACAAACTCAGAAGGGGTGGTATAAACTGTTTTTAGTATGTTCATTATTTTCCCTGACTAGAAGTATGGCCCATTAGACCTTGTCATATGATTAGTAGGTTTATGATAGAAAACATAAATTAGGCTACAGTGATTTGTATGAATGACTGTAATTTTATCCTATAGATTATGAAAATTAAATAGCAGTGTCTCACCCTTAGCACCTTATTTGGGGCTTTCTCTTCTAACATTCTGAAAGAAAGCCAGAAGCTCAGCTTCCCTGCATGTTACTGCTGGTCCAGTCTCACTACTCTGTCTCTCTGGCTCCAGCATGGCTCTCTAGAAAGTTAAAGAACAGGATCCCAAAAGTGGGTACTGCAAGGAGAGGAGAGAATGAGAGGGAGTGGGTAGAGGGCTGGAAGGTGGAATTTGGGAGAATGGATTCCTATCTGTTGAGATACTTTTCTACTGTGAGCAAAAGAAAGTAGTTAAATCACACTGAATTAAGTGAAAAAAAAGAACAAAAAAAAACACCTTAGATCATTCTATTAGATTATGTGACATTATTAAATATATATATATATATATATATGCATGCCTCTTACAGTATACAAGTTTATATTATAAAAGTTGAAGATAAGTATGGAGAATAAATGAATCTAATAAAGCTGCTTATGAAAGACAATACAGGATGTGATAAAATACTAAAATGTGTGCAAAATGCTGTAAGGGAGTTCACAGGAAAAAATAGTGACATCTCAGTGAGTGCTAGGATTTATTCTGGGTTTTGAAGAATACTGTTTTTAATTACTAAGAGATTGAGAAGTGAAAAGAACATACATTGTAACTAGTGAGGAAGCTAATTTGATTATTTTATACTGTTAATTAACCACTCCGATATAAACACATATAGATATCAACTCATGAGAAATCAATTTTTATTTTTCTTCATATTTATAAACTAGGTAAATAAATACATACTTTTGCTTGTTTGTATAGCTATAGGGTTGAAAATGTTTGCACTTTGCAACCCCATAATTGAGATAGAGGAAGGTCTGTTTCTCATTCAGGATTCTGAAGATAAAACCTTTAGGGTTGTTCAAGTCACACAATAAAATTTAAAAAGTGGTATCACAGGTTGAAATCAAAGCAGAGGAAGTAAACAGAGGAGGAAACAAACTCCTTAGCTTAGCATTCTAAACCTTTCTCAAAAGGAACTCTATGCATATCTTTAGCTCCAATTACCACTTCATCTTTCAGTTCTGGCTTGTCCACTTCTTCTGGACCAGAGGCTACTGCTTGTCCTTATATCCCATGTCTGGGATCACTGCCTGTTTGTCTTGGCTCAACTGTGAGCCCCTGTAGCATTTAGGGGCTCTTTGCCTACCAAAACCCCTACACTTTAAGATTAGAAAATTAAGAAATACCTGGATTCAGATTCCAACCTACCCTAGAAGTGTATCTCATGGTTATTATGTGTGTTCTGTTCTTTTATTTTTTTCTTTCCTTCTGCTCTGCACATACTACCCATCCTTTATCTCTGCTTCATTACTTCCTGGCTATTCCAGGTATCTTTCCATTCCTCCAGGCTTTGGCTCATAAGCGGTCACACCTACTATAAAATGACTAACACCACACGTTACTTCGCTCGCATTCTCTGAAGTCCCAAAGTATCCTTGAATTTAAAAACTCCCCATCTGTGTTCCCATTGTCCATGTGATATAATTATGACAGCCCATGGCCATTGCTTTGTCATATGTCTCCCTTGTTCATTGTTCCCTGAGACTTTTTATTCATTGTTTTCTCCTGAAACCAGTATAGTAACTACTGCTGAATAAATGTGAAAGAATTATGTTTGAGTAAGTTGATTTTAAGGAATCACACACAGAAAAATCAGCCTTTCTGAGTTGCTTTTTAGTTTCATTTTGTTTCTTGGCAAATAGGTAGTTGTCAAATGCCCTGAAAGAGGCAAACAGTGGATTACAGCTTTTGTGGTCTTTTATGACTTTTTTTTATAAAGATTTATTTATTTATGCATACAAGCCAGGGTGCAGGCCAGAGGCGTGGGGTGGTGAGAGGGTTCACCAGAGACAGAGTGGGGAGCAGAACAGGCAGAGCAATGGAAACTGCTGAGGGGAGCAGCGGGCAAGGCAGGAGAGATCTGCCGCGCCATGTGGGAATCTCCCTGGCTGGGCGTCGAACTCGTGTCGCTGCAGCCAACAGCTCCACAGTGCAGCACTTAACGGCTGCGCCACCAGGGAGACCCTTCTATGACTCTCTTTCTAAAAATGCTTCTAGCAAAGGTAAGAACTTTAGTGTTGCATTACATTCATTTAAAATATAATCCAGCCCACACTGTGGAAGATGTAGTAAATGTAGGATATTTTTATGAGCATTGTCTACTTCCAACCCGCATAGCAATGCTACAGTATCATGGAACATACTGTTTACAGTGATCTTAAGAGTTCCTATCATTCTTCATTGCAGATTTTTAGGGGAAATGATGAGTTCTTGCTTTTTGATATGAAATGGAACAAAAATCATGGGGTAAAAATTGATGTTTCCTAATTTGACTTTAGCTAGACTTTTGAGGAAAAAAACAAATCTTTTATTTGACAACTGAAGTTGTACTAAACGAGTGTAATGGGTCATTCTCACCCATACTTCCAGCCATTCTTCATGCTAGTTCTTTTGCATCTAGAACTTACAGAAAAAGGTCTCTAATCTTACTACCTTCCTCAAAACATAATCTATCAGGCCTCCCTAGTGGTGCAAGGGGTTGAGTCTCAGCACTATCAAGCAAGCTATGGGCAGCCACTGCAGCATGAGTTTGATGCCTAGCCAGAGAACTGTCCCGCATGGCACAGCAGACCTCTCCTGTCTCTCCTGCTGCTCCCCTCAGCAGTATATTTCAGTACATCCTCCTGTTGTGCTCCCTACTCTGTCTCTGGTGGATCCTCTCACCCCCACGCACCTCTGGCCTGTACCCCAGTTCTTATATGCATAAATAAATTTTAAAAAAATCTATCTACTTTAATTAAAGTTCTTCATTAAACCTTTCCAAATAAATAATTTTTAAAAAGAACAAAAAGCAAAGGGCACAGAAAGAATCTGAGGACTCCAAAGAGGGAAAGGCAAAGAATATTATCTAGGAAACAGACATTCATAATCACTTAAATTAAATATTTTAAAAGTGGTCATATAAGTATGATGTGGAAGAAAAATGTGATACAAAAGAAATTTTATGTCAGACAGGGCTTCCCCATTACAAACCTAATTTTTGTTTATTTTTATTATGCTATATTTAAGGGTTTGATTTAGTCTCATGAAGTCTTTAAATAAGAGGAAAACCTAGAAGATTAATTAATGTTCTACTTTGTAATTCACAGTAAGTCAATTCATAAAATTTAAACACACACTTAGCAAGCATCTACATATCTTTTGTCAATTGAGATAGACACTTCTTATTAAAACCTGATGTGTCAGTAGGAAAAGAAATATAAAGAATAAAAGATGGAAGATAAAATGAATCATCTTTTTAAAAGAAAAGCAAAAATCACTTTAGTGCATTAAGACCTCAATAAAATAAAGAAGAAATAGTTTAAAACAGGCCAGGTTTCAGAGATGGAGAAATAAAAAACTACAGAAAACAAACTTGATGGGAAGTGATTCACAAAGAAAAAAATAAAGAAAACAATGTCTTTCTCTGAAGAGAGGCAGCTAGCATTAAAAAAGAAACCAGCACAGTAGGATTCCAGATAACTGAAGGGGCAGCAGATGCAGATCCAATTTCTTTCTTCTAACTCCATTGTTCAAAAAATGTGGAGGTAAAGAGGAAGAGGAGAGGAGGGAGCATGGGGTGGGAGGTACCTGTCAGTCAACAACCAATAGTTAAGAGAGCCCACTGTGATCAAAACTGCAAGTAGAGCTTGGCGGTGAATGGCCATTGTCTCTTACCAAGGAGGTGACATCTGTTTGAGAAAATGATATGCATACAAATAATGCAAACTGAGGGAGACTCTAAAGAGTCCTCTGTAGGTACTGTAGAAAGTCAGAGGAAGAAAGGGTCATTTCTGCCTAGTGTCGTCAGAAAAGGTTTCAAAGAGGAATACGACTTAAGTAGATGGGTGGATGAATGTATGGATAGATGGAAGGATGGATGGACAGATAATTATTTGTTAAATATGTATTAAAAGAAAGTTGGGATACACACACACATATGAGAAGAAACATGTAGTCCTGTAATTTATAGCAACATGGAAGCATCTACAGGGTGTTATGCTTAATGAAGTAAGTACCGTATGATTTCACTCATATGCTATATAAAGAACAAATGAATGAAATAAAAACAATCCTTAGGCTATAAGAACAAAGTAGTAATTACCAGAAGGGGGCCACAGGGATGGGAGGTCTGATAAAAGGGTTCAACTCTATGTATGGTGGTGGATGGAAACTGGAATTCTGGTGAACATAGGGTAGTCGATTTATACATCTGGCACCTGAGACCTATATAATGTTGTAAAATAATATTACATCATTGGGAAAAAAGATAGGATCTGGACCCCAAGAAAGGACAGGATTAGAGGCACGGGTTAGGATGGGTATACAATGAAACTGTGTGGTAAGATTCAGTGGGTGGTGAAATTGCCATTTTATCTGGATAGAATTTTCTGGGTTTCAGTTGCTGAATGAAAAGTCAAATACAGAAGTGTGATTGGATCATGTGCAGAATCATAATCAGAGAGGTGAAATTCTAATTAAGATGAAAAATAAGCTCCTTTCTAGCCATGAACATCAGATCAACAATCATCTCTGTATCTGTCCTCATGAGCTTTATCCAATGCATTATATGTTTATGCTTGGATGGAGGAGTCTTTGATATTTGAAGGTGTCAGATCTTAAGAAATGTCATTTAACGTTCCACCCAAAGGAAACTTAACTATGGCAAACATCGTATCAATTTAAAATGCTAAATAAATCTGTCTTCATGAAAGTGGATTGAGCTTCCTCCTTTGTAATGATCTCTTTCAGGTTGGCAAAATGATCAAAGAAGCTGCAGGGAAAAGCAATCTGAAGAGGGTGACCCTGGAGTTGGGGGGAAAGAGCCCTTGCATTGTGTTTGCTGATGCAGACTGTGAGTATAAACCTCTCTGTTTACCATTCACCCTTTACCCTCCGTGTCTGGTAATGCCATACAGTTAACTTGAAGTTTACAAAAGGGTTTGTTTGTATTGTAAGGTATTAATAGGAATCTAGAATTACTCATGAAAATCTCTCAAGTTGTCCTAAAGTTGTAACAACTAGGTATATCTAACACAGACACTATTTCTCCCTGGTTTGGGTATATGTGCGTGTGTGTGTGTGTGTGTGTGTGTGTGTGTGTGTGTGTGTGTGTGTGTGTGTGTGTGTGTACCTCCATACATTTAAGTATTAGCATCACGTAAACATGGTATGACAACCTTGGGTATGTTGGACTGGGACCAAGTAGGGAGATTTGTCATCTCCTTCCACTTTGGGTCAGATACTCATAAAATTAACTAGCTAGACGAAAATAAAACTTGCTATTAAAGTAATTTCTCATTTTTTCTAACAAGTGCAGTTGGATTTACATATACTAAATCTATAATTGTGTGACTCCACCACACAACACAATAGGCTCATTATATTGCCAAACAGAATCCCAAAATGATATTCTAAATGGGAGTCAAGTAACAGAATTAGATGGTCAAAAATTCATCTAAGTCTTTCTTTAACAACTGCATTATTGCTATAAAGCAATAAACACAAATGGCTCATGGAATTGGCTCATATTTCTCTTGTGTTCTTAACTGAAGTCTTTCAAAATATGTTACCATATTTCATAATCTACAAACATAGCAAGATTCCTGATTTATCAAATCTTTCTGTAAACTCCTGGTACAACTTAAGTAGATGTGATTGTTTCACAGAATAAATACCACAACATCCAGTTGGTATGTTAAATTAAATCTTCAGCATTTAGAAAATTAAAATTCAAAGAAAATTTTCTGATGGTTATAAAGGATCTGCTAGTGAAACAAACTTTTTTTTTTCTTAAAACACATTCCACCATTTCAAACAAATGAGTAGGATGAGCTTAGAGGCATAACTTAATGCACTTTAGATTTTGAAAATATCTTTCCTAGAATAGAATTATAAATAGGTGAGCAATTCAAGATATTAGATTTTCCCACAGAGATGTCACTTTTCCTATCAATCAGGGTATTTAAGAATGTTTTGAAGTTATTTAATGCAATGGATACTTCATGTTTTCTTTGTCATTCATCCAAAACTGAAAGAAATATTCAGTCATCTAATTACATGTATAAATGTGTATCTATATACACTTATGTACACCTACCCACTTATAATTTTAATTAGTTTTATATACATATATAAAGTATTTACTGTAAGACGTGATCTTATGACAACTTGCATATCCTTGGTAATATCCATCTTAAAGTTGGTATCATAACAAGCATTTCTTCATACTCTATTATTTGTGCTATCATTTCTGTAGAAAATTAAAAAAATAAGGTCTAACTTGTCACCTAAGAAGAGATAGAATATATTGAATTAATGTTTGATTATACAAATTATGGTTTTCCTATACCACCATATTGCTTCAGAGAATTATATATGGCAATATATAATCTTAAAAAAAAATCTCTTTGCAGTGGATGTTGCTGTTGAATTTGCACACCTGGGCTTATTCTACCACCAAGGTCAATGTTGTATAGCTGCATCCCGGCTTTTTGTGGAAGAATCAATTTATGATGAGTTTGTTCGAAGGAGTGTTGAGCGTGCTAAGAAGTATGTTCTCGGGAATCCTCTGACGCCAGGAGTCAGTCAAGGGCCTCAAGTGAGTATACATTAAAAGGAACAACATTCTCTTGGAACAAAGATAAAGTGCCCTCCTAACACCTAGTTTACTGAATAAGATTACTTCCCATTTATCCATCTTCCCAGGTGGCAATACAGTATTAGCTTGATGATTAAAAATAATGAATGAATCTAACTCCCACATGTAAAGAAAGCATCCAGCTTTCATATCTAGAAAAGCTCAGAGGGATGCTCTCAAAGCTGGAATTTAAAGCTGTGGGGGAAAAAAGCAAATGCTATAAATTTCTAGTTTACTTCAATCTGGCTTCCTCTTGATTTTTGTTAACATTGCTTTAGCCACTTTGAAGTCCTACATACTATAGTTCATTTATATCTTCACCAGTCATTCCTGTCACATGGTGAGGGGCCATTATCACAGCATTATTGAGAAGTTCCTGAGGGTGGAAAGGAAGACGTACTTCAGATATGGTCAATCTAAAGAAAGTTTGTATTTATGGTGAATCAGAAATAGCCAGACCAAATTGAATGGGTCTCTAAGAATAACTGAACATTCTGTCACAGCTCCTCAACTATAGTGAAATGTTCTAAAGCTCTGCTGTGCATATGAGTCACCTGAATTTGTTAAAGATTCCAGTTCTGATGGAGTTGATCTAGGTGAGGCCCTAGAAGCACATTTTGCTGCAGAGTATAGGACCACATATCGATAGCCAGACATGCAAATATGAATTCCTACTTTTTTGGAGTAGTTTTTAAAGAAACAAACAAATCGTTTCATTGCATAAGCAGAGATCCAACTGTCACTAAGTATCTGTTCAATATCTGTTCTCAAGCAGGGAAAAGTTACGACTCAGGGAACACATCTTGAAATAAAAACCAAAATAATCATGATTTTTGAGGGCATCGTAAGGTTTATATCTTGGAATAGACTAGAGAAGCTTTGTGTGGTGAATGTGACCTTTACTGACAAACTAGAGTATCTTTACCAGACAGAGATCCCTAACATTACTTCTTAGTCTGACTGTATTTAATAATGTGCATTAACTTAAATGTTGCCTCTTATTAAACCAAGACTACAATTTGCTTAATCTGCTGGAGAGGAATGTTCTCTTTTTGGATATTCAATTAAATTGTGGTGCACTGTGGGGAAGTGCAGCAACACGGTACCATCTACTGTGGCAAATTTTAGAAAATGGGTTCTGGTTTCAATCACACTTAATCTAACTGGCATGGGTTGTGTACAGTTAGAACTTTATGAATTCTTTTTCTGGACCAATGTAGAGAGAGATCAGAGAGCCAAAGAAAATAAAGAACAACCCATTTTACGAGATGACACAGTGTCATTGTTCAGAGGCCCCCACATTAACGCCTGCATCTCTTACATTTTTCTTGTAAAATTTAAAATTTAACCCTTGGCCACATCTGAGACCAGGCAGTCTTCACCAGTGACTTGAGTCCAATACTCATCCAGCCTTTCAACCTGCCATAATAGGAAGTGAGGCAATAGGTGGCCCCAATTTCAGTGTATGAAGAGAGATCTGTATCCTGGCTTTGCCTACCAGACCTCTGGACTCTTTTTTTTTTTCCTTGTAAAAAATAGTTTTTTAATCCACTTAAGTATAATGGATTATAATCAATTTATAATCCATTATGTGATTTTTGTCATATGTTTCTATAGGGCACATTTAACCAAGCACAGTGGTAACAATTGGAACAGGCTAGAAATTGGAACCAAATCTAATGACTACCCCAGAGGCACTTGGACATGTAACAATAACTGTGCTGTGGTTGGTGTGGATCTGGCCTGAGGGGATGGGCTGGGAATGGAAAGAACCAACCAGAGGTCTAGGAGTCATCTTCAAGTCCAAAAGCATCTGCTTTCCAACTGCCATGGCTAATTAAACCCAGTATCAAATTTCTCTTCTTTTCCTTCACCTTTTTTTTTTTCCAGTTAGGATTATAGTCTCTAGGTAAGTGTGCTTAGTTATTAACAGGAGTTTCTTCCAATGTAAATAAATGACTGTTATGTGAAAAGCTTTGCCTATGTTTACAGTGACAAATATGCTTTTCTTATATAACTGTAAAACAAATGCTAAATATAAATACCTTCAAAGTCTCTTTCTATAAAAGTCATGAGAGCAAAGTATACGCCGAGAATTCATCTGCCCCTATCAGCTGTTTTGACTGAATCTTTGATTTAATAACAATTGATCCTAGCATTTTGAAGCCATCATTAACAGGCAGAGAAATGTATTTACAGGTTGCTAACTACTCTCCTCCCCTTTTCTTGTGGTATTTTTTCAAATAGATTGATAAGGAACAATATGAAAAAATACTTGACCTCATTGAGAGTGGAAAGAAAGAAGGGGCCAAACTGGAATGCGGAGGAGGTCCGTGGGGGAATAAAGGGTACTTTATCCAGCCCACAGTTTTCTCCAATGTTTCAGATGAGATGCGTATCGCCAAAGAGGAGGTAAATGGCTTCATTCTGTTCTGTTCCCTTTGTTGCCATATTTTGTCTTCATGTGTGTATGCAAAGTGTCCCTTTAAAATTCTTCGCTTTTAAACATCTTTCTCAGTAAAAGTTACTCTTCATTCCTGTAACTGATAAAGGTTTAAGTTACTTGTGACAAAGACTAAAAACAGTAAGGAATTCTTTATCTAGCCAAGAATTTCAGCCAAACGCAGATGAGTATGCCTAAAAATTAGGTGTTTCCTTAACAAGTTTAAAGTAATGAGAAAGAAAATTCCATCCTCATTGTTGCTTTTTCAGCTTTGGAAAAGATATATTTGAAAATAACTGGAAAAAGATGAAGTGATATGCAGTTTTTTAAGTAAAACTTATTCTGTGACGATTTTCTATTCAGTTGCTGTTTTGAGAAATGAAGATCCATGTACTCTTATCTATTTCTTTCAATAGTACCATCTTTCAAAATTATAGTAAAATATCATAGCAAGTATGTGGACAATCATCCAGTCAGGATATGAAATATTTCATTACCACATGAACCCCTCATGTTTTCCTTTAGTAGCAGAAATTTATGACCCTCTTACTGTACCCCATCCTTAACTTGTGGTTTTCCCTTAACCACTAATCTGCTCTTTATTTCTATAATTTTGTAGATCAAGAATGCTACATAAATGGATTACATGAAATCACCTAGATGAATCTGTAGAGAACGAGTGATTGGAAAAAAAAAAGTCAATTCCAAAAGTTTGCATGAAATGGTAGATGAGAAATCTAAGACCCAAAGTTTAAAATGATTAGGTCACATGGCTATTTAAAGGCAGCTTGAGCTTGTAGCCTAATTCTCATGACTTCCCTTCTACTTGAACAGTGGTTGCTGTATTAACTCAATTCTCCATTCAAACCTGCCATAACCTAACACTTTAAAAACTAGGCTGTTAGCAATGATAGTGTTGGTATTAGAAAGAATATTATGGATAATACAGGCCAAAAATCAAATTTATGGATGAGGAAATTGAGTTCTATTTTATTTTATTTATAGGGCAAGTGATGTGTATGCTTGGAGACTGAGATTGTCTTTGCCAGTATTTAATTTAGCATAGGTTCTCTATGGGATATATAACATAATAATAGCACAAACCAGTAGGATAAAGGACAAAGTCTCCTAACAAGCCAATTAAGAAGTGACATACTCCATATCAATGACAGATCAAATACACTATTGTTGTGCTGAAAGAAGTAAAGTCCAAATTTAGTTGAGATGTAACTTGGTATGCATTGGTACTCAGAGGGTCAGCTCCGTCAACCAGGAGCTGAGGTCCTGCTGTTGATGCCAACTCAAGGTCTCTTGTTGCTAGAGTTCAATGCCAGCAAAACAAAGGAGTCAGTGTTGACAGGCAAGATAAGCTCCTTCAGGGGGCTGCTGTACAGTTCTCACCACTACCCTGAGTGTGAAGATTAGCCTTTGTCTCAACAGAATCCAATGCCTTAAGGTCTTCAGAGAGCTCCTTAGATCAGCAGTCTTCTTGCCCAGACCAAACACTCTCAGTTTCTCAAAAACTTTCAGTATTTAATTTTAGGTATCCATTACATGACGCACACCATTTTCATTGTCATGATGTCCATAATGCAAGGGTCCTCTGTATGTTCATATTGATAAGCAAAACAATTTTGCTGACATTATCTTACATATGTTCTTTTGAGAAACACTCAGTGGCTAGCTTTATTCAATATATGTTCCTATTGGTAATCACGCTAAAGTAACACTTTTTTTTTTCTAAAGATTTATTTATTTATACATACAAGCTGGGGGCACAGGCCAGAGGCGTGGGGCGGCGAGATGGTTCACCAGAGACAGAGTGGGGAGCAGAACAGGCAGATCAGAAATACACTGCTGAGGGGAGCAGCGGGCGAGGCAGGAGAGGTCTGCTGCACCATGTGGGACTCTCCTCGGCTGGGCGTCGAACTCTCTTCGAGTGCTGCCGACAACAGTGCTCAACCGCTGCGCCACCAGGGAGGCCCTAATGTAACACTTTTGCTGACAATTTTCTGCACATGTTCATATTGCAAAACAAGTTCCACCACCTAAAACAAGCTTATATAATGAGGATTTAAAGTCACAAGCGGTCAGTACACACCAAGACCTAAAGAGTTCAAGTGACTTGCTATATTACAGAACAACGGACGTAATCATAAAGCTAGAAGAACCATTTAAGACCATCTCTACCACCCTTATTATATCCCATCAATTTTCTCTTGAACAAGTGGCCGGCCAGTGTCTTTTTAAACAACATCAGCATTAGATATCATACTATGTCTTCTGAGATTCCATGTTTGGACAATGTTAATCATTAAAAAGTTCTGCCTCAGGCTACCTAGGAACCCTCCTCTTATATTCTACCTGCTGGCCCCATATCTGCTCTTTGTATTTTTCCACCCAAGAACCTTTCATATATTTAAAACTCACATCATATCACACATTACTCCCCATTCTCCATGTGCTCTTGGCCATATATTTTTTAGGTCTTGTACTTTCGAAATTATATAGATTAATATACTGTGATGAAATATTTGGTGAGCACAAGTAAATTAACATTAAGAACAATGTTATCCGGAGACATAACATGTAAGTAAGAAAGGCTAGTTTGCATTTAGGATTTGTAAATAATCTACCTCTGAGCAGCTGAGGCTTTTAACAAATACAGAGATAGATTCATTAACTATGAACTGTGAAAGATGTTACATAATGTAGCACTACAAGAAGAAGGGTCTGACAAGTCAAATACACTGAGTCATAATCTTTTCATTCAATAACTTTGTATTTCATGACTGATATGACAGAGAATCTGAAAGCGTTATTTTCTTTACTGCCAAAAGTCACTAAAACAAGGTAAAAGTGCCGAATCAGATTTGGAAATAAGAAATAAATAGGAAAAACTAAAAAACAAAGCATAGGGATGATTAAACATACTTAGTTTCTCCACATTGATTTAATCCTCAATTGAATTATAACTTCTGCCATTACTGACAAATATTTGTCTTATTAGAAATATTGTTCTTGCACATCTTGATTAATATCAGATAGAAAGGACTAGGGAAGCATTTTTTTCAATCCAGGAAACATTGTGTTCCTACAATATAAGTGTAACTTGTGTGCTAATTCTGAATAGGGATCTGGACCTATGTGCTGTGTTCAACTGAAATTATGTAAAATATTAGCATATTTATCATAGGAGCTGCTATAAAGGTTGCAGTGTCATGATTATAGTTACAATTTTAGGATTTATACTTAGCCTCTGATGAATGGTAGCTATTCCACCCCAGCACTAAGACCAATGATAGAAACCTAAAAATATTTATCTTTTCTGATTTTTACCTCCCCTTATTTACAATTCACAGAAAATTCTGATAGCACTTGGGGGAGCTGTCCTTTTATTTAATTTTAATACATGTTTCATGGAAACATATATGAGCTTATAAATAATATAGGAGCTTAGTTCTTAAGAGAGAAAACCCAGTTGTTTCACTCCCATCTGAGGATATCACATGATGAGTTAAATGTGAACAATGTTAACTATAGAGCCAAGCAAAACTGGAAGAGTGATTTAGGCTGAAAAGAACCTAATTTTTGTAATTGTCATTGCCAATAACTCACTCTCCGGCTCATAAAGGATAGTGGAAGATTCAAACTGTTGCGGTAATGCATGATTCTCTCTGGTTATGTGAGGTGCTTAAGATTTGACTGATGTGTAGCATCTGACCAAAAATTCACCTAACTTGACAGATGATGAAAAGTTATAAACCCACTAGTATAGGTGACATCTCAGTTGATGACACATACTAATGTCTAAAAATAAATTATTATCAGTAAGTGCCTACTCATTCATCCAGTTAGAGGAAGCATTGCTTTCTCAGGTTTGTTGTTCAGGTAGTGAATTGAAAGATGGAGAAAATAGGTAGAGAGTTTAAAATGTTACTAAATGGAAAATAAACTCTGAAGTTAATGATTTCATGCAAACCACAACTCCAACATCTAGAAAAATAAACACTGCCTTATTTATTTGCACCCAATCTTGTTCCAAAAAGAATATAACACATGACTCTTACCTATCTTAATCTATCATTCCAGGAGCTACCATTTTCACTCTTACATCTAAGTTTTAGAAAAGAGGCAACACTGTAATTTCAGGTAATTAATAGGAAAAATAGAAATATCATTCAAAATATTTACTTTTAACTAACTTCTTTATTTCATTTATATTATGTGATATAGATATTTGGACCAGTGCAGCAAATTATGAAGTTTAAAAGTATAGATGACGTGATCAAGAGAGCAAACAATACACTATATGGTTTATCAGCAGGGCTCTTTACCAAAGACCTTGACAAAGCGGTAACAGTCTCTTCTGCGCTGCAGGCCGGGACAGTGTGGTAAGTCAGACCTATATGATAGTGCCTTTTTTATGTTAACCACATTAACAGATTGCTTTGAACCTTGTCAAACCTTGATTTTTTTTTTTTAATGTGTAATAACATGGTCTGCTTGAAAAGCAATTGCTACCTTAAAAGAAAAGAAACAAAGAAAAAGCTATAGTAGAACTTCAGAAGGGTATTTTCATCAACTCTATCCAGCCTTCTGAACTGGCCTACCCAAATTATGTTTGGGTAAGACAATATAAGTGTTACTAAATAATTTCTGAGCATTTGGTGCTCTGGTAAACAAAAAGGAGATCAAAGCTGAATACTGAAGTTAGTTACATTATAAGACAGTACTTGTTCAGAATCTTTATGTATGCAAATTTTTAATTCTCATATCAGCTTCTTATTCTGGGATTGTTAGAGCAGTCTGAACATCTTAATTTGGATGAAGATATTGAGTTTTGAGGAACATGTTCCTTTTCTGGCTTTTATATGTCATTTTAGTATCTAAATACTGTACTCAGACTGTTGCACCTCTGGTTAGTCCCCAGTCTCTGGACTGCTTTGGTGGTAATTTTGTCCTATCAGACCTCACTTATTCCCCCTCAGTCCTGGCAGCAGCCCAGGTTATTCTCCTGCTCTATAATGTCAGACCTATTGTAATTAAAAATCCACTGGACATTGTATTTATCCTTCAGAAACAGCCAAACAATCCTTGCCCCACTTGATAGCTCTAGACTTGTTAGTCTTAACCAAAGATAATCATTTAATTAATATATAGCCCATTATAGTACCATGAAGAGGAGAAGTATTTTAAAAGTACATTGCTTCTGAGCCTCCCTGGTTGCCCTGGGTTAAGTCTCAGCACTATCACCCATATGGCTTGATTGGATCCCCAGCCAGAGAGCTAACCCACATATAGTGCAGCAGACCTCTCCTGTCTTGCCTGCTGTTCCCCTTTGCAGTGTATTTCAGTCAGTCTGCCTGTTCTATTCCCTATTCTGTCTCTGGTGAATTCTCTTGCCTCCCACCCCCTCACTTCTGGCCTACACCCCAGTTCTCCTACGCAAAAAAAAAAAAAAAAAAAATTGAATAATATTTTTTTTTCTCTTGTGTATAGTTAGAATCATGTAGGTAATTAGATTTTGCTGTTCTCTGGTTACCAGAAAATTCAAAGCTAAATAAACTGGTTATATCCTGCATAACTGCTTTATAAAGTCCCCCTTATCTTCATTGTTTAGCATATTTTTCTTTCATTCTAATGATTCATGTTTTTTATTATATTTGTCCATGTTAGTACCATTACACATTTGTGAAATATGGCAATGAATTAAAAAATTAATGAAATTCAATTCTAATCAAGGCCTCTCTTTAAGCAATTTATTGAACCAATTAATGAAAAAAAGGTGAACTGAATAATATGATACATATCATAACTGCAAAAGAAAATGTATCCTGGTCTACTACGTATTATAACCCTTAAAATAACTGCAAAGCCAAGAGCACAAGGGACTATGGTGATGGTGCACAGGTGAACTGGTGGTGGGGATTTTACAAGGCCTACACCTGAGAGGAGAAAGAAAATATTGTAGAACAATGAAAAATGATGTAAATATATATATATATATAAATTTAAAAAATAGTCAAAATAATAAAAAAAAAATACTGCAAAGCAAACCATAACTTTCTCCTGTGGCTTTTCCATCTTTTATAATTCAGACTAAAACTTCTCAGAGACACGATGTACTTCCAAGCTGGTTAACCACACACACAGTTGTTCCATTATATCTATTTCTAGGTAGTCTATACCTACATACTTACCTGTCTGCATTTCCTTTTACAGGGCTGCCTTTTTTTTTTTATCATAATGAGCATTCCACATTGACATTAATGGGATTGTTATGGATGCTTATGAATTTCTAAAATTCCAAATTTAGAAGTTATTTCATAAGGACATAAGATCTCTAATGTACTTCTTTTCTTTTCAGGGTGAATTGCTATAGTGTGGTATCTGCCCAGTGCCCCTTTGGTGGATTCAAGATGTCTGGAAACGGACGAGAGTTGTAAGAATTTCTCTCTATTAAGATACTTATCTTGAAAAAAGTTATTACTCCCAGGGAATTAATCCATAGCCTCTATTTGAATTAAAATTTGCCTGTGGTCTTTCCTAGAGCACAGTACTGAAGGGCAAGAAATTTGGACCACCAAAGTATAACATTTCTGATAATTGACTTTCACTATGTTCTTCACAGCTCAGCAATTGTGGGCAGGGATACGAGAGTGAGAATGAAGTAGGTCTATGAGTTCCCTTCCAGACTTGTATTTTGTGATTTTTACCATAGTTGGGATTCAGTGGATAAAGCTTAATGACAATTGATAAAAAAAATTAAAGAAGACCTCACAGTAAAGCTAGCACTCAATGAAGGGCAAGATACCAGCATAGGGTGTCAGTAAGAAAAGATGGTTTTCTTAAACAGAAAGTAACAGGTGGCATATTGAGGGCCTTGTGAATTTGACTGACTGGTGGGGATTTATGGAAATGGGAAGTATGATTTCAGAGTTAAATAAGCAAGGAGTCTTGAACTCAAGACTGGCTTATTTACTTAGTGGAACAGTAAAATATGATGAATATCTTTAGAATGTTGTCAAGGAAGCGGACAACTCCTAAGAAGTACTTAGTGTAGTAGAGAGAACGGGACTGGTGACTAACAAACTGCATTTGAGTTTACTGCCTGTCAGCCATGCAGCATGGTTCAAGTTCTCTAACATTTAGTGTCTATTTCTTCCTATCCTAAATGGAGTTGTTAAATTAACATCCTCTCACATGGTTATGAGAATTCAATGACATACTACATGTTCATTCCTTAGCTTTGTAAGTGGCACAAAGCAGGGCTTCTTCCATTGCTGTTTCCTTTATTTTACAATATCCACTTTTGCAGAATCCCTTGGCAGAATGAAATACAAAAAGCTACAACAAATACTAGATTATTCTGAAGGACAGTGAGTTTATTGCTGGCCCAGTTTTCTACCACATTTCCGAGGAATGCTGAAGATAAAATAATCAAAAGGGACAAAATAGCTAAAGTTGCCCAAATATATCAGTTTTGTTGAATACAATTTGGTCAAACTTAAACAAAAGGAAATTGAATTAGAGCAGGACGAAAAACAGGAGTTAACCCTAAAATCTGGAATGTGGGTACAATCTCCTTTTTTCAAATATAAAGGAAAATGTTATACTATATTGCTTGGTAAAATTTCCATTTTAATTAATTAATTTTAATTTTTTATTATGAGATAATATAGAATTACAACACTGAATATGATTTAGGGAAATAGGTTCACACCTCCTGAGGTGTTATTATACCATACCCACCACCAAAGCATCCTTGTCCTTTTATTATTATAGACCACTTTTTATTTCCAAAATTCTACCTGAAAGCAAATTTGGTGAACCTAATAATCCAGTCATTTGCGGTATGATGTTTAAAAAATAATAATCACGGGCCTCCCTGGTGGCGCAGCGGTTAAGTGCTGCGCTGTGGAGCTGTCGGCAGCGGCGACGCGAGTTCGACGCCAGGCTGGGGAGAATCCCACATGGTGCGGCAGACCTCTCCTGCCTCGCCCGCTGCTCCCCTCAGCAGTGTATTTCTGATCTGCCTGTTCTGCTCCCCACTCTGTCTCTGGTGAACCCTCTCGCCAGCCCACGCCTCTGGCCTGTACCCCAGCTTGTATGTATAAATTAAAAAAAAAAAGTAAAAAATAATAATCAGAGATAATCTCAAATGACTCCCAAAAGTTCAATTATACCTTTTACTCAAATATAGACAGCAGAGTTGATCAGATGGGAATCAAGTCTTCAAAAAATGTCAAAAATCATGGTATGCAAACCCCCATCTGGTAACGATACTGAGTACCCAATCCTGAATTTGCTTCTTAGATCCCACTGCCGGCAATGGAATGAATTAAATGGCAGAAATTCTTCCCTGTGTAATTGCACTAATATTCACTTAGGTTAGCACAGGTCACTTGAGATGCTCCTAAAAGACCATATTAAACCATACTGGCTCCTAGCACCTCACAAGATACTTCTTTCCTCCCATTCCTTTGGAAAAGAGGAAAATTGAAGTGTAAAATACTAGGCTTACAGAAAGCTCCAGCATGAATACTTTTTGCTTGATTGTATACCCCAGGTTAGTCCTGCAAACAATCCCTTTGTACCTACTAAATGGTGCCAGGCTCAGGGAGAGTTAAAAACAGATACAACTTGTTCCTAGAACCTATTACCATAGCATGGACCCTGGATGAGAAGCATGGCTATATCTAGCAGATTGTTGGAAATTCAGAGTCTTGGATCTCTCCCCACGCATAGTGAATAATCAGAATCGGTGACTGGTACATTGAAGATTATGGCAAGTCGCAAGCCAGTATGACAGAATATAAGCAAATGTGTTTGTATTACATTATAGATAAAAATAGGCATAGGAACACTAAAGAGCAGCACTTATTTCAGCCTAAGTAGGGCAATTATCACACCTACTACTCTTCTGAAAGTTTCAAGTGTCTATGAGACCCAAGCTGCAATGGAAAGTCTACATGGCAAAAAGGAAGGGTTAAATTATTGAACTTTGTGAGATACAATAGTTATTAAAATATTATCCGTTAATGGGTTTCAGACAACTGAGGCTAAACCCTTTAATTACTTTGAAGAACATGCTCACTGAAGCTTTTAGAAGGCGTTTTCAGAAGCTTAATGGCCCAAGAAAATGATCAGAGTAAGAGGATTAGGTTACTCAGGAGAAAAAGATGTCTTCTACATACCTGTCTGCATCAGCAGGAGGGAGGGGTAGAAAAAGGTCAAGATCCCTTTCCTCAGGAAAGCTACATATGCTGGAGTGTTATAATTTTAAGAGTACTCTTACATACAGGTAATTTAATTCTCTCATCAAAACAATAATGGAAAATAACTTAGCCCAATTCTTTTACTCATCTCTTGAACAACTGGTAAGTCACAGTTTCTAAAACTAGTGGGAGGTTTTAAAAAATTGGTAAGATAATAGGACCCTAATTGATTGAGTCAGACTAATGACTGTTCATTTGGCTTGGATTTAAGAATGATACAAGCAATGGCTATGATAGGAAAACCCTATAATCATAAAAAGCCCAAAGAATTAAATTTAAGCTAATGAACTTGCTTATAAAAATAAAAACCCCTAACGCTAAATTTTGTTTTTTCCTCCAAGAATCCAAAAATATTGTTTAAACTATAGCTAGAAATGTTTTATTTCAAGCCTTATTAATGGTCATTTTTAGCATTGTCAGTTTTAGACGTTAAAATTTTAGACCCAGTCACACACAGAAAATACATTAAAGCAAGCTCTTTATCTTTTCTGTGCTTGAAGGTACATTTTTTTCTATGCTACTTGAGAGATGATATGGTACTACTTCTGCTCTTATAAGTTTTATTTATTTGAGCCAAAATTCAAAAGAATAAAACTCTTGTTGAACTGAGTCTTTGTGTGTGTGGTAAACTCTTCTGTAGTCAAGTAGGACAATGTTAAAATGAACAGTTTCTGTGAAAATCACTGACTGTATATTTTAAAATGCAAACAAAATTTCCCCACAGAGAATCTCTTATGGTTGGCTAGCTGCTGTTTGAAATACTTCTGTACACTGAAAATTGTTTCCATTGCCCCAAGCCAGATAGGCAAGAATAGACTTGTCCCGGAGCATGGACTGTCCCGGAACATATGTACTGCTGTGCTAAATTCTGTGAATTTTTTTCCCTCCTCTCTCTAGGGGAGAATATGGTCTCCATGAATACACAGAGGTCAAGACAGTCACAATGAGAATTTCTCAGAAGAACTCGTAAAGAGACAACACAAGTGGAAAGAAGAATCCTCAATGACTGAGCATCTCCTACACCAATATATTATAGTGGGTTTTAAGTTCAAAATTGTTCTAAGTCTTAATTTTTAAAACATAAATGAATCATATTAGCATTAATACTACACATAGAAAACCTGACATGTAGCTTATTCTGAAAGAATCATTTGTCTTCTGATATGTGACCAACCCAAGTCCTTATATATAAAAAAAAATTGGATTCAAGATTTCCTAGCTCTATAATAGTTATGTGCTTTCTTTGTAGCTACTTGTCCAAGATAATCACTTTATAGCAGAGGATGAGTTGTCATTTAGCTTCTTTCCCCTAGCAATCCCCTTGAAATACTAAACATACCTATTAACTGCAGAGTAGATGTGATCTGTTCTAGTAGTTGTCAAGTCACTGGAGGTTGTTGAAAGTTTCCTAGAATTTCACGTCTGATTCTCAGATGAAGTAATGCCTGAAGTACTTAGCTGTAAAGTAAACATAATGCTTAATAAATACAACCTTGCATGATTCTTCTTCAGTTTGAATTTTCTAAGTAGTTTTGGTTATAATGATTTACTCTCCTTTTCACTCAAAACCAATGTAAAATTGGGTATAATGATGCATTTAAAATAAAAGTCGAATCCATTTATTCTCTAGTGGGAAAAGAAACATTTTATTTTCTAGAGGAATTTTTGTAATCAGCAGCAAACATTTGATACAGACAGCTTTAGTACTTCAGCAAGTATTTTTTTGAGTTCCTATGAAGTTCTGGGCACTCTGTTAGGTTTTGTAGAAAACAAATGAATAGTGAAATGGCCTCTTATGTCAAGGTGTTTTAATTTTGTGAAGAACAAAACACTATCTAAAATAAAAAAGGATGGGGTATAAAATGGAAATGAGAATTCTAAGAACCTTAAGAGTGTGGTAATGTAGCAAAAGGCCATGTAGTGATGACCTTTAACTGAGGGATTGGGAATGAATGAATGAAATATACTTGGAAAATGATGAGCAGATTTACAATGAATAAATAGAAAAGAGGTTCTATCACTTATTCTTCCAGATCTCTTTACATTGGAAAAACAATTTGGAAAAATTCTATATGTTTTCCCCTCTTTGAGTTTCAAATTGCACATTGTCATTTCCTAAGTTCTGAGAAGTACTCCAATCTCTTCACATTTGATGAATAGTTTTTTGCCCCAAAATGTAATTTCATTTCATCAAAGAAATTTCCATCTCTTCACCTTCATTTAATATCAATTAACATTAAGAAACCCAGGTTGGAAGATGCTGTTCAATGCAAAAAGGTAGTTCTAAGTGTTCCCAGCTGTGAATTAGAGGTCAAGGAGGAAGCCACTGGACCAATACCCTCTAATGAACAATATTACATATTTATGCCCTCATACAAAGAACTTCTGATGCCCTCATTCTGCACATCTGATACCAAGAGACTTAGGTCCAAGTAGAATTAGTAGATTTCTTTGCGTGTTTGCTGCACATATTCTAAAAGGTTTTTATCTAAACAAGCTAAAATTCAAGCCAACTAATCTTTAGGATAATTTTTTCTCATATTCATATTTAATATAAATAATTAAGCATCATTTAACATAAACAGAAACTTGAGTGACACTATTATTATGACACTATAATAGCTGCCCCAGTCATGTACAACAATGTACAAATGAAATTCATTTGCTTCTGGATTTGATAGATTAATTTAAACTCCAGTTGCACTAGTTTCTCAAAATTATATAGCGTAAATGGTTTGTAATCAGAAGTTTCTTGCAGGATTTGGGACATGGTTACTATTTGGAAAAAGGGAGGAATCAGAGTCTTAGGGAGGACTAAAAAAACTTTGGACATTGAGAAGGGAAATTTTCCAAATATAGGAGAGGGTTGTGTTTTCCAAAAACTAGACAGTGGCTACATTTTTAAAAGATGTGGTTAAAACCATGCATAAGTAAATTAATAGGCAAGTTAATATTGTAATTGCGGCCACCAGAACAATTTTAAATGTATAACAAAGAGAGATGAACGCAGAACAAGACAAAAGCCAGAAGCCAGTTTAAATATTTGAAAATTAAATCTTCATTCTATAAATAAGACCTTACAGGATTAAACAGAAAATATCTGTTTTATTTTGGCTCATCCTGAGCCTAGACATTATTTGTATACTTTTTTCTCCAATTTATATAGCCATTCTGGCAATAAATTCTTAAAGCCTTGAAAATTTAAAGGCTATTTTATTGGCTCAAGTGCAACATAAAAATACACCAAGGGAATTTATCATGAAGAATTTGGTTCTGCACTAATACATGTGATATCTCATTGTCCTCAACATCAACATGGCAGAAGTACTTTCATCTCCAGGAACACCAAATTAAGTGCCAACCTGGATGTTGGAAATAACTATTTAGGCAGAGGCAATGACAGACTCAGATAAAAATTCTGAAAAGTCCAGCTTCATTTTCTTTTGTCATTTTTCAGGATGTAAACTTCTGTATTTAATTTGAAGTAGCCTAGGAGAAATGGGGGAGGATAATTTTTTTCAATTCTTTGGGTCAATGAAAATAGCCAATTCAAAGTATAGCATTTGAGCTATTTCTTCACATAATTTGGGATGGAGTGATGAACCCAAAAGACCCCTTCCCCTGGATGATGTGTATGTTTTGGGTTTTTTGTTGTTGTTGTTGTTGTTTTGACCATCTAGTTTCACTTGAACTTTTAGAAGTGCACATGTACCACCAACTAAAATATTTTTCATAGTATACAAAGCAACCAGACTTTTTCATAGCATATCAAATAATGAGGTTGCATTTCACATAAGGCAAAAGTTCCCAAATAGATTTTCATTTGCTGATTTGAATTGGGATTTTTTTTTTTATGTTCTCTAGAGATGTATTTCAGTTTTGCATTTAGATGGTGAAAGAATATATAGAAAAATAAATAGAGCTGATGACTTAATTCCTCTGATACCAAAATTTAGTGATTGCCAGGAGGGTGTAAAAGCTTATTCTTATAGTAACTGGGATGACAATATTCTGAAAACTAATTTCCTAAGTTGGGACACAAATGAAGGAGAAATACTACAATTATCACCTTGATATTCTGTGGAAGGGTAAGATGGCATCTCTCTCTTTGAAGACAATCCACAAAATTCTCAGTGGTGACTTGAGATTGCTCTAGGTCTCATCCCTTCACTGACCCTTAGATTTGGAGGGGTGGATTAATCCCAGGAAAAGACAGTCACATTCATATACATCCATAAACATTTCGGATAATTCCCAAATCCTTCAAAGTCAACTGTATTGCCTAATGAAATATCTACACCAAAACAATAGCAATGCTTTTTTGTACATTGTATTTAGTGCCATATGCTGACTAGTTTCACAAGCTTTTTTTTTTTTAATGGACATCTCTGAATTGTATAGAAATGTAAACAGGATGTGACATGGTGCTATCACCTGAAGGTCAGAATTTTATTCCTTTTGTCTTGACTTCCTTTTATCTTTGACTTCCTTTTTTGTCAGGTCACTTATTCAATAAACCTCTGGACCTAGAAAAATATATTACATATGAAAATACAGGCTGATTTAAACTTCATTTAAAATCATTTTAAAATAATTTCAAGTTTTAGAGCATTTGCACAAAAATTCTCACATATCTTTATTCAACAATTTTTAATATTTTCCCACATGGACTTTATCAATCCCATTCTCTATATAGATATTTTTTTCTTGAGACAACTTCTGAGAATAATTCATGGAAATCATGTCCTTTTACCCCAAAATACTTTGTCTAGGAAAAAGATATTCTTTCACAAAACCACAATATAATTATCTAATTCAGGAAATTTAACATTGACATAATATTAGTATCTAACAGACAATCCAAATACAATTATTTCTAATTGTCTCATTAATGTCCTCTATAGCGTATTTTCCCCTCCATGATCCAAAACTTAATCCAGGACCATGCACTGATTTTTTTTTTTTTTAAGATTTATTTATTTATACATACAAGCTGGGGTACAGACCAGAGGTGCGGGGCGGCGAGAGGACTCACCAGAGACAGAGCGGGGAGCAGAGCAGGCAGATCAGAAATACACTGCTGAGGGGAGCAGCGGGTGAGGCAGGAGAGGTCTGCCGCACCATGTGGGATTCTCCCCAGCCGGGCATCGAACTCGCGTCGCCGCTGCCGACAGCTCCACAGCGCAGCTCTTAACCGCTGCGCCACCGGGGAGGCCCAACACTGATTTATTTTATCTTGACTTCCTTTTGTCTAATTATTTCTAATATAGCAACATAACTTGTAAGCATGCTTAAAATTGGATTGGTTAGTATTGTCTTGGCCTGGAAAGAAACCTAGGGAATACACAAAGCTTACAGTTTCTAAGTTAACAAGATCAGAGAAAAGAATATTGAATGAAGATGAAGAATAAAAATACTTGAAGATTTGATGATTAATCATGATCCTTCCTGATAAGCCAATGAAGATAATAATATAGGCTGAAAATAAGACTTCTACCACGGATAATTTTGAATAAAAGTTATATGTCCCCTCAGGGGTACTAAAGCCTATTCTTTATATGTTTTATTGCAAAACTGTACCCTTAATTTTACTTCCCAGCTTACTTACTTGAAAATCTTTCCTTAAAGAGAACTGCTTATTCTGATGACATCTAGGGAGGCACTTTAATTTTAATGAGTTACAAATTCCTAACTGCATAGAAACACTTTTAGACGTTCAAAGTTCAATTGTGTTAGAAAGAGTTTGCTCTTTGTACTGAAAAAAGATGCCTAAATTCTGGTGCCACCACTCACTAGTAGTATCATCTTAGGTTATTAAACTTTTCTTACTTAGTAATCATTCAACAGAGAGTGATATCTATTGCTATTTGTGAAGCAACACAATGTTTTACATAACCACATGGACCCATGGAGCCCCGCAAACTGGTTTCAAATTTCTGCTCTATACTCTCTGACCTTGGAGTTTGGGACAAGATACCCAAGCTTTCTAAATGCCAGTTTTTAGCTATACAAAAGAATTAATAGTACTTATCTAACTGGTTTATTCCATTAAATGAAAAAAGGTTTATAAAATGCTTAGCAGAGGGGCCTCCTTGCTGGCGCAATGGTTAAGCGCTGAGCTGTGGAGCTGTCAGCAGCTGCGACACAAGTTCGACGCCCGGCCAGGGGGATTCCACATGGTGCAGCAGACCTCTCCTGCCTTGCCCTCTGCTCCCCTCAGCAGTGTATTTCTGTCGCTCTGCCTGTTCTGCTCCCCGCTCTGTCTCTGGTGAACCCTCTTGCCATCCCATGCCTCTGGCCTGTACCCCAGCTTGTATGCATAAATAAATAAATCTTTAAAATAAAAATGCTTAGCAGAGCTCCTAGGCTATACAAGTGTCCAATACATGTTGTTTATTTACTGAAGAATGTTTTGCACTAATAACAATAATATCAACAATAATAACAAAGTTTCTTTAGACACCAAAGAAAGTATCTTCCTCTTTTCCGTGTCTTTGTTCTTAGTTTTCCTGTCCTCAACCATAAGGCTGATCTCAGTCAGGAGCACTTAATTGTTATTTTTGCATAGCTCCCATCATTAAAAAAAAAAATTATTCCCTTTCAGATAAAGTTAAAATTCACTATCAAAGAAAGAACAGGGTGGAGACGAATGTGAGCAAATTACTTGGCTTGGAGTTGATTTAGAAACTCAAATGCCTTTAATACCAAAGTAGGGTTAGTTCGAATTAAGTGAACTTAACCGCCTTTTACCCCTGAGTTGCCAGTCATCATGATTAATCTTTAAACTAATAGTCAGGGACAGCAGGACTAAGTGAACAACAAACAGAAGGGACTGGTTTCAAATACAGTAAAGGGACCTACAATGACATCGGTCACCAGTGATTGATTCAGAGGCTCAACCCACACGAATTCAATGGGAAGGATTAGTAGACTTAAGAGCACATGGCTTAGCATTTATATTCAATGTTCAGTCATACCACATTAATGTAACCACAAAATGTCAGAACAAGAAAAGAACCTATTGTTCTTTTACCTAGTAACTTCATTTCACAGAGACATGTAGAAATCAAAGGACACTTGAAAGGTCACTAAATTATCAGTGAGAGCTGGTCTCATATGGTCTGTATCCTAACTCCTAGTTCTGTGCTACTACCGGTGTTTCATGTGGCACTGATATTTGATTAAATATGTAATGATCACTGTATTTGAATTAATTATGTTATTCCTTTTGTATATAAAAAAGGAATTTATATAACATCCAGTGTGACACTTTATATTGTATATGTTGAAATTCATTCATTTTGTCTGGAAGAAGAAAAAACTCTAAATGATAGATTTTTTAGTAATCCTTCAAATACCATAAATTCCATTTCTTGTGAAACAGAGTACCTTGATTTGGTTACAAAAATAAAAATCCATTAAATTTATTTATTTAACAGTTATCAAATGGCTGCACCTAAAACCTACAGAGTCATAAACAAATATTGCTTCAGTAGTTTATCGTGTACAAAATATTGTGAGTTGCAAAAGAAATAATAAGTACTAAGTCCCTGTCCTGTACAAACACAGTTTCAGGTGCCTTTGCAGAGGTTATTTGCTTCATGTAAAAATGAAAGATCTTCCTTTCACAATGCAGAAAAGCAATAGAGGAGATAAGAAATACACACAAAATCATGAAAATAGAAGCTAGAATACATAACACAGTAAGACTCCTAACAGTAAAATCAGCAATTGTTTGAAGGGAAGGAGATAATTTCTCTGGTGTATTTATCATGGAATAGGGAGCATTTGGTCCAGCCTGACATAAAGTTGGAGCTGAACAAATGGAAATGAAGCAGGAAGTATGTTCTGACCAGAAAATGAGGAGTGAAAGTGGGAAAGCCTCATGTTCATATGATGAACAGTGAAGGTCCTGCTTGGTTGAAAGTTAACACTGGGTAAACAGTTGGGGCAAGATCATGGAAACCTTGAATTACAAGTCAAGCCATTAAAACTCAATTAAGCACAGAAATTTTTCAATAAATGGCAAATTCATTTATTGAGACTGAATTTTTTTCAATTAGACTTCTCAAGTTTAGATTATTCTAAATGTGCATGGAATTGCAAGAAATAACAGAATGCCCATGTACCCTTTACTCAACTTCCCCAGATGCAACATCTTGCAAAACTAGAATAAATTCACAATCAGAACATGAACAGGCTGTTATTGCAGCTATGATACAGACTAGATAAGAAAATGAGAGTGCTTCTCATGTTCTCACACAACACAAATGGCCAGGAGATTTTAAGCCCTATGTGTCTTCATCCATCTCCACTCATGAGTACTCCACAAAAAAACCAGATAGAAACCATGTGGTTCCGCAGAACCTTCTGACACACTGGTCCTCACCTTGCCAGACTTGCCCCTCCATGAACCTGGCTCTGTCCCTACTCCCACAAACGCTGTATCAGGCTAAGACCATCCACTAGAGCACTGAGCAGCACAAGAAACCTGTCCAGAGAGTGAAAGACACAGCTGCCCCAAGACACCAGGGAACACCACTTACTGAACAAGGAGTATGCTCTAGACATTGTTCTAAGTGCACTTGTCAAGTTACCTCATTTCCTTCTCTCAATAGCCATGTGGGACCATTTCTGCTTTCTTCACCAAGTAGGTGAAGAAAGACGGCTCAAAGGAAACAGGCTCAAACAATTTAACAGCAGGGCCTCCTTAATGGTGCAGGGGTTAAGTCTCATTGCTATCAGCTTTTGCCAGCCACTGAGTCATGAGTTTGATCCCCTGCAAGGGAGCTAACCCACATGGAGCAACAGACCTCTCCTGTCTCACCCACTGCTCCCCTCAATAGTGCATCTCAGTAGATATGCCTGTTCTGTTCCCACTCTGTCTCTGGTGAATCCTCTCACCACGAGCACTTCTGGCCCACACTCCAGTTCTTGTGTGCATAAATAAATAAAATAAAACTTTAAAAAAATTTATAACAACAATATCACACAGCTATTAAGTAGCAGCATCAAGATTCAAACCAAGCAGTCTAACTACATCGTCCCGTTTGTTCTTAACTAATAAGCCATAGTCACTGGGCATCAGGCCCACGGGAACAATCACAAACCACAGAATATTATCAGAACTAAATTTCTTTCTTTTGCACTATGATTCATGAAAACTCATTGAGATTTTTCAGTTTTCAATTATATCCTATTTTTCTCCTCTTTTTAATATTTGAGTCCAGATTTCTCAGATAAATCTGGGATATTCTTATTGACCTCTATTGACAAAGAGACCCACAAACAGGTGGTCTTGGTGGCAGGTAGCTCCTGAAAACACAGCTGCGGAAAATGTCCTTTTGTGTCTCTTTCATGTCCATTTTCACAAAGGGGTCCACAAATGAGGGCCACCTCCCTCATTCACTGGCAGTAGAATTGAGACATTCACCCAAATATTCCTCTGCCTCATGATGTTCAAAACAATAATATCCACAACTCAAGCTTTCATTAGGCTGAGTGAAGTGACCACAGAGCTTTTTAACATTTCAAAACATCTAAGCTACTACTCTCACCTGATTTTCAAAGTTAAAAAAATTTGATTAGTTCTTATCTTTTCCAACAATGAAGGACCAGTTTTTAGGCAGATCAAGTCTAAAGGAAAAGGTTTTTAGACTTAGGAAATCTTTTTTTATGTCAAATTATAGCTAAGGAAAAAGTCAAGGTAAGATTTAGAGAAATAAGGACTAAAAACACAAGGAGATTGTAGGCACTACTAAGGAATGGGGAGGAAGAATTGAATTTTATTTTAGAGTTAACATTGGTTATGCCTCAGTGTGGCTTAAGTCACTGGTCACCTCAATCTGGAAGCTCCTACCACACCTTCTCCCTATCACTCTTCTGAGTGTCAGGAGCTATCTGTGGGGACTTGAGTTCTGTAGTTGCTTCTGCTGTCTTCTAACACACTCAGTTTATCTCTCACCTAGAATTTGTTGCTCTCAGCTGCAATGCAGTGTTTACTCTAGACTTGTTTCACACACTAGATTGGGAAATGACAGCCTGAGATTTGATGTTGTGCTTTTATTTTACATTTCTGATCTGATACAATGCTTACCACTTAAGAGGGGGACATATAAATACAAAATGAATTTACACTGATACCCTAGTGCTTTACAAACTTTGATGACATTTCCGAAAATTAATTTTAATATGTAAAACATACATATTGGGCTTACAGATTCTGGTTTTGTCATTTTCTCTTCCTAGTCCTCTAAATTGGTAGTGGTGGGCGGTGGTAGAAAGGCCATGGAGATGAGTCACTCATCATTGCACACGCTACAGCTGGTGAAGAATAAGCTGAGCAGATCAGAAATAAACCCTTCTCCACACAGCCAGGTATCTGGATCGCCAGAAGAAATACTATAGAGATTGTATATGACAGTTAATTTTAAGATCACAAAGACTTGCTGCAGAGAACCAGTTTCTAACTGATGTGGAGAGCTGTCCTACTTGGTGTAGAATACACATTCTAGGTTTCACTTTTTCCAACTCATCAGTGAAATGGAGATTCAAAGGGTTATGAGAATTAATCCTTATAAGTAACTAATTTAGTATGGTTTTCAGTTCATAGTCCATGACCCATGAAAATTAATTGTGAAATCATTAGTTTCTTAATTATTTGTGACAGCTAACATTTTGTGACAAGTGCATTTTTTTTTTGGTACTTTCATGCCCATGATTGCATTTGATTCTTGTAATATCTCACAGCATAAGCTGGGAAGGTATTGTTATCCCACTGGATATATTAAGAAATCTTAAGTTCTCAGAATTTCACTGACTTGTTCAAGTTCACACAGGTAAGGCATTATGATACAAAGATGATGCTAAATCTTCTGATTTTATTAAGGCAGGCTCTTAGCACCCTCTCATCAGTAATTATTCTTTTCTCACTGTACTTTTAAAGTTAGAGCCTGCCAGAGAAGCAACTGTGGCAAAGAAGAGCAGTCACTGTTGGGGAGGAAGAAGAGAAATTAAGAGGGAGGAGAAAGGAAGGTGACACTTGAGCACCTAAGCAGGGCGAGGGAGAAACTTCTTCACAGAGGACATGAATGTCAGGGAGAGCAGCATGGGGTTAGTTCTTCAGAGGCGAGGGTGGAGGAAAGGGACACAGGGCTACCAAAATGAGCACTCTACTACTTCACTTCCAAAGAGATCTTTTGTTTGTCCTTTTCATTTGTCTGACCTCAGCTCTTATTTGTGCTCTTTCCATTTCTAATACTAAACAGAATGTACTGTGGGGTGCAGGGGAGCAGTTTAAGAATAAAAAAAAAGAGTTGGGATAATGTCATTTATAAATCCAAGGGACCTGAGAATCTGACTGCAAGTCCCTTCATATCTAAGAGATGGGGAAAAGCTTCAAAGGAAGGTCTGAATGGTGATGCTACAGAAATCCTTAGATTTTTTTAATCAAATATTAGAATCAAGTGGTCATTATTAGAGAACCATTCCCTCCTCCAAACAGGATGTGTAGTTCTGAACATTCTGGAAGTAAAAACTCTGAACCCTTAAAATCTCAGACCTCTGCATAAGACTGAAACCGAGATATCTGCCATATCCACTCTCCAGACAGAAAGGCCTGGGGTAGATGAAAATGTTTAGCTATAACCTGCCCTCAGGGTAATTGCATGTTCCAAACAGCATCAAACAAAGGCAGTCTTGCCTTTATTGGCATGAAGTGCTATCAGATTGTCAAGGATCCTGTGATCTCAAACAGCAAGAATAGGCAGAAAATGACTGAGCAGAGGATATTAAAGGATTGCAGGATATTCTCTCCATTGTTGCATCATCATTTTTTTTTTCCTCCAATCATTCTGAGTCATGTTCTGGAGGGCAAAAACTAGGTATAATTTTCCCATAAGACAGATGGTGCAATTTAAGGGAATGAGAGTGGTTGTGCCTCACTTATGAAAGCCCACCTGATCTCCTATTTTATAGGCATTTTGAGAAGCAAAGAAATGTAGGCAGCTATGACATGATTATAGCCAGCAGGTAAAAAAGGAAGCACCAAAATTACATTTCTGTAAGTCATCCACTTTTCAATTAATTTCCCAAGGCTATTTTGGTTGTGACAGATTGTTTGCTGTAGATTTAAGGAGGAAGTCAGAATAAAATGACTGCTATCCAAACTCCTCCCTCCAGAAAAATGTCTACCAATACCTTCCACAAAGTGATGAGAAGGGATGTCGATGCATTTTAGTTCATCTCCATCATCATATAGGTGAAGATATTGAAGCCCTAAGCAGTTAGGTGGGATCACACAGCTATATAACAGCAGCATCGCAACTAGAATCTAGGACTGGTGATTTGGTGATTGGGATATTTCCCAATATCATGCTATCTCTGCCTTCGCTAAACATAAAATACTTGCATTTTCAGGTTGGAAGTGAATGGAGAGTATCTGGCCTTTAAAGAGTTAATTGAGTTAAAATGAGATCACAAAGATAGGCCAATATGACTGATGTCCTTATACGAAGAAATCAGGATACAGAGACACATAGAGCAAAGACTTCGTAAGGACACTACAATAATTTGAAAACCAAGAAGATATGCCCCAAGGAAAAAATCAGTTTCAACAGTTTTGATAAATACTGCAAAACGGGTGTTTTCACTGCTCATTCTCTGGTGTTTTGTTATGGCAGCTCTGGCACAATGATAATTTATCCAAGGGAAACACTCGTGCATCACACTTACTGTCCAATTTAGAAGAGCCAGCTTAAGAGAAACTCAATTCTCCTTCATTCTACTTCTAAGGAAGCTAGTCAATTTTTCTAGCACAGTCTGGATTTCTAAGAAGTCAGAGTGTGGTCAGTTGCAGGGCAGGCCTATGGCAGAGGGCCTGTAGTAGGCTCCCAGAAAGATTCCTTTAAGCCCCCTGCCCCTCATACAGGCTCACGAACACTTTTCTCAAGAAGTCTTTCTCCTAGGATCCTAATTTCACCAACTCTTTTGCAACCCTTTTGACAAAGGTGAGAGATTTTCATCATTTATAATTCATTTTCTGTTAACTCCTTGCAAACTTCTTGTATGGTTTAGCACCTCCTTTGTAATGAAACATACTGAACATCAGTGATTTCTCTGCAACTTTTGTTTATTTAGATATAAAACGATGTCTTCCATGAACAGAGCCTAGGTATAATAGTCAACTCAAAGAAAAAGTGAAACTGGTGGATGAAAATAAAAAAACCCACAAAGTCTTGGTATCAACATACAAGCTCCTGAATTCAACCATTCCTAAAGAAGCTCTACCTTTGAACATTTCAGCTAAATGAGTTAACTTTAGATGCAGCCTTCTCATTGCTTGCTTTCTCATTCTAAAGTTTACTGTAATAAAACATATCTCTTTTAAGGGGCTGATTTTCAATTGTCTTATTTTTTATAGTTTGGTTCAGCATTATCATTTTGTCATAGAACTAACAGTACGGTCACAGTGGCTGTGGAGCAGGTAAGTGTTGTGAGCTGAGTCTTCACTACTCAGAAGGCTCAGCAGAAGTATTTCCTAGAGCTTAGTCATTCTCTGTGTATGGAGGTTTGACTGAGGAGGATGAATGAGACTGATGCAATCTCAAGGAAAACAACCTCTTTGTCTAGAGCCAAAAGTCTTTGACCTTTAGCCATTTTGTAAACTCCTGAATGATAAAATTATTTGAATCCCTGAACTTCATGATAATTCAATCAGTTTTTAGCCCTATCAATACCATTATTTCTAAATCTCCTGTATCTCCATTCCCATAGTATATCATACCGAGTCTGGCTCTCAATAAACTATTGTGACAGTGTGATATCTGTGGAGCTGAGCATGGAGGGGAAGCTAAAAAGACTGGGAAAAGGACTTGAGAAAAAAGGAAGGGAAGAGGAGAAATAGGAGGAGCCTAGAGGAGGCACATGGAACAGAGAATGCAAAAATGCTGTGCTTTCATCTCAGCTTTGAACATGTGCCAGGGACTGGAGGGACACAGAAGACGACACTTGGAAGAGACAGAGACATGGGTGAGAGACCCATGGGGAGGCTGACAACAGAAGCCTTTATCTTGACTTGGTTTTTTTGCTCTTTTCCTTCCAGATTTGCCTACTCCTTCTGCCTCTTTCCTTTGGGTCCCCACCAGAAGGTGCCTTAGACTTGTAGCAGTCTCAGTCTCAGGTCTCGGTGGCCCTGCTTTGGGCCAATTCTGTTTTGCTGGTCATTCACCCAAGAAGGGGATGGGTAACTTTGAGTGCTTCATTTGGAAACTGTACTTTTTTGCTTCTTTTTTCTCTATTATAAACTAATTCTAGTAAAGTTCTTTTCTATTGAAAGTCTTACACACTAAGAGTATGTTTTGTCTCTACGTGACAGGTGGATAGCCCATTCAGAGCACACAGTTTTGGGGGCCTCTGGGTGTCCTTCATTCTGCCCGCTAGTACTATTACTCGAGACTCACTCTATTTAGATCCATACGCATTTGCTTATATACTCAATTTTTCAAAATAATTCATATTGTGCTACAATAACAGATAACCTCCAAGTCTTAGTTACTTTGCACAGTGAAGGCGTATTACTCTCAATGAAAGCCTCCCGTGGGTACTGTAACCCTCCTGATCTTTTAGGTATACCATCTGGAGTGTTTGACCTTCAAAGTAGCTACTTTAAGAGATAAATGGATGAGGTACACTACCTTTTAACAGACTCAGTGCAAAAGTTATACCTTACACAGATTATCTGGCTTATAGGTCCCCAAGATATTTTATAAGCTTTTAACCCTCGTTGCCACCCCAGGAAAGTACATTATATTTCAAAGTCGGCTCAAAGGAGTATATTTTCTAAACATTCTATAAGCCAACCATTTTTTTCTGTGTAATATTTTCCAACTCTCCTGTCCCTCTAACAATGCACAGGCAACAACACAGAGAATTACTATCAAAAGCTTTAAAAGAGGAAATCTTTGGTCACCCTAATTTGGAGTTCATCAGGTTCATTTCTTCTGGTTGAGGGTACCTGTTTCCTTGTGATGTATGATGTCTGTACTGTAGTAACATCTGTGTACTTTTGCTACCTCACTGCCAAATGTGATACCTGAATCTGTGAAAAACCACCTCAACGTACAATATCCACACTCAAAGTAACAAACTTCTCTAAATTCTCCAGCTTAGGAAAAAGTGAAGTATCTAAAAGAATCTATAACTGGGGCCTCCCTGGTGGTGAAAGGGGTTAAATCTCAGCATTATGAAGCTATCACAGCTACTGCTGCAGCACAAGTTCGATCCCCAGCCAGGGGGCTTCCCACACAGTGCAGCAGACCTCTCCTGTCTCACTCGCTGCTCCCCTCAGCAGCGTATTTCAGTCAGTCTGCCTGTTCTGCTCCCCACTGGTGTCTCTGGTGAATCCTCTCACCCTCCACATCTCTAGCCTACACCCCAGTTCTTGTATGCATAAATATTTTTTTAAATAAATAAAAATATTTTTAAAAAATGAATCTATAACTGGACTTTAATCGAAATAAGGCACTGTAAAAAATCCAATGTTAAAAAAGAAATAGATGCTATCAAATGGCCTTATTTTTGAACAAGAAAACATAGGATGTTGGGAAATTGTCCTACTAGATAAAGTAGAAGATGACAAGCTGCCATTCTGAAAACCTTTTGCCCAAATTAATTACATTAATCATGACAAATCCATTGGGTCCATGCCTCCCAAGGTTTTGTTTTTGTTTTTGCTTTTGTATTCTCAACTATAATAAAAGACAGCTGTGTTTATTGTGTAATAGACAACACTAGGTAGTGTGTCTGCGTGTATCTGCGTGTGTGTGTGTGTGTACACGAGCAAATGTTCAAGTATATATTCTATACAATTCCTCATTATTCTGGTTACATCAGAAGGGGATGAAGAAAGACACTGGAAGTTCAAGGAATGTACATTACTTCTTCAGGGACACAAACCTAGTGAGTCATGAAAGCACCCCAAATTCAAATAACTTCAACGGAAACCTCCTCCAGATTTTAGCAGGGGGGGCACCAGACCTCCTCTAAAATATACTAAAATATCTACTAAAATAGACATGCCTGGTTCTGCCTCCATCAGGACTGGCTGAGTGTGGTAAAAATGAAAGCGAGAATAGGGGGGACTCAGAGAATCAGAGAGCAGAATGGGGCAAGGTGGGGATACAGGGAGATGTTGATTGAGGGTACAGGTTTTAGTTATGAGATGAATGTGTTCTGGAGATTTACCATACACCACGGTGACTATAGTTAATAATGCTGTATTGTATAGCTGAAATGTGCTGAGAGATTATGAGGTTCAAAGAAATAGCCTCGATACCACACCACATCAAACTACACTGAACAAAAAAGGTAAGTCTTGAGGTAATGGATGTTAGTGAACTTGAATGTGGTGCCATTTCACATTTCAAACAATCCTGGTTGTACACCTCAATATTACAATTTTTACTTGTCAAGGATGCCTCAATAAAATTGGAAAGGAATAAAAGGGAGAGGACCCTTGAGGCTTTTCTCTCTTCTCATCAGAACCCTGAATAAAAACATGGCAAGGTTACTAAGGATGATGCAATACACGCCTTTGCACGCCTTCACCTCATCATCTCACTCACTCATTTCTTTATTCAAAGGTTTGTTTGTTCATTTGTTAACTCAACTTGTTTTTTCTCATTATTTGTACTTCTGAATGTTCTTCTGTTTACACCCTCCTTGGTTAAACCTCCACACCCATTAGGACTCCTGCGCTCAAAAGGATCTTCCTGCCCAGCCCTCTGAGTAATGGGGACTCAAGACCTACAATACCACACCCAGCTGCTGTCACCATCGCTAGTTTCAGGACAAAACAGTGGCATCAAACCAACTGGTAATAAGACACTTGAAAAGAATCTCATCATAAAAGAGTGCTTTAATTCCATTGAAAACTTGCAGATGAGGAAGTGGGGTTGAAAACCTGAAGACTCTGAAGCTAGTCAATCCTGAGTTCAAATCCAAGGCTCACCAGCTCTGCTTGTAGGTGCTTGGTCCAGTGAAGCTGAAAGCGGTTACCCATAATGTGTGAATACAGGCACCCAACCCATTGGTTGAGGAGCTTAAACAGGATCATGGAAAGCACTGACAACACATGACAAATTATGTGCTGTTCACTTTCTAGGCGATGCGGCTGAGCAAAGAACACTCAGAAAGCATACGTTCTTACCCAGTATGTTCATAATCTTTACCATAAATAAAATAAAGTCAAACTCTGTATCAATTCCTCCTTGCTCTGTTTTATCCTATAGGAAAACTTACCAAAATCCCTCAGTAGAACTGTCTGGGCAATTTTGTTAAACAAAATACTGACCAAATTCATTCTTTCATCCAAACTTAGCCTATGGAACCCAAGACACTTTCCTGAGGGAAGAAGTTTGAGGCCTTGTGGGCTTCATAAACATGGGCCTTCTTCCCATTCTTAGAAGTCAGAAGTCTTACATGTGGTAACAAACCTGATCTAGGATGTGTGTAGGACTTATGGAGAAGAAATAGCTTCTAACATTCCCAGGTCTGTCTTCACTGAATCGTGAAAGTTAATGTGAACTGCTGCCCTAATGACCTACTCTTGCTGGTGGAGCAAGAAGCCCTTAAAATGTCAATGTCCATGGTAAAGAGAGTTAGTTGGCAAGTTACCATGGTTACCTCAGGCATTCTCAGTAAGCAACTTGTGAGACTTCCTCTACCAAGAAAATCTCTCTTGATCTCCTCCCTTCCTTCTTCTCTCTAGGGTACCGTGTCAAGGGTATTTAGCTTGTAAGTGTCTTTCGGTGAGTACTGAAGCCCCAGGGGTCACTAACACTTCCCAATGCTGTCTGCTGGGCTCTTGTTTCTCCACAGCCTTCAGGAGGCAGCCCTGGGCCCATACAATTGCTCACCGCTTGCTCACCCCAATAACCTGTTTAGTGTCGGTCACATTAAGTGACAGCTCACCCCACATGGAACCAGTCTTGCTTTTTTAGCTGTCCTGGCTTCAAAGGGAGTAGCCTTCTTTGACTCAATGGGAGAGAGATCCCTTTATAGTGCATTGGTTCTGTTTTGTGCAAACTGTTCTATGTGGCGGGGAGTGGGGGAGGGAAAGGGGTGGTGGCAGTGTTTGTGAGGCGAGACAAGGGACGATTGGGACACTGAAGAGAGCCCCCTCACTCCTCCAGCTCCAACCATACATCTCCTCTTTTTGTTTACACAGTGTTCTTCAATAGCGGGTTTTTCATTAAAAGGACTATAAAGAAGATTGACTACTTCTGGTATGGACTAACACCCCCTCCCCCATTAAATAGGCCTAGAAGTTTCACATGATATGACTTAGTGCTCTGCAGGGTCCCTTGCATCATTCCAACCCTGTATCTCAGAGTGGAGCCTGACTTTGGCCTCACCTCATCTTCATTCAAGTGGTGATTATTAAAAACATATTCTGAGCAGATGTATCTGAGCAAATCAGGACATCTTCTCTTAACAGGACACAGTAATAAACATCTGGCCTCTTTTGTATAACTACCTTAATGCTGGTTTCCAGGGACAGGGTTATTCCAGACCCCCAAGGTCCCTTACCTCCCCGGAGCCTTTACGACTTCATGCCTGCCTGGACATCCTAGGGTCCCTGACATATGTTTCACGTATCAGACTCTGATAATTCCTTGGCATCACTAAAGACCACTTGGTGACATCATTTGGGTAGTGTGATACTAAGCAGGGATTTCTGTTTCGTGAATCCACCAATAGATTATGTTTGTAAATTTCCAATTTCTTGTAAAGGATAGGTACCATAGGAGATATAAGAAGATAGGTCTCATACAATATCAAAATTGAGGGGGAGGAAGAAGGAAGGAAGGGAGGGAAGGAGGGAGGGAAGAAGGGAGAGTTAGAGGGAGGAAGAAAGGAAGAAAAGGAAAAATAGAGCCAGGTTAACAAAGATGCACCAAGAAGTACATGACTTCCTCCTGCTTTCTGCCCATTCTCTCAACACAGGAAAATGCCTGTGATGTTAAATTGCTCTAAGAATGTCCTGCCTGACTCTCCTTTACTCTCCCATTACCATTGTTGAAATAATGATTCTCTGCTGGGGACAGTTTTGCTTCATCCACGAGACAAATGGCAACTAATGGGGACTTTTTTTTATCACCACAACGGATGGGAGTGCAGCTGGCATCCAGTGTGTCAAGAGCAGGGATGTTGTACAACATCCTTAAATGCACAAGTCTGTCCCCAACAACAAAGATTTTCTGGGTTAAATGTTAACAAATATGAAGTTGAGACATCTACGGGGGGAAATTGGGAAAGATGGTCTTGATGGCCTTGTGATTCCTTCATAAAATGTTTCACTAGCTTTTTGCCTAAAAATATTTTCAGGCTGCAACTCTGTATAGAAATTGATTTTTTTTCCATCTAAATCTTATCTTTCAGGATCCAGCTGAAGTGAAAGCCAGAAGTCACCAGAGATTGTTATTTCCTCTGACATTTAAAAAAAATGTCATAAGCCTCCATTTTTCTCTCTGAAATTGATACAGGGCAGAAGGAGAGGCATCTCAGAGCCCCCACACCTGCCTGCTCTAAAGAGCTTCTGCCATCTACTGCATCAAGATAAAAAATGTTCTAGAGCATAAGGTTTTTAATTATCAAGTTTTTCACCCTCTAAGTTTGACCTTCCTCTTGAAGTCTTTCTTCATGAATCTCAGCTGGAACAATCTATTGCTCCTTTCACTGGACTGTGTAGGGTTTTTAATAGTATTAAGGTTATCATGATGATCATTATCTCTATTCAAGCCAAAAATTTTATGCATTCAGTCTCAAGCATTTTAATGAACTACCACCACGTATAAGGAAATGTATTCAGCAGCAAAACCTCATCAGAAGATAAATTTCTTATTCTGAAAGAACTTAAGACCTGAGCTACACAGATGGTAGACACGTTTTCAGGGCTGCAGAAACCAGTGTACAAATGGGAAGATTGAAATAATACAAATGTATTGCCTCATACTTCTAGAGAATACGAGGCCAAGATCAAGGTTTCAGAAGGACTGGTACCTTCTGAGAACTGTTGAGGAGAATATGAATCTTGAGCCTCCCCCTAACTTCTTGAAGTCTGCTGTCACTTTTTGGTTTTCTTGTATTTGTAGAAACATAATCATTGTCTCCATTGTACACTGCCTCTCCCTTTGTCCAAATTTCCCCTTTCCATAAGGACATCAATCACACTGAGTTAGTGCCCACTCTAAGGAACTTAACTAACTACATCTGCAGCAGCCCTACTTCCACATAAGCTCACATCCTGAGGTACTGGGAGTTAGGACTTCAGCATACGAATTTTGGAAGGACAATTCAAACCATAACAGGTTGTAAACTGATTTTATACCATGCCGCAGTTATAACAGAGCAACAAGTTCTATCAAAGAGACCAGGGGCCAAGGAGAAAGTCTACCTTCCATGTCAAGAGGCATCCAGAAAGACACCACAGCGGAGAGATGCTTGAGCTGGGGCTCAAGAGCTTATCCTGCAGGCAAACTGACTTAGATAGCTCACCTATATCTTTATCCTAAACTTCAGACGTTCCCTTAGTTTCTCCACAGGCCTAAGCAACAGCTTCAACAGATACCTAAAATTTAACATACCCAAAACTAAACACCTGATTCACGCTCTCATCTCCAAATGTCTTTGCCTTCAAATTCCCCCATCTCTTCCCTTTCTCTTATGTCCCATATTCCTATCAGAAAGTCAGATTTGACCTATATCAAAATATACCACTTCTTACAATGTTATTGCTACCAAGTTACGATCATTTGCAGCTTGGGTAATACAATAGCCTGCTAACCAGAATTCCTGCCTTGCCTTGCTCTCTACCCCAGTCTATTCGCAATTAACCAACCAGAGTGATGTTGTTAAAATGTAAATTGACCATATTTCTCTTTTTTCCTCAAAACTCTCTGAATGTTTCTAATCTCTATTCTGAGTTAAAAACCAAAGTTGTCAGAACTCTTTTTCTTGCTGCTCTCCCATATTTATTCTGTTTTAGCCATAATGTCTTCCTTACTCTTCTGCAAAAATAAGTCATCTCCACCTCAGGGTCTTTGCATTAGCTATTCTCTTTGCATTATTCTTCCTTAAATCTTAAACCTTAACTTTCAGGACTGACATTCCATGTGACTTCCAAGTGTCACCAATTCAACAATATTTATTCACATTATTCCCAGGTCCAGACATCCCTTAGCCTGCTCTGTTTTTCCCTTGGGCTATATCACCCTCTAACATACTCTATAAATTATTCCCTTTTTTGTAGTTATTCACTCTTTTATGTGTATTGTTTATTTTGTACTAGTTCCAGAAGGGCAAAGATTATTAACAACTTAACTTAATATTGCATTCCCAGCATCTAGAACATTACCTGTAAAAGCTCAGCAAAATTTTTGATAAAGAAAATATGTATGGAACGAAAGAAGAAAGGAGCAAAGGGCAAGAGCAAGTTAAAAGAGGGAGGGGGAAAAAGGGAGAGAGAAAGTGAAAGAGAGAAAAAGGAGGGATGGAAGGAGAGAGGGAGGAAGGAAGGAAGGAAGAGGACAAAGGAGGGAGGGAGACGCACGCACTCACTCATACACAGATTATGAAGAGTGAAACACTTATAGTAAAATCTGAAAAATCATAGTATCTGGCCATCTGGGCAGAGTGGTGAACTCCAGTATTTTGCTGGGGAAAAAAAAACAGTACTCCATTGTTCTTTCCAGGTTTGGACACAAAAATCAATCCAATGCCAGTAGCAACCATCTTAAGGAATGGTTCAGAGAGCCTAAAGAGTTTCCTTTTGGGTTCTTTCTCTGACTTTTGCAATGCCAAATCCCTGATTAAGTTTCTCATATGCACACACATCATACTGAAATATTCCCATAGCATAAATATGGAAATAGAAGCTCCAGTGCCCCAGGTCCTTCTCTCCTGTGCTGCATGTTCGACGTTTACCACTTTGCCATGTTTGGTCAGCTTCATCTACACATAAAAAACAGCAAAGGGGCAGAAGTGACAGTAATCATCACTATTTATTTTTCTGCTCACATGCCCCAGAAAAGAAACAGATCATTCTGGAGTAATTCAATACTTTGAAGAATGACCCAGATACATAAGTAAAAGGCCCTGTGCTTTTCAGACCAATGTACATGAATAAGTGTAATCAACTCTTCTTTTGAAGAAAACTTTAAATTCAACTCACTGTTTTGGGATACGTGAAAAATATATTTAAATGGCTCCCCTGCTGATCTTGTTTTGTTTGTTTTCTTCCTGCTATTTCAGTGGGAGATGGCATAAGGAAAAAGGATAAAACAGAGAAGTATTTCTTGTCTGAGGTTTTTGCCTCTGAAATACAAATATTATAATGATAATAGTCACTACTTATTAAATTCTGCTAAGTACACCATGGTTGCACTAATCTGTGTAGCATCACGCAGGAAAGTGACTGCCTTCACTTTCCAGATGAAGACTGTGGGTGTGGGAGGTAGGGGACAGGAATTTACCCAAAGTCATACCGATGAATTAATGTCCTAGCTGCTAGGAGTCACAGTCCTGGACTACACACTTCACACTTTGTTGTGAAGTCTTCACAGCTTCCCTAGAATAAAGGCATTATTACAATACCTTTGTGACCTGTCAAGGTCATAGACTAAGTCACAAATTTGGAGTAGAATTCAAGCCTAAATCTTTTAACTACGGAACATGTGCTCTGACTTCTACACCCCACACTAACCACTTACCAGATCAAATGTCATGCATTTTTGTTGAAAATATACGCATAGTCCACAATGAGAGATTTATCTCCTAGTATGGGATTTATGAAAAGCATTTTAAAAATATCTTTCAACAGGCATTTATGGGAAGCCTCCTCTGGGGTAGGCATTGGACTAGACATTGCAAATGCAGTTGTGGTAAAGATGACCCAGAACTTGCCCCCAAGGAGCTCACAGTCTGGGAGAGTGGAATATGGTGGGTGGGGGAAGAAAAAGGGACAGAAAGTAAATTTGAGAACAAAACAGTAAACAACACACTTCTGCAACATGCACTCAGTATTAACAGAAGCCCTCCAACCCTTCAGAGTCTCTGAATCATGCAACTACTGACATTTTGGGCTGAGTAAGTCTTTGTTGTAGGGGCTGCCCAGTGCATTGTGAGATACTTAGCACACCTCTAAATTCTATTCACTAAGCGCCAATTCTATTCACTAAACGCCAATCTTTTCCCCACTTGTGATAACTTAAAATATGTCCCAACAGTGCCAAATACCTCATAGGGATGAGAGCAAGGTATTCCCACTTGAAAATCACTGTCCATGGCAGAGATAAGGAGTGAAACAAGTAAAATTACAGGTTGTTAATAATGCTTTCTGATTTTTAAATAAGGGCTTATTCCTTACCAAGTGCTGTAGATACTTGACCTCATTTCATTCTCACAATAACTTTATGATGTGTACCTACTGCGATGGTGCTCATTTTACAGGCTAAGATTGAGGCACAAAGAACTTAAGCAACTTAATTAGCTGCACAATAGTGACTGGTAAGGCTGGCCTGAATCCTGGCCTGTCGTCTTCATCAATGCACTGAGCCTTTTTAAGCCCACACACTTTCTTTACCTATCAACAAACTAAATATAAAACTATCAACCTCAGAGAATATTTATAAATTTATATGTAGTATAATTATTTTGTGAATATTCTATCATATCTACTCTGGATCTAAATTATTTATTTTGGATGATTCAATTTTGGGAGACTTGTCTATATGTCTGAAGAAAATATTTTTTAGTTATGAAGACTAGAACAAATTTCATATCTTGGTTTATCTTTTGACAGTTCAACCTCTAACTGTTTGGGGGCCCAAAAATCTCCAAGATGATAAAAAGTTATTGGCTAATATTAAATAATCCGGATATTTCTATTTGGGTGACTTACCAACAGGCAAAAATCACACCTGGAAACCGCTTCCTCTTTAAATAAATACCTGCAGGGCGTCCTCCAGGTTATCAGAAACTTCACAATTTCTATGTCATTCTCAGAAAATTCTAAGTGGAGTGATTCCTTTATACACAAGATTTTAAAACAGTTCTTTTGCTAGATTATATAGCAAAGACAGAATAGTGATCACTTGCATTAATACTTTTACTCCAGTAGACTATCAGAATCTTAGAATTAAAATATTTTTTTTTGGTCTGTGGTTGTTAGTACATTATTCCAATTGCAGTAAGTACAGAAACATCAACATAAGAATCAGAATTGCCACCGAAGCTATTAAATTAGTGGGTTTAAGCATGTGGTGCTGCTGTCTGTCAACTCAGGAACTGGGAGGGAAAAGCCACAGCAACATTCTGATTCAATAGATTGAGAAAATGAGGTAAATATACTCAATAAAACACTACTCAGCCATAAAGAAAGATAAAATCTTGCTGTTTGTGACAACATGGATGGAACTGGAGAGGTTTATGCTCGGTGAAATAAGTCAGAAGATAATTAGACGATTTCATGCATATGTGGGTTATAGAGAAAACAAAGGCATAGAAAAAAAAATCCTAGAAATCTGACTACAGAATTGAGGTTACCAGAGGGGGAAGGAGGGTGCAGAGTAAAAAGGGGAGAGAATTCAATGGACTATGGTGAAGGGTGATGGTCTCTTGGTAATGGGTGTGGTGTGGTAACAAATATCTGAAGAGGTGTAAACCTATACCTCTAAATTAGTGTTGTTACTTCAATGTTACCTCAACAAAAATCACACACACACACACACACACACACACACACACACACACCCCATTCTAATTCAGGATGGCCAAAACACTAACTCACAATTAACGTGTTACCTACGAGGGGTCAGAGAGAATGAGAACTATACATCAGACTTGTGATGGTCAAGTCTACACTAGTGGACATAGTGATATCAGATACATGTCAGCTGGGTTCTTGGGACTCCAATGACTTCATTAAAAGAAAAATTATTTGTAGGTAGGACATTTTCATATGCCTGGCTCAGATTTGCCTTGGCAACATTCCAGTAGAGAGAAAGAACCAGATCTGCTTGTTAATATAATAAACCTCCCCCCAAGAAGGGAGATCGGCCAACCTAAAAAGCAAAGGACTTTTATTACATTAGGAATAAGTGTTCGGAAACAACTATTGGTAAGCATTTCTGATTTCTATCTTCAGTTACCACATAAAGAAAACATAAGACAAGGAAGCAGCCTGAATGGAACAGAGCTACATACATTTCACCATTTTCCACCCTAAGAGTTTTCACTAATTCTGGTTGGATTTCCCCCATTCACCACAAATATGTTTAATCATATTAAAATAAGCTATTTAGGGCTTCCTTGCCCCTCCCTGGCCTGGTTCCACCAGCCTGGGAGTCCCACTTTATTTCTGTTCCTTTTCTCTAAAAAAATAAAAAAATAATAATAATAAGCTATTTAAACAATAAGCCTGGGGCACATGTATACAAAGAAATAGTGAAATTCTTCCACATTCTAACCCTTTATAACCAAGGAAACTTCCTGATCCCCTCTAATCTTGCTATCCCTATTCATCTTTTTAGGGCTATAGTTAAATGTTGCTGGAGACCCCTAATGCGTGAAGTGGATGTTGGAGACCCTTAAGGTGTGAAATGCTGAGACAAGGAAAATATCAGGGTCCTGACTGGAAGACTGGTTCTGACTGGTCCTGACTGGTCCTGACTGGAAGACCAGTCAGCACGGTCGGAAGACTGGCCCGTGTGCAGATCAGGTGTCCTTTCTTGTGCCAATGGGCCGATGCTTAGGGAGTAAAACTAGATTGGAAAGGAGAACAGAACAACCTGATGATGCAGGAGCTTGGCAGTGAACGTGTGCCTTAATAATGCTGAATACTTAAATAAAAACATGAATCACTGTATTGTAACTAACCTACAGGGCGGTCTGTCTCAATAAAAATGAGTTGCTCTGGGCACTCAGGATGCTTGAGCTTGTACTGAGAAGCCTTGTGTCCCCTGGATCCCGCTTCTCTTAAACTATGTTTTGTGTCTGACATTTGTTTCTAAGTCCTTTCAGATTCCTCTCCTCAACCCTGTTCACCAGAGCTGTCTCTGGCAAAATGTCATCTTAAAATTTTTTTCTCCTTACCTCCTGATTGTATTTCAGTTCTTATGTAGACACTCTTAAAACCTGCATACTTCACTCACAGTGTTTATAGCAATTTATAATTTTATGTGTGTTTGTTCAACACCTCTCTTCCATTCAATGCCCTATCTGCCCTTTTATCTCATGGGCTCCACACCACTGTGGAGATTTAGTGCATATTTCATGAATGAATAATGAATAAATGAGAAGCAGAAAGAGAGTGACAATGTGTTCCCTTAGAGAAGCAAAGGCAGCCCCCACTCATGGTAAGCCCTCAGTTTCTTGTTTCTCTTCCCAAAGTGTTTGTGATATTGCTTCTTGTGTATTTATAATACAATTCTTTTTTCTTCTTCCAGCTGGAATGAGTTTGTGTTCCTTGCCACAGAAATGTCACAGGCAAAGAATGGAGCACATTGACAAAATAGTCAGAGCGAATATGATAATGACAAGGCAACATTCGAGCAGGAAACATCAGAGGAAAGAAGTTGTCCTCTCAGTATTTATCTTTTCTTCATCCAATCTGAAATTGAAACCCTCAAAAATAGTCACCTTAAGTTTAACCCTTTAATAAACTGGCCTCTAACTCCACCTGGTGGAAATACAGAAAGTCACTGAAATAAAACCATCCACGTGAGATTAAAAGGGCACCAGCCCTATTCATTTCTTAAAAAGACATAAACCCCAAAAGTCAAATAGATGATCATCTGAGATGTATTTTATCTACTCAGAGGTCCAGGGAATAGAGAATGAAATGATCATTTCCCTGTTGCTCTTGGTTCCCATTTATGTTGTTCTTTGTTCTGCCACATTTTAAGAGTCCAGGGCCCCTAGATATCGTTTCCCTAGTCACTTGCCAGTAGGTTTCTGGTAGTGTCTACCAAGAGGTAGGAATAGCAGGATCTTAGAAGGCAGGACTGAAAAGAAGAGATTTGCTTCGTGTTCCAGATTCTGTTGGCATTTTCTAGCAAAAAGAACTAGTTAGCTCCCGTTACCATCTGCTACCACCTCCAGGATATAGCACAAAAAGTCTCAGCACCTGCCAAAGTATGGTCTCGGTGCCAGCACCTCAATTAGGTGGTGCTTCAGTGTCCCTTTCAATGATCCTGGGTTCTTGTGACCCAACTGTTTCCATTCACTTCTTCAGGCAGAGGGTTTTGTTGCTGTTCCCAGCAGCTCCTAGTGTTAACTTTAGTCAATTTTCTGAATTCAGTCTTCTGTTTAAAAGGGAAAGTGACAAAGTATTCCCTCAGAGAAATCCACATTGTAAAGTGCTATACAGATATTTCTGAAGATGTGACTGAACGGGTAACATTTTGTGAATGCTGGAAAAGGAGGACAGAAATATTGCTCGTATAATAAAGGAAAATTAAATCAGTTCAACTCTTTGGAACTCAAGATAGCAATATCTTATAAATATCTTCATAAGCTTTGAGTGCACTTATAGAATCTGGACTTAGGTAATAATGAAAATGAAGCAAAAACAACAACAACAAACAACACTGGAAACAGCCCCCCACCATTTGGGATTGGTTAAGTAAATTATAATTCACCATTAGATAGAAAATTTAAAATATGTTTTGAATATCATATGCCAATATGAAAAAATATTTATTGCACAAGCTTATTTTAAAGGCAGTATTTAGAATAACTATGACATTATGAACACATGGATTAAAAACTGGAAAAAAATAACACCAAAATTGTAGCAGTGTTAATTCTATTTTCCTCCCACTTATCTAATTATGTAAAACAGTTTTGTGTGTTGACTTCCCTTCTGTCCTCAAACTTACATCAAAATTAGATGCATTTTAAAACAAACCATTTCCTCCAATTATAAATCCAATTGTAGACGTTAAATAGAATACACATTTTGGAAAACATGATGCTCATTTCAGGAACAATTTCTACGTTTGGCTTTTGCTTAGCTGAGAGTAAGCATGAATTTCAGAGAACCTAGTCCTTTTGATATGTCCTATTTCTACAAGTTTTGTACACACAGTTAATGTAAATAGATGTTGCTACTACCTTAGGAAAAGTGAGAAAAAAATGGAAAAGACAGAGAGTAGAAAATACAATAATAAAAGGTTCAGCAAGACTCATCCAATCAGTAGACAGGATGAACAGAACAAAAAGCCAGGCCCTCTCACAGGGAATGGAATTACTCCTGCCTTGCTACCTTGAGCAGAGAGAGCAGTTTCTCTTTTCTTCAGACTAGAACTAAAATATTGGCTCTCCCTGGGTTTTGGACCTGGAACTACACTATTGACTCTCCTTGGTCCCCAGCTTGTGACTACAGATCTCAGGACTTGTCAACATCCAATATTATGTGATATAATTCCATAGATACATAATAGATGATGGTGTAGAGAGATATTTAGAGCTCCTAGTTGTTTCTCTGGATAATTCTGATAATGCAGGCAGGAGACTTAAAAGGCAGAAAGCCAAAGAGTAGCAAATTCCCACAATAGAATTTTCCATCACCTTGAATATATTCTTAAATTTGTTCTTTTCCTTCTCAATTACATAGCTCATTGAAGGGCTATAAATAGACTAGGATTTGCCATTTAGGTATTTTTAAAAGGAGTCCACTTTTATTTCAGTTGCATTATTTGTTCCCTTTCAATTTTCCAATTTGTAATTTTTAATAAAATATTTTAAGTGTGATCGTTTTAATTGTTTAATCCTCACTGTACAACTATTATCTGGATCAAATTAAAATGTTGGGTTGCTGGCAGCACCACAAATTGATGGTTTGCAATCCTCATTTTCCAATATATAAAATTTCACTATGAACATGCTGAAGTGAAGGGCTTCTGGTGCCCAGTGTCATTTCCCAGGAAGGAATTAATTCAATTTTCCTTCTCTGGTTATAAACCAAGGCTGATTGAAATGCTATAGGGAGGGGCAGGATCATGAAGGGAGATTCTTTGCTCTCATTAATTTTGCTCCTATAGCTGTAAGGCTTTCATTACACAAATAAAAACATAATAAAGAAATGGATATCTTGAAGCATTAAGACTGAAGCCAAAGTTGCATAGTCCAACAATCACCTGTTAATTGGAATAGTCTGGGGCATAAGGAAGGAAGGTGTGGGTAGTTACCAGATTTGAGGCAAGATTTTCTCATTATAGGAAAGGTGTCTCTAATCACAGAGGCTGTTATTTCAATAACACAGTATAACGGGATGTAGTATTTAATCAGAAAGTATAGCAGTTATTACAGTGAGGATGACTCGTTTTAATAAAGATGAAAAATAAGAACCAAACAATGGCTGACCAAATTACTTACTTCCCAGGCACAGGTTACAGGAACAGTTCAACACAGCACTATTCATCTGGAAAGCAGGTGGGAATCCTGCCTCTCCTTCCTCTCCATCATTTGTTTACTGATTGTAAATTTACCTACTCAGCTGCATATAAAATTGTACATATACTATACTGCATAGAAAACTGGGATCCAGTTATCAAAATCTGTCTGTTTTTGTATGTTACTCATCAGAGATATTTACCAGGCTTAGGAGTCAAAATCACCAACTAATAGCCACTGACTAGTTCTTTTTTGCTAAAGATAACCAAAGTAAACATTAGCAATTTAATTAGGCTTTTTTTTTTTTTAAGCTTCAAAAGCGTCTTGAAAACTATGAGTCAGGTTACAGTTTGAATCTGGATAATGAGAATTCAGTGAGATTAATCCACATGAAATGTCTGCTACAATAATTCTCAGCACATTTGGAGTTCCACGTGGTAAACCCGGCATGGAGCCCCTAGCAGAATAATTCAAGCGTCCCTCACAAAGCCTCCCGGGGGGAAGCTCTGTGATCCTCCAGGCTTTACAGAGGACAGTAATGCTACTAGACAGTGTGACTTTCCTTAGGTCAGCAGCTTTAACACCGTGACAAATGTTAACTGCATTTTGTACTCCAAGTTCAAGTCTCTTCCCTATCGATCCCTAGTCCCACCCACCATGCTGTGTAGACAGCCCGAGGTGGCACAAAGCCTGGCCTCTGCCCACTAGAGCTCAGACTTCAATAGGTTAAACAGACACACAAACAAGTAGTTGTGGTGATGAGAAGGAAATATGGAGGCAGAGGCCAGCAGGAGGAAGGGAGGGAGTAGCTGGGGAAGACATAAATACCAAGATAATGGGATGGCGAGTGTATCTTACCTGAGCGACCTGGCAGAAGAGGGCTCTGACTCGCGACCCCTGAGACCCAGCGAGATGCTGCAAGACCCAGTGAGACCAGCAAGACGCGGTGAGACCCAGCTCCTGCGACGGTATCGTTATCGCCTGCGGCCTCACTGATTTCACAGCCTTATGGGAAGGAGGAGGACCTCTCACACCACCTCAGACATTGGTGGGAGGAGGACTCAGTGAAAATTCAGAGAGGTTTGAGTCTGTCAGTATTATCACGGTGAGGGGACAGCAGGTTACTCAACTAGGCCTGAGAAGATCTGGTGACTTTTGGGACTTCAGATTCCTGCTGAAACTCAAAACAAGACATGTTATTTGATGGAAAACAAAACAAACAAACATACAACAACCAGTCTAGCTACAGCCAAGAAAGCATCTTCCAGGCCGCAGAAGCAAGCAGAAAACAAAACGACAAACCAACCACAATAATCTCAACCCAGGACCAGCTTTGAGGAGTAATGAATTAGAAGTTCACAGAGATTCCAAGAGAGACCCAGGAAATAAAGCTGGAAACCTAAGGCTGGACTAGGTTCTAAGGTGGAGAAGCGTCTTTAAGTTCCTAACCCCCAGGAACTAGTCATTGGTTTTCCTTTATGCAAATAAAAATGTATTTCTTGTATCCGAGAATACTACTTTTTTTTCCTATAGATGTATTAATTATATAGAATATATAGACTATATTTATATTAAACAATATAAAGATAATATAATATAAAAATACATATTTAATAATATAGAAATAAAATAATAAATTATATTTTTAAAATACATAAAATATATAATAAAATATGTAATAAAAACAATCAAATAGTAAATAAAATTAAAATTTAACTGATATACTTTTTGCTGTGTTTTAGGGAGGTTGTTATCTGTCTGTTTTTACAGCAGTGAAATAATTTCTCATGAAATCAGATCACATAGGCAATCTCAGCAGAAGGAGGTCACCTAAAATGCAATAGGATAATAGTTTGTTACCGCATAAATTAGTGGACAAGTAAAACTTAAAAGAAAAAGTTTGAGCGCCCCCTCGTGGCAGTACAGTTTGAGAGCAGAACCCAAATCCCAGGCTCTTTGTGCAGGAAAAAGCATGGCTATTTCCTAGTGAGACAAGAGAAAAAATGCATTTTTTCAAAAAAGAAAAAGAACAGAAATGCGCTGATAAATGATTTCAGATGTGCAAAAGAGAGCATTTAATCTGAATAACTTCTAATATCAGAAATATCGAAGTGTGCGCTGACAGCCCTTGGCTAGCACCCCACAACAGAAGGATCGTGTGTGTTAATTAATTTGTGCTGGATACTAACATTTAAATTATGTTGGCATGTGGCATAAAAATCCAGGTCTCCAGTTTCCTCTTAAAAATCAGGATATCTGGGAGCCCTGAGCCTGCAATAATCAGCTAGAACTGAGTAGCTCAAGCCCCCTAAAGTTTGGACAGAGTTTTCCTCATATTGCCATACTCCCACTGGACAACTTATTTATTGTGTTAAGCTCATGGAAGTTGTTGGCATCTGGGTTTGTGATTCTTGTTAAAGCAGGAAGTGAATAACAAAAAGAGCCCAATGTCTTAGAAAGACACACAAAAACATGGAATAAAAGATTCTTCTGCGTTTGATTTTGTCACTTCCAGTCACGGTCACCTTGGGGAAAAAAACAGTCTGTACATTTAAGCTTCTGCATCCTCATAATCTCTTATAGTCTATCATCTGTGGACCGCTGGGCTTTTTTACTAAATGGAGAGGTGTGTAGAGTAGAGATGGATTATATACCACAGCACTATTTTTTACATAGTTTATTTGGCTAAAGCACCAATTTTATTATCAAGCTCCCACCTATCTAGTCTACGGTAATTTAAACACTTTTTGGGAGCTCCCTCCAGTTCTCAACGGGGTCTTAAGTCATCAAAAACACTCCAAGCTGCAGTCCTGGCTGTTCCTTTCTCCTCAGTTATGTTTTAACTCCCATCTTGCCTTCTCAGACAAACTCCCCTAATCACCTTGCTTAAGCAGCCCTCCCAGCCCCTATATTGTATTTATCTAAATTTACCTTTTTTACAGCCATTATCAGTAGCAGAAGCTGTTATCTTGCCTTTTATAGTTTATTCAATATTTTTTTGGTTTATTAAATTTTGTAATGATATATATTGTCTGTTTCCACCCTTTGGAAACAGATCTGTTGTGTTCAATACTGGGTTTTGAGCCTGGAACAGTGCCTGACACTAACTACCCCCCCCCCAAAGTTTCTGTGTCTTATGGACTGTTCTGAACACTGCTTCTCTCTATTCTCAATTGTTATATCCAGGGACATTAGAAAAAGGAGAACCAGTGAGTATCATGGAAGTTCAGCTGATGTTATCAAGAAAGGCAAAACTGTACTGTATATTTGAAAATTGCTGAGCTTAAATCTTAAAAGCTTTCATCACACACAGAAAATTGTAGCTCTATGTGATAGTGGATGTTAACTAGACGTATTATGGAGTTCCTTTCACAATATATACAAATATGTGTGGCACACCTGAGCTCATATATTATGTGTCAATTATATCTAAATTGAATTTAGATAAATTTGTTGAAGGGAAGGCAAGCAGTGCCTCACAATGAAGGAGGCAACCATCTGCCGTTCTGGGCTATGCACTCGCAGTTGGGACATACTGCTCAGTAGTCAGTCTGTCCCTGAACATGACTCCAATACCCTCCCCGAAGGAATCATTGGATTCATATAGGAAAACTCAGTATTACTTGTGACTCACAAATTTGTGATATTTACCTTTCCATTTAAAAACCCAATTTTAAATGCTAAAATGGGTTTAAGAATTAAAATAATTGAGAAAATTGGAAAAGAGCTAGTGTCATCACTCCTGGGGCCAGATCTCTTTATTTCATCTTTTATAGTTTACCACAGATCAGCAAGCACATTAAAACAATAAGTTAATCAATAGTCATGTCACAAATGTGTTTTAGAAAAATTAACCACAAATATCACAAAATGATCATTTGAATTTTTTTTTTATTTATAGGTTTGGAAATGGCATGACTTAGCATTCAGCTTTGTAATGGCCTCAGGAATATTATCTGTGTCCCAGAAAAGGAAGCTTAATGATTCCCATCTGTTCTCCACTGGCAGTAAGCAATAGAAAAGGCAACACAAAAGTGGCAATGGTATGACTGTCCAAACTTCCTTCCTCCCTTCTCACTGTCCTACCCTCAAACAAACTGGGCCCAACTCCCCGATTATGCCCCTTTTCTTCACCCCAGCATAGAAAACCTGGCATGTTACTACTTTCAAGAAACTTTTATTTTAAGAAGTTCAAAACTGTTGCTTAGCTAGAAATAAAACTTCTCTAGTCCTTATCAACCTTAAGTCCAAAGGAGGTATTTATTAACAATTGGATCCTGTTATTACAAAGGAAATCATGCATACCCCACTGGGTTCTTCCAGGCTGGCAAATAATTAAACAATCATGAGACAGATTTTAAGAGAACGAGTTAAAAAAAAATTCAAAAGCAAAATGTGTACCTCCTTCATACATGAGGAGACGCAGCATGACTGATAACTTGGTCATGAGGCTTCAGATGCCATCTGAAATAGTTTAACCAAGACAGAGGGACTTTTGGGGGAGAAAGGGAGGTAACTTAGGGAGGCCATGGGGGAGGCCCTGTAGACAAAAATATGCAGATTAAGTTCTGACTTCTCCACTGAAAAGAGATTAAGAAGATTAGGTCTTCCTGCTACATGCCCTCACTGAATTTACATATAATTGTGAAAATGTGTGTTACATAATATTTAAGTTTCCAGAAGAATTCAAGTATTTTATTTTTCCATTATTCACAATTACTAAGCCATTAAAACCCATCCTGGAAAAGGCCAATATTCAAGGCAATACACTGTGAGTTTTGAGAAAAAGAAATCTTATATAGAGGTTTGAGAACTCCTGACATCATCATATAATGGTGTTTTCTTCTTGCAGTTGGTAGATAAGAATAAAACTATGACTATAATTTGTTTTTAATTATGCTTGATCTTAATGTCTCTTCTAAAAAATCAGAGCTGAGAACATTTGCCAATTCTATCATTATATCTCTAATTTTAGAAGCTATTTACCTATTCTTTTGGTATACAAGTTTTTATTAAAAAATTATGGAGGCACTTTTACCTTTGCAAACCAAATGAAACAAAAGAAAACTTAACATGATATTAGCTATATCCATATTTTTATTCAAGGAAAGCCTTAATAATCATCATATTCCCATTTCATCCTAATCTCATCAGTGTTGGAAAGGTGAGGTAATATCTGGATTTTGCTTGATATTATATTTGATAGGGAGTAAGAGAAAGCAAATCTTTTTTCTCAATTTCTATCTGATAGTGTAGTGATGTCTGTGTCTTGCCCTAAGTGGGAAGATATCATTAATTTTGGAATTAATTCCATAAACCAAGGAGATTAATATAGCATCTGGGCCAAAAAAAACAGTGGTGAAATAGTTCAAAAGCAAGTGTTACCTACATTGCAAATTTAGCAACACACAAAAAATAATTCCCTAATTTTACTACTGCACAGTGCAAAAATCCAGTAGACATACATGCGAGCTTTATTTACTCATCTGCATTATAATCTAGTGAGATAATAAACTCAACAATCAACACCATTCCTTATATCATAGTAATGCTTTTTGTGCAGATAAAAGAAGTTTTTGTTTCACAGTGTAATTGCTGTAAGTTAAATTGATTCAATTTAATTAACAAGCATTTATTCAGTGCCTACCTGTGCACAGCACTATACTAGGCATAAAAAGGAGTTAGGAGATATGATCCCTGCTCACAGAGAGCTTACAATCTGGACAGGAAATATGATCCATGTATACAAGAAACTACGAAGAATCATTACAAAACACAGAGCCATCAGTATAAATAACAGATTCTGAATTAAAGACATATGGCCAAGGAGACCTATCAGGGAATGAGATGATTGGGGATGGAAGCGATCTGGAAAAGTTGAGCACAGGAAATTAAATCTTGGATTTGGTAGACTGGAAGTGATGAATACATGAATGGATGGGGCAGAAGGTTGATCATTATATGGCCAGAAGAAGATTGAAAGGAAGGAGAAAACCAAAGACAAAGCAAAAAAACTCAGCAAGTCGACTGCAGGGAGTGGCAGGCAAATTAGCTTAGCTCTGGAAAAGGATTGAGATCTTAAGAGATATAATTGAAGTGACACAACAAGAAAAGCTGAGGGCATTGAGTGTTACTATTCAAAGTCAATTTAAAAACTTCAAATAAATAGTAATACTTAAACACATCAATAAACTGGTCACACACACCCCGAAGTGGGTATTTTCCTAACCTTACCAAGAAAAAAGAAAAAATTACAGAATATGGGAGTTTATGATCAGGAGACATCACCATTGGAGGCCAAATAATCAGACTATGATGGAACTATAATTATTTCCAGTGTCATATTATTTTTAACTCATAAGAGTTGGATAATCTGAAGAGGTGTGCTCCTACACCGCACATCACATAAAGTCTTATAAATCAATGTTGCCTCAAGAAGAATTTTTTTTTTTTCAAAAAGGAAAAGTTGGGTTGTCTCATAGCCATGTACTTCCTTAAGATGAGAGCCCTTCAACTGGTGCTGATCAGATTCATCCCTTTTCATATGGAAATCAGCAGCCAATAAAAAGGTGGGGTTTATATTTGCAGGGACCATGAATGGGGAGACAGAACAAAAAATGGAAAACATGGTATTGGTTTCAAAAAGTGAGTTAATGAATGATTATTTTGAATATTTTATGATGATATCTCTAAACTTTCAGGAAAAAAGAAGATGAAATGTTCCTGTTCGTATCTCAAGAAACTAAAACAGAAGAAATTCATAAAAAGAAAGTCCACATGAGCAAATGATTTTAAATTAACCTATCAAGTAAAACATTAGTCTGTGTTGTTGAATCACATCAGTTTAAAATTCAATTTGAAGGGGACGTGAGTATGGGAGAAAGTGGCAATGTAGAAGAAATCTTTAATTTGGAATAAAGTGGAGTTCCTGTTTGCCAGGATTGGTAATGTTTTGATGACCTTGATAATCCATCAGGTTTAGAACAGGAGAACAGCAACTCCACTACTCTTGTGCTCTGGAACTTCACTTGTCAGTCCTTTCAAACATCAAGGTGAGGAGTACATGTGGGCCCCAACAAATATGTGAAAGTTACTGGCCACCAGCAGCTACAGCTGTTCAAAAAGAAAAAAATAGCAAGAAGTGAAGAAAAAGCCAATGGAAATATAACTTTCAATGTGCTTAATGCTTCTGCATGAAATGACCTGAAATTTCTGTCTTCCAAATGCGTACCTGGTTGTCATAGTATTTAGCACATTCACATTGAAAATATCTCTATATTTCTTATTTTACCAAATTCTCACAAATTCTAAAGGGAGAATAAAATTTCTCCTTTATTATAATACCTGTTTCTTACTGCTTATATAATTAATGTTACATCTATAACATTATAATATTATATTTATTCCTTTCAAATTTTTGCAATAACAGAATTCCAGGATATGTTATTATATTCCATTATCTATGTCCAGGATGTATTTGTTAAGCATTTTGTTGAGCGACTGTTACATATAAAGTTCTGAGAAAACAACTATGAATAAGATGTAGTCTCTGTCTTCACAAATGTTACACATATTTTAAGTACAAAAATCAGACAAATAGTATATTGTATCATTATATCACTATTTTAAAATAATAAAGATAACTAAGATTTGATATTATAAGTCAAAACTTTTCTTTTACCATTCTAAGCACTAATTTGATAATGTGAAGTTATAGACAAAGTATTGCAGGGACATGCTTCTATACTCTTATCTTCTGCAAAATCTAAAAAATACTAATCAATTCCTGCTAATTTAGACTACATCCTAAACTCCATCTCAACAAAACACCCCCAGGTAATGACTGCATGAACAGAGTTCAGATGGACATGAAATCATTGCTCTTCTTGATGTAGGAGACGTGAAGGTTTGCCTGGACTGTGTAGGTAAATACATAGGATTCGACTTTTGCTCCTTCTCAAACATAACACTTAAGGAATTTGGGGATGGACATAAACTTATAAAGAAGAGGAGAACAGGAGAGAAGATAACAATGATGAATATTAGAAATTGGAAAGAAGACAGATGAATGAAAAGTGACTTACCAGATCTGACAAATATAATTCTAAGCCAGCAGAAAGGGAAACTGGGAGCAATGTAATTCACACACAAAATCTCTGGAAGGCTCAAGAATTGGCAGCAGTATTTAGCAATGTGTACATGAGAAATCAATACAAAGAGAAGACTTTGGCTGTCTGTTTAAGAAACATTTAGAGTTCCAGAGTTACTCCTCTTGGCACAGATCTGTGACTGACCCCTCCATTATATGGCAGAAAATTACAAGAATTTTTTCTAGAAATAACTAAACAGAGAAGTTCGTGGGCCAGAAGAATATAAGAAGTAACATAGTGAAAAGCAGAGACTTCAGTGAACATTTTTAAGTATAAAGCTGAGATCTGTGATCTCTTTCCCATTCAGGTGTTTGGATTTTGCTAGGCAAACTTTAACTCTCTAGGAAGAAACTCAAAAGTGAATTTTGTGGGGAATCTGACCAGCCCAAAATGAAAACTCTAAAGATAATGACATAGGGGTTCATCAAAACACAGGCAGAGTTCCAGAGAAGTGTCTACATGCATTGTCCACAGTTCCAGGCCTTTCAAACCTGTGTGTCCCACCCCTGATTAGAAGCATAGGGCCAAACATGATGATGCTCCTGAGGAGAGATTCTATAATAGACAGTGACAGGCAAAAGAAAGCACAGAGCAACTTGTGGAAAAAGAAGAGTTTGAAAGGCAAAGAAACTTTTTCAAAATTACTAATATTCTCATACAAAAAATAAAAAGGTCATTGTAGTCATTAACCAGAATAGGATGTTGTTTTAAAAAGAAATCAGATAGCAAAATAGCTTGTGAAAATTAAAATTGTGATAATAAAAGTGAAAAAGACAAGAGAAATGTTGAAAATTAAAATTAAGGAAATATTTATGGGTAAAACAAAGTAATAAAGAGGAGCATAATCAAGAGAAGTAAGAAAATTACAGGCCCACTATCTAAATACTATGAATTTCATAATGAGAACAGAAAAAAAATGGATAAGAAGAAATCGTTCAGAACATTTTATTTTTAATTTCCTGCAACTAAAAGTACATGGGTTTCTCAGTGAAAGGGTTATTGATAAGGACACAGGCATACAAATAGATTCACTCAAGACAACATTCATGAAATTTCACATGATAAAAAATATACTCTACAATCTTCTAGACAGGTAAAACAAACCGTTAAATACAAGTCACGTAAGAAAGAGTAAGAGTCAGAATGACTTTAGATTTTCAACAGCAAAATTCAGGAATCAGGGAGACATGGACAAAATCTCTAAAGGAATATTATTCTAAAGGAAAATTATTTTTGATCTAGTTAGGTAGAAATTTTGTACCTAAACTATCAATTAAAAGAGAGGATAAAAGAAACACAGTATCAGAAATGCAACATCTCAGGAAACTTACCACTAACATACCCTTTCGTCCCCCAAAATATGTACCAAGAAAGAAGTTTGGAAAAACAGAAAACGGGATATTCAAAACGGGATAGGGTGTTTCCCTACAGAATAGCAAGAAAAGAAATCAAAGGATGACAACCGCACACCAGACATAGAAGGGGAATCCGCAGAGACTCGAGAAATTCAGGCCACATTCAGAAAATGGCCAAGAAGCCCTGGGTGCTGGAAGAGCTGGAAGAGAGCCGAGCCCCACACACAGAGGGCAGAGCAGTGACTGCCATTGCTGCTGCCCAAAATATCCAATCTGGGAACAGGCCGGGGGGCGGGGGGGAGGCTAGATTTGGGGGCCACACATCTCTAGAAGTACTGCAATGAAGTTGAAAAAAGAAAGGAAAAAAGAAACAAGTAACTTAGTTATTTTAAAAATGTGTAAATCTTTTTAAAAAGTTATTGTCTTTCTTCCCCTGAGTGTTATAATCTCAGGACGAGGCACTGGAAGTCCCTATATCCATTCCTGGGGCTATAATGAGCAGCCAACATAAAAGGGCAATGTTGACAGAACCACAGAGAAAAGGGGCTAAGGCTGGGCGGCTTCAAAACTTGGGGTAAAACATGGCCTGAAGCCATACGTACCGCCCTCCTTTACTTTCATGTGGACTAAAAAATTTCTTCTTTTCTACTTAAACCAACTTGGGCTGTTATTTTGTTACTTACAGGAAAAGAAAAACATGTTAATTTAAAAAATGTTAAGAGTGGTAAAAAGTTGGAAAGATTAAGTTTTCAGTGAACTTAAGCAGGACTTTTTCAAGAAGAATGCAAAGCAGAGCAATAATTTTGGCTAAAAGTAATATGCCTTGTTCCAGTATTTTCAAATTGAAGGAGGGTCAAAAGAGATTAATGAATTAGAAATGACTCTGACAATAACAGTGTTGAGTTCTGAGGTTATCTTTGCAGTTTATCCTTCGATGTATAATAATCACTCAAAGGACACAAGAGATTCTGCATTTATATTGTCTATTTGTATGATTAGGTGGATTATTTTCTGTCAATTTGCAAAACCACCTATCACTACCTCTAAGGTTATATTTCCAATTTTTTCTTTTTCCCACTGCAAAACCACGAACCAACCCCCTCTCAGGGATATGTTGCCTGAGGGAAGGTCTAAAATGGTGGATAGTAACAGCTGAGGATTGACTGCTAATGCAATAATGCCACTCAACATTAAATGTCTTATTTAGAGAAAAAAGAAGAAGAATATACAGTTTTATGGGGGAAAAAAATCACAACATATTCCCAACCTGCTCGCGCAGCTGTCATTTTCTTGTTTCGCGTTTTGTTCTCCAAAGCTTGCTACACGATTAAAAAAAAAAAAAAAAAACAGAAAAGAGCATGAGATTTCCTGTTTTGTCCTGCTTACTATTAATACAAACACTACTTCTGTGAAATTACCTGTTTCATCTTCTTTTTTAGATCCAGATTTGCTGCCTTCTGGCCCTTTGCAGTAGCATTAAGATAATAGATGGTCAAACTAAAAAAAAAAAAGAAATTGTCATCTTTCTAGTCCTCAAAACTCTTCTAAAATTTACATTTAGCCATAGAATGGTGCCATCAGAGTAGCCTTTAAGATATTTTTTCTGCAAACCTCTTATTTTGTAGGTAATGACTGGAGTACAGACCGGTAAGGAAGAGCACTAGGAATTAGATAGTGGCTAGGTGTGGACCTGGGAAGTTGGGCCTTAAGGCTCCTTCCAGAGCCTGGAGCTCTGTCCTCTGCACCTTTCTAATTTTAGTATCTTCTTGGAAATGTATTAACATTATTCAAATTATAACTAAAAATACATACTAAGTCAATGCTAATAGTATCCAAGAGATTGGAAAAATCTGAAGCTTAGGGAATGTGTGGAACAAAAAGAAAACTGTCTTTCCTCCTTAAATTCTTTTCTTTGGCTTTTACAGCTAAAAAAAATATCTTCATAGTCACTGTTAATTAATATGGATTCTTTTTCCATAGGATGTATTTTTTGCATTTCTCCCTCTTTCAAACAGAAAATGTTTCATAAAGGGCTATTCTTGGCTTTTAAGTGACATTTACATTTCTAGAGAGAGCAAATTCTGGTCAAACATTTGTGCAAAAATAAGTATGCTCATATTCACTTAAAGCAAAAGAAACAAACAAAGAAAAAGATGAAGTTTTTTAAAAAAGGTAATTGGCATTGCTCTTTGTTGCAAATAACTGGATACTGAACACATTTCCTTTAGTTACCAACATGCCAGATTATATCCTTTATGAGCCATCTGGTACTAGCAACACAATTATTGATATGGTTTAGCTGGGTTTGTTTATCTCTTATATGAGTAATAGCAGTTTAAATGAGATTACATACATGAAAATATCTGGTATAATATCTGGCATGAAGTAGGTACTCAATAAACCTGTGGCGGGGGCGGTGTCTGGCTGGCTGACTGTCTGCATGCCCACATTACATGGATTTTCTTAGAATAATTCTTGGATCTGGAAAATGAACTCAAAGACTTCACAAGTCATTTGCAATTCTGGAATTGTCTATTTATCTATCACTTTTTTCCTGCCTCATAAGGTATCTTAGATAATTACTCATAAATCATTTTCTAGTTTCTAAAGGAATGAACTATCTACAGGGAACTAACCTGAACTCTATATTCAGTTACCCAAAAAACACCCAAGCTTATTCCATATGATTCACTGGGGGAATTAAAAATGCTTATAACATGTAGCATTCTCTAATTAAAAGTCATAAAAAGCCAAGCCAATTGCACGGTTCCCATAACGTGGGAGATGAGAAGTCAGGATTTAAAAAATCAAATTGGCAATAAACAGAAATTTGGTTTTAAATCACAACCTCAGAGCTAAAAGCAATCTTGTGGGACAAAATTGACCCTGAAGTCTTGCCAGCTTTCCTCTAGATATTCTATGTAGGGGTCAGCAGACTATAGTCTCCAGGCCAAAGTGACTTCCAGTCTGATCTGTATGGCCCACGAATTAAGAATGAGTTTTACACTTTTAATGATTACATAAGTACTTACATAATATCCTCAATTTCACCTCCTGACCCACAAAGTCTAAACTATCTTTATCTATTCCTTTAAGAGAAAGTGTGTCCACCTGGATGCTGACCATCCCTGACAAGTGACTTCCTTCCCACTCACCCCAAACCTTGTGCTTGGTGCTGCAAATGAGAAGGGACAATAAACAGTGGAGGACAGGAAAACATGGGCTTAGATTCATTTATTAGTTATTTAATTTGAGGCAGATCTTCCAGCACTATTAATATGATTAATGAGGACAACTTCTTATGTTTATTGTGGAAATTAAATGAGTTAATATGCAGATAGTGCCTGGGAAAAGGTAGTATTAGCTTCTCTTCCACATACATACAAGTTTATTAAATCTTCAATTAGTGGCATCAGAACAAGCTTAGGTTTCTTTGCTTAAAAATAAATGTCTCTCAATAAAGTAAGGATATAGTAATAAAATCAGACATTAAGTTTTGCAGATTTTTTTTTAAAACAAGATCTCATTTATATCACTAAAGAGCCTTGACTTTTAAAGGCCACATGATACTTAACAAGTTTTCAGAAGCCACTGTATCATGAAAATGTAGAGCAGGGAAATCCCTTCAAGGGCCATCTGGTAAAAGATGCTGCATCCAGCAGGTCATTTTCTAATACAAGTGCACCAAAGATTTACTATCACATTCTCAATGCCACTCCATGATCAAGGCTCTGTAACATATAGTAGTAATTGGTTTGACTGTTTAATTATCCCTGTAGGCCATGACACGCCCTCAAGGAAGATGTCAAGGTGTAAAAGGATGAGTGTTGGATTCCCTGTCAAAGCCCTACTATTTTGCCTATATTACCATTTTGCTATATTCTTACCTAGGAAAAGTAACAATCCCCCAGCCCCCTCCCCCCCAAATTAAGTCAATTTCTTATTTGGTAAAATTGAAGAACGACCATGATCTTCACAAAGATGCTGGTAGCAATTTGTACCAGGACTCTGCTCATTTACTTCAAACCCGTTTTACCTTTATTTAAGCAAATCCAAACCTTTACATCTGCTTGATTTCTAAAGTGTCTTTGAGGGTTGTTTTTAGCCTTTATATTTAGAAGGGGCTTCAGGGGCTGAAAGGAAGGATTAGGGTATTTTTGTAGCTCTTTCACAGAAAGCATATATTTTTATTTCGAATGTAAGCTTATCTGTGGTGTCCAAGAGTCAGAAGCCAACGAAATCAATATGGGAACAAAAACTCCCTCCCAAGTGCCCCTTTGGATATCACCTCTGACTATAAAGTGTAGGCTAAGTGAACTTCCCAAGACCCGTACAGTATTATGATTCTACTATCATGGACACACAGTTATTGATGGGCCTCTAGGATCAAGGACAGGGTGATTTTTAAGACCTCTTAAGGTTTTAGTCCTAAAATATTGCCTACAGGGCTCTCAAGAGAAATATTAACTTGGAGCTCATCATTTCTGTGTGTTCACAGCCATCTGCTTTATGAAATAAGAGTGGGGGCTGGGAGGTGGGGGGAAGCTCAGTGTGCTGATTAGATTGAACAGTTAGCATTTATGTTTCCCTTGCTTTAGCTGTTTACTGATAATTATTTTGGTTACTTGGGAACAAATCTTATAATCCTAGACAAGCAAAGACAGATGCAGATGGCTATGAATTACATCCAATAGGATCAGAACATGGCTCATGAATTTTAGCTTCTCACCACCATGTAATCATGCTGAATTTGATTAGGTCACAACATAACCCTTGGGGAGAGTAAGAGAGCTGAAAAAGCTGAAACTTAAAAGGCAAGAATGTTATAAAGGCTCTTTCTTTGAGGAGGGAATGCACATACGCCATCATCAAAACGACAGCAATGACCAGTCCAGGATTAGAAAGCTGTCTCAAGATCTTTGCCATCCAGCTTGGGAAATCATGCTCCAGTGTTTCTCCAATGACTTCAAACATCCTATTTTTGCCACTGGAAAGAAAAATAAAAGGTGGGGAGATGTTTATTTAAAACATGGAAAAACCATGGTTACAGCAAGAAAACTAGAAATCGTCCTCAAACACTGCGTAAGTACTCGTTCAGGTTAGGAATCTGATAAACCTACAACTACTGATACTTTGAACTCATATTATCAACATATGGATACAATACGAGAAATGTTATAAACATAAATTCATATTCAATATAGTTAGGAAATTAACCCCAGCATTAGAAAATATTTTTTGAACTGCATTTCTATGGTTTCGATTGAAATACATTTTTATAAAGAGTGCATAAATGTGTACCTTAGCCAGCTATCCTTGATGGAGAATATGCTCGTAGGGCTGAATAAATAATGTACTTAATTTTTAAGTAGGCTTGGAAATGTGAATAAGGAATAGTTTGACAGAATAAAATCTACAAATAATCCAATATCTCTTCTCCACATAATATCTTGTAGCTCGTTTTCTACCAGATCTCTTTAATTAGAACCACACTGAAAGATGAATCCTTTCTCAGTATTTCTTCTGCATAGGCCCTAATGAGAACCAGATGAGTCCTACTACTAAGAAAAAAAAAATGGGAAGAGAAGGAAAATAAGCTTAAAAAGCAAAGGTCTTTAATGAGTTTGTTTTCAACCCACTCAGGTTAAGAATCAGACCCAATAAACTAGAAAAATATCTACCTAAACATGGTTTATAATATTCAGAACTATAACAGTAATATAGATCATGTTACATTTTTTTGTATATGCCTATTGATTCTACTATGAAAAGAAGTAATTTTCAGAGAAGATATTATTAGATTATCATCAAGTTGTAGCATCATCAGAGTAATGGTTGGTCTAACATGCAATAGAATATTTTGGTTTCAATTTTTTAAAGATTTATTTTATTTATTTATGCATAAAAGAACTGGGGTGTAGGCCAGGGGTACGGGGTTAGGGGTGTGTGAGAGGATTCACCAGAGACAGAGCGGGGAACAGAACAGGTGTATCTACTGAAATACACTCTGAGGGGAATAGAGGATGAGACAGGAGAGGTCTGCTGTGCCATATGTGGGTTAGCTCTCTGGCCAGGGTTCAAACTCTGGCCATAGTGGTGATAGTGCTGATACTTAGGCCCTAGGCCACCAGGGACACCCCTCACTTTCTGCTTTTGATCTTTAAAAATCTTCGACTATTAAATGAGCATGACCTATAGGTTCCAGACAAATTGTTTTTCTACTGATCTAATAATATCTTTCAATAAACTGAGACTCTAAGCATCTTGCCAGGAGTCACTGGACTATAGAGGTACAAGTTTTCCATCAGAGTTACAGATCTACATACTAATTAGCAAGACCCATATTATATAAGGGGCAATCAAGTTTACAGACAATTAAAGATTATATCAGCTATTGCACTTCATTCTAATAGACTAGTCATATGGAGTGCAGCCAGAAGAAAGAGGGAGGTGAGAAGGAAGAAAAGGAATGAGATAATCCACTCCCCATCTCCAGCCACTGGGGCTATGGCAGATGAAAGTGGTTAAAGGATGAGAGGGGGGCTGGAAGTTTACAAAATAATCATGTCCTACAAAGGTCTTGTTAGCAGGCCCTGTACCCTCAGTGCAAAATTACTAGCATTTTTGGGAATTCCTTGTGTCTTTGATACCTTTGATACCTTTTTCTAAGGAGGATCAACTTTCAATTAAAAACTTATCTTGAATATTTATTTATGTGAGTGATTTGCAATTAACTTAAGTTTTTGGATGGTTTATCTGTTGAACTTTGACCTTGAGATTTAAGGATTAAAAACAATCTCTCCTTCAAGACTGCAGTGCCATAGTTAGTCTCCAGATGTCACTGTTTGCAGTATTTCAGTCATCAAGGTAAGGGTTGTGGGGGTGAGTGGGTGGTATAGGGAAGCAGAGGGTCGAGAGAGAGGGAAAGGAAGGAGAATGAACAGGACTTGTCAACATCAGTTTTCTGAGAAGGAAAGCACTCCATCCACCTTGGTCCTGTCTACTGGCTTAATATTTTCTTTCTTTCTTTTACTGCAAAGCAATTATAACTCAGACTAGTACTAGAGCAAAAATGCCTCTTTTATACTTCAGTCTGTGGACAACAACCCTTTTCACTTTAAAAATTGGATCTGACAATTTAAAATTTGGGTCTGACAGCATGAAGAGGAAATTATATGTGGTCATTATTGCATCATGCTTGTTTGTCATTCACATGACTTTTCACATTCACATTTCCTTCACTGAAAAGGAGAAATAATTCAAATGCATGCTGACCAGTAACTTAAAATGCAGAGAATCTTGGAGACTTCTGGTAAATTCATTTCTAAGGCCGTTTTTAAGGAATGAAATGTCAATTCTCCAGATCCAGGGACTTTGCTTTCCTGATGAATGTCATAAAGAATATTCAATCATAAGGAACTATATGAAAGTCTATTTCTAACTTGGATCAAAAAGCCTTCTTGAATTCATTGATTCTTTGACTTGAGTGATTAATCCTTATTATTTGGGTGAAAATATACATGAACACCATTCTTACCTTTCTTTTTAATAGTATATTGTAATTAAATTATCAAGTGCATGAACTTATTTATATTTATTATCTAACAATAATATTATTTTCTAAATAGTTTGTGAGGTATTCTACTTTGTTTTCTTTTTTAATTTTTTCAATTTGGTGAGATATGAGAAGTAGCAATAGTTTCTGATGTCTGGATGTAATGGCCTAGCATAAGAAAAACTTTTACATCTACGGTAGCATAATCAAACCTTGCTCTTTGCTGTCTCCTTATATGGAAACAGCTCAGATTCACTGGCTATATTTTATCCAGGCAGAGACTAGAACAGTTAAATTATTTTCTCTTCGATGATTCCCAAATAAGAAAGTAGATAAAGCTTGCCTAAGAATCTCCATGTCAAATAATGAGCCTGGATACCCAAAGGAATGCATTTCTGCAGTCCAAAATGCCATTATTTGGCGGGGGGGAAATAGCTCCTACAATGAACACCATTCACATTTACACAACCGAAAGAAAATTATATCCAAATGAAATTTCAAAGGCAAGAACCTGAAGGGGCCACAATCAAAAGATGGTGGGAGGGATACGATCATGTACAGGACAGGCATGGTGGACAAGAAGAGGATGAGCAATAGCATGCCCAGGTAGAAATTATTCGATCTGGAAGCTTTAAAGACTCTGGCCTCAGGAACATTGCAGCACATCACGGCCCAGCACTGGAAGTACATTGATGTGTGAAGTCGAAGCATATTGATGCCTGGGAGACTTGGGGCAAAGAAGGAACCCATCCTAGAAAGCAAAACAGAACTCCGCTCAGTTAGTGTCTTCTCTCCATAACGCTCACACAGCTGCTTGTTTTATATCATGCTTATTTGCACAGATAGAAAATGTATTACCACTTTTAACCACACAAACCCTTTTTATAAACAAACCTGACTAATCTAGTTCATCTTTTATACATATTTTACCATCTCCTTCATTATTACAGTTACTTTATACATGATTCCTTCATAGATATTATGCTGATCACTACAATATCTGCTATCATTAGCGAATTTAAACAACAATATATTTGTTTCTTTATTTCTTCTACTTCCGAAATAAACTTAATTTCTGATAATAAACTTAATTTCATATCATTGATTAAAACACCTCCATATTTAACATTTTTTTTATAATTGGCCCTTAAAAACACTCACTCTATTCAAATAAACTGGGAATCTGGATTACTTTGGTCCTGGCAAATTAATTTTTTTTAATGAAGGAAAAAAAATTAAAATAAAAATTTTTTGCTTCATATTACTTACTATTTGTGGCTGTTATGTGTTTTAAAGTTGATGGGAATAATGCATTTGTATTTAATAATAGACTAAGTTTTGTTGATAACCTATTATTTGTTTTTGAGATGAAAATTTAACACATTCATTTAATTTAGATTATCTGCTACATTCTTAGTTTAGCTGATCCTAGAAATTCACTGCTTTGAACCTCTGATTTTTAAAAAAGACTTTAAGATTCCACTTCTATACAAGAGCCACTTAGGAAAAGTCACTTTTACTAGATGACTTTGTTGGCATTTTCAACAAAATAAATTTCCAATTTTCTTTGATGAGGAAATCCACTAGCACCATAAAGTCATATTTACAGCAATTTATCAATACAAAAAAATGAGATTACATGTACACTTATTTTAAAAGTACAATCAGAGTTCTATCTTTTAAACTACCCATCTATAACAATAGCCTTAATAATTCCACTTAGGGTTAGCATTTTATATTTCTTAGATACAGAGAGCAGTTGTTTGAACCAATCCAGTGTAAACTGGTATATAATGGAACAGTTTGAGATAGATGAAGAAATTAATTTCTGCTCTAAGTGAATTTGTAGAATACAGCATTAAACCATTTCACTGAAAAGTGGGACCTTTCCACAGTCTGGGTAGTTTTGTTAATAGAATTCTACACAGCACACTTGAAAAAATGTTTTAACATACTGAATTGACCAGAGGCATTGTAGGAAGTTAAATTATTTTTTTTAATAGTATGAACTTAGTGTGATAATGGTGTATCTGTGTAGGTTCATCAGTTGTAAAAATGTACCTTTCTAGTGGAGGGTGTCAACAGTGGGAGAGGCTGTGTGTGGAAGGGGAAGGAGGTATATAGGAACTCTATTTAATTTCCATTCAATCTTTTTATAAACTGAAGACCTCTATACAATATAAATTTTATTAATTAAAAACAAATGAGAGGATAGACTTTGGAACAATACAGTGTATCTTGGCTATAGGATAATAAAAGAGAACCTGGGATCCCCAAAATGTGAGTGAGTAACACTTCCAGCTAAGGGGTCAGAATTACAAAGCACTAAGTTATATTCCCAAATGCCAATATTTATAATGTAGTACGTTTTGAATGATGATGCTCTTCCCTTTCTAAAAGTCACACTTGGCCATGTGACTTGTTTTGTCCAAGAAAATAGAATTTAAAATGAGGGAGCTCTCACTCCTGGGTAGAGACTTTAAAAGTTTGGTGGGTTTTTTGTTCTCTTTCTCTTTCTCTACCACTCAGACCAGCAATAATTCAGATGAAACCTCTTATGAGCCTAGAGACTGAGACTCCACAGTAAGGGAAACCTACCACAACAGAGCTTTCTATGAAACCATATTGGGGATGTAGAACAAACAAGAAATAAAATTTTGTTTTTATAAGTCACTAAGATTTTTGGATTCTGTTTCATTACTGCCCAATTTGTTTATCCTAAGAAAAGATTTTGTACATAGCTCAAGACTTAGACTTTCCTGTAGTTTTCTTTGTATAAGTCCTTTACCTCTTTTGCTAGGTTTATTCCCAGGTGTTTGATTTTTTTGGTTTCGATTTTGAAGGGGATAATTCTTTTAATTTCTTCTTCTTCAGACTGAGTGTTTGCATATAGAAAGGCTACTGATTTTTGTGCATTGATTTTGTATCCTGCTACATTACTGAATTGGTCTATAGTTTTGAGTAGTTTTTCTATGGAGTTTTTGGGATTCTCTATGTATATAATCATATCGTCT
>PVIJ01001188.1:92124-215463 GCA_004024925.1 Scalopus aquaticus | reverse complement strand
CTATACATTTTATGGTTTCAGGTCTTACATCCAGGTCCTTTATCCATTTTGAGTTGACTTTTGTGCAGGGTGTGAGGTAGTAGTCTAGCTTCATTTTTTTGCATGTGGCTGTCCAGTTTTCCCAGCACCATTTATTGAATAGACTGTCCTTGTTCCACTGCATTTTCTTTGCTCCTTTGTCAAAGATTAGTTGTTTATAAATATGTGGCTTTAATTCTGGGTATTCTATTTGGTTCCATTGGTCTTTCTGTCTGTTTTTGTTCCAGTACCATGCTGTCTTAATTATTATGGCTCTGTAGTATAATTTGAAATCAGGGAGTGAAATCCCTCCGTTTTCTTTCTTTTTAGTTAGTAGCAGTCCCTATATTTTTTATTCTTTACTCAATGTTACACTTTTGAGATTTACCTATGTTGATGCATGTGTGTGGGTTTGTAATTCTCTGCTTTTAACTACTGTGGTGCTGTGGGTCTTTGACTAAGCTATTTAATTAATGCTCCTCCCAACCCCGATAGAATACACGGTCTCAATTTTTCATGTCTGCCCTGCACCAAGTTGTGTCAAGTTGTAAAGCACCAATACAAACACACACACACACACACACAAAACAAAGCAACAAACCACGTATCTACACTCTGATCTGCACGATGCAGTGGCTAATAGGGAGCATCTCACACTGCAGTGTGAGTATCAAGCAGTTGGTCCCTAGAGTGTCTTATACCTGTAAATAACTGAAAGTTCCCCCTTAATTCACGCACCAGGCAAATATAGTGAGTTCAGTAGGGATGTTACAAAAACTTATTTTCTGTTTGTTTCTGCAGAAGGATGGCTCACGCTGAGACTGGTGAATGGCAGCGGGCGGTGCTCCGGCCGGGTGGAAGTCTTCTACCAGGACACCTGGGGGTCGGTGTGTGATGACGGCTGGAGTCTGCAGGAGGCCCAGGTGGTGTGCAGGCAGCTTAGGTGTGGCCCGGCGGTGTCTGCCCCCAGGGGCGCGCACTTTGGCCCGGGCTTTGGAAAGATTCTCCTGGACAATGTGCGCTGCAGCGGGCAGGAAAGCCACCTGGCCCTCTGTGCCCACGACAGCTGGTTCGCTCACAATTGTGGTCACAAGGAGGATGCCGGAGTCATCTGCTCAGGTGAGGGGGCTTTTTGTATCTAAATGACTGATGGACAGAATGTGTCATTACAGAAAATGAGAAATGAGCCAATCATCTGCTCTGGGAGGGCTGACGGTTTCCTTTCTCTGAATTAACCGGTTCTCTAACCACAGGTCCCTCCCCTCCGGGTAAGGCTGATTTGGGATATGTCTGTGTCCCATGGTGCTTTCATTCTGTCTAGTTGACATTTATTCTGTGTGATTGAAATGGAAGGAAAAGGACCCAGTTAAATCAAGCTGTGAGCAGTTTGCAGAGGTTGATTAGAACGACCCATCCGGCCTGGCCCTGAAAAGCTTTCCAGTCTAGAATTCAGCCCACTGCAGTAGATGGATCTCAGAACACGGGGGAGCAGTGCTGACCTTGCTTTCATGGGCTCCTGCTCCCCCTCTCCAGGAAACTCCTAATCCTGGCCTGAGTGGACCCTTCCCTGAGCAGCTTCCCCAAGGGGTAGATCCCAGGCTACATTTAGGATGAAGCTTCACAGATTGCTCAACACCCAAGAGCAACATCAGCTAAGAGGGACTTTGGCAATTAGCCAACAAAACCCAGTCACCCAGGTACAAAAACCTCCCCAAATCAGAATTAAGTTACCAGATAGTTGCAAGCAAGACAGGACTCTTCTGAGGCTATTGAGAACTGTAACTAATAGTCATTGGCTAGGATATAATTTTCTATGACTGTGCTCATGTATTATCACAAATTACTTACTTGAGAGAAAATTGTCATTCACTTTCCAGAGTGATTAGAACAGAAAATCATCATTCTGGAGAACATGAAATCTGATCCTTCCTAATAGGCAAAAGAAACAACATCAGTTGATATATTCATACTTAGATGTTTTAAGAGTATTTCTGCCACCATGAAAAGTCATAAGGTGATTTTAATCATTTTTTTATCCTAAAGCAGTGTTTTTGGAGCTTTAGTATGCATCAAAATCACCTGGAGGGTTTATTAAAACAGACTGCCAGACCCCAATCAGAGTTTGTGATTCAGTAAGCCTAAGGGTGAGTTTGTAGTCCCCAAAAGTTTAGGTTGTTTATACTACTGTTCTGGGGGCCACACTCTGAGAAATATTTTCTTGAATTTATAAATAGAAGCAGAACTGATGCCATCTTCATCATCATTATCGACATCATCTTTGCCATCTTCATCATCTTCACCACCACTGCCATCATCACCAACTTCACCACCATTGTCATCACCACCATTATCACTATCACCGTCACCATTGTCATCATCTTCTTCATCACCATCATCACCACCAACATTATCATCATCATCATCACCTTCATCATCATCATCACCATTGTCATCATCGATATCATCATCATCACCACCATTATCGCCATCATCATCATCATCATCTTCATCATCATCATCACCATTGTCATCATCATCATCATCATCAACACCATTGTTATCATCATCATCATCAACAACACCATTATCACCATCATCATCATCATCAACACCATTGTCATCATCACCATTATCACTATCACCGTCACCATTGTCATCATCTTCTTCATCACCATCACCACCAACATTATCATCATCATCATCATCACCTTCATCATCATCATCACCATTGTCATCATCAATATCATCATCATCACCACCATTATCGCCATCATCATCATCATCAACACCACTGTTATCATCATCATCACCATTTTCATCATCGCCTCCATTAACATCATCAACATCATCATCATCATCTTCATCTTCACCATCACCATTGGCATCATCAATATCATCATCATCACCACCATTATCGCCATCATCATCAACACCACTGTTATCATCATCAACACCATTTTCATCATCGCCACCATTAACATCATCATCTTCATCACCATTGTCTTCACCAACATCATCACCACCATTATCATCTTTGCCATTGTCAACATCAACATTATCATCATCTTCACTGTCATCAACACCATTGTCATCATCAACATTGTCATCTTCTTCATCATCTTCATCACCATTTTCATCATCACTACTATTATCACTGCCACCACCATCATCATCATCATTTTCACCATCATCATCTTCATCATCACCATCATCATCATCTTCATCAACATCAGCACCATTGTCCTTATCAACATTATCACCATCATCATCTTCCTCATCATCACCATTAGCATCGTCACCTTCATCAACGTCATCACCATTGCTCTCATCGTCAATGACATCTTTATCAGCAACAGTGTTACCAGAGGCATCACCATCATCATTATCGGCAAAAACAAGTCCATCTAGTAAGTCGATCTTTGTACTTATGAATCACTTCTCTCTTTGTTTTTGGATTATGTTTTCTGGGTGTGTGTGTGTGTGTGTGTGTGTGTGTGTGTGTGTGTGTGAGTGTGTGTGTATAAAGAGAGAGAGTGTGTGCACAAAACATCCAAATGAGAATATTTAAATAAAATTTCAGATAGTGGTAAACATCTGACTATCTAAATGTACACAAATAGTCTCTTTGGGTGAATTAATTTTCTATTTATAAGTAGGAGCCTGAGGTTACATTCATGGTCTCTTCTTCATCTGACAGTCACTGTTTGATCCAAATCTTCATCACTTTTCCTGCCTATCTGACCACAGATTCCTTCTAAATGGCTTCTCTGCCTACTTATTATATCATCTCCTTGGTATTTAAATTTGAGGTTGCTCTAATACCTGTGCCACCTGAACTTAACTCCCCTCCTTTCACCTGTAAAAGTCCTACCATATTTTAATGTTCCTGGGCTCCAGGTAACTTCCCCTGGTCTCCACAGGTAACATAGCCTCTATATTTGTAACTTTTCTATTGAATTCTCTTATAAGCACCTCATATTATAGTTACTTATATACTTATTCTAGCTTCTGGCTGACTTACAAGGCTTTCAAATAAAGGCATTCAATTTTCCTGCACTTAATAAATATTTTTAGTGAATGGTGGCACATAGTATTAATTTGCAATGATATTTTTATTTCCCGTAGGTTCACTTAAGTAGAGTGTTCTTCAGTTTGCCTTCTATTTTTTAGTATTTATTTCTACTGAGCCAAGGATCAAGGACAAGTTTACCATGAATATAGAATAGATGAATAAATAGTTAAGTAATTGTGGCCAGTGGTGATGGTAGTGATTTATTTAGAGGATTCCAAAGACAATTAAACAAAAAGCATCAGAAGATTCTCAGAAGTCATCCCTGCAGTATGTGTGCTTCTTTCTGCTCTGCAATGATCCTGACAGAGCTTTGCTGTTCCTCCTAGCTGATGGCTTCTCAGAGCTTCCATGGACCACTGCACCTGAGGTCTCGACGCCCCCACTTACAGGTATGAGGTGCAACTCCTGAGCAGCCAAGGGCTGTCTGACAGCATGGAGAGGCAGGGCCCCGAGCTGGAAGCGAAGCACAGGCAGAGTTAAAGTGGGAAACAGCCCACGTGCTAAATGGGATTTTCTTGACCTTTATCAGTGTCTTCATCTATAGAACGAGACTGCTGTAAAGATGTGGTTAGGTTAGTGACTCTCTGACTCTAGCACAAAAGTCACAAACAACAAATGTGAGTCTCTGCCCTCAGACTAGTCTCCTTTACTTAGTAACACCATAAAGGCTTCTGGAAGCCAAGTGGTTCAATGACTAATGTAGTTCTGGGTGACAAGGGTCTCATTAGCTATGATCTGCCTGTGAATCATCTAGTTTCCTATTTATCAGATATTGACCTCTTATATTTCTACCCCTGCCCATTGAACATGAAAACCATGTGAATAAAATGGTTCTGTTACTAGGAGACCCATAGGAGCTCTGGAAATATCATCAAAATGTACTTTTGTACATTTAAAAAATGTACTTAAAAGAATGTACTTTTTGAAAAGGGGGTACAGTAAAGTCACATTGAAAAGACTTGAAATTGCAAATTGTCCTGGCTCTCCTCAGCCAGGGGTGCATGAGGATGATGTCATCTTACGGGCTTATGAAAGGGGGACAGGATGACCTAGAGGCATAAAAGTTGACCTGCCAGGGACAGATGCCCATGTGCAGATCCCAATGTCTCTTCCTTGTGCCTCCCAGGAGCCTGGATGGACGTGAGGCTGGTGAACGGCACCGGGGGGTGCTCAGGCCGCCTGGAGGTCCTCATCCAGGGCACGTGGGGCACCGTGTGTGACGACCTCTGGGGCCTGGCCGAGGCCACTGTCGTGTGCCGCCAGCTGCGGTGTGGCCAGGCCGCGGCGGCCCCCACGGGGGCCCACTTTGGGCCGGGCTCCGGGAAGATCCTGCTGGGCGCTGTGCAGTGTGAGGGCAGCGAGAGCCACCTGGGGCAGTGCACGCACAGGGCCGAGGCCGGGCGCAGCTGCGGGCACCTGGAGGACGCCGGCGTCGTCTGCGCAGGTGAGGGGCTTTACCTCAGCGGGCGGCCTTCTTGGTGCCGGCCGCTCTAAGGCCCACTGTCAGGGGCATCGCATCACCAACAGCAGCACAGTGCTGAGCCTGGGCCTTCTGTGTCCCCAGGCGCCGCCCAGTCGCCAGGCCCCACTCCGGCCACGGAGCCTGAGGCTGTCCCCTCGTCACACGCCCTGGCAGGTGGGTCCATGCCTTGCCTGGTTCTCGGGCCTCATTGCTTTTCCTCCCCGCAGCGTCCCCTTCCTAGCCAGTTAGCAGGCTGTTGCCTTGCACGACTTCGGGGCCCGTCCCCCGGGCTGCACCTGGACCGCGGGTCAGTGTGGAGGTGAGCGGGGCTCTCTGGACTCACGGGTCCTGCGCGGCTGAGTCCCCCAGGACAGGAGGCGAACAGCCCTTGTGCATGACCCACACCCCACAGAGGGGCACAGGGGAGCAGAGCAGAGCAGGTTTCTCTTTCCCTCACCCAGACGTCTCAAATAATCCCTGAACTTGTCTAGGCATTGCCTGGGTCCTGGGAACGCAGAGCTATCAAATGACTCGGGCTCGGACAATTCAAATAAAATCAGTAAATACTGACTCTGTCCCCCAAGACACTGACTGCTGGGCTGCACCCTCCCTACCCACCCCTGTGTGTGTCTGGTAACAGAACTCAGGGGACACTTGTACCCCCAGTATTTGATTATGAATATTTCAAATGCACAGCAAAGTCGAAGAATGTCACAATGAACTCCTGTCTAGATTCTAGGCTTCGGGACCAAACCATTTATCATTCATATTGACTTCTATTTTTTTTATAATAATAGAATAGAATATAAAAATATTATGATCATAAAACATATTTTATCACTTAGGTTTGATTTATGAACCATGGAAGTCACACATTTTAAGGTCCAGTTTGATGAATTTTGGGGATCAGATTCAGTGTGTTCTCACCGTCACAGTCAAGATAGAGAAGAGTTCCCAGCCCTAATATCCTGCTCCTGCCGTTTCAAAGCTGACGCCCCTGTTTCCCCAGAGGAAGTGCTGTGTGGCTTCCTTGCTTTGTCCAGCGAGTCAGGACACAGGTGGGGCGGGCGGCAGAGAGACGAGGCTCCCACACAGCTGGCCACGTGGGGTGGTCGCCCGTGACCTGCTGTTGCTGGTGGCCACGGTGGGTGTCAGCGGGTCAACAGCAGCCCTGGTCTCTCTGCCCCAAATGGAGATCTTGGGGGCGCTGAGGCCCCCGGCCTTAGAATGCAGCCTCATCCTGATCCCTGCTGAAACCTAGAAGGAAGCAGCCAACCTTGGAGCTACTGTGTATTTAGTTCCTGTTCCCGGTGAGAGTCCTTCCTTTCACCCACCAGCAGGCCCTGAGGACCTGCTTCCCACGCCCCCAGCGCTCACGGAGGCTCAGGGGCCACCTCCTCCCGCATCTTCAGGTAAGGCTGTGCCTCTCTGCCTTCTGTCCTGTGAACAGTGTCATCCAGCCACAAGAGAACATGTGTCATGAAAGTAGACAGGCTATAAAGCAGGCCCCTGTTTGCTGCTTTGTCCGCTGGGGGAGATGGTGCCCCGCCTGTGGCGAGTGTGTGGTGGGGGGCATCGAGTGTTGGGGGGCTCAGAGAGCATCGTTATGCAGATCTGGGGGGGTTAGGGCAGGAAGGGTAATGACTAAACCAGGACCTGAAGGGTGAGGAGAGAGTAAGGTTGTACAGGCAGGGAAGAAACTAGGTAGTTCGTCCACCTACGGGCTGTGGGATGAAAGACATGAAGCCGCATTCCAAACTAGGACATGACCAGTAACCGGACAGAATGAGGGAAGCGTGAGGTGGCTGCAGCCTCTACATTTTTTCCTTTTCCTTTTTCCTTTGTGCTGTGATCAGGATGAATAGTATTTCAGGATATTTAGGTGAGTTAGACTTTGGTTTTTTACAAATTAAGTCCAGTCTGATGTCAGAAACAGCAGGAGTAGAACATTGGACTCATGACTCCCCTAATCTGGCTGTCAGAAGGTTCGGGGAGGACAGAGGAGGCTCCGTCCCTTCCCTGGGGTCCGGGAACCCCCGTGGGTAGATGCAGGTGTCAGGGCTCCCGGATACCGGCCAGGGAGTTGGGGTGACCACCAGGCGTTACAGACTCTGAGTTTCAAATGCCTGAATTCAAGCTCCACGGCCTTCTTTTTCTTCCTTTGCTAAATATTTTGTGTATCTCATGGGCCTGCCATGAACAGCACTAAAGCAGCTCTGGGGGTCCAAGGGGACCCTGACGTGGCCCCAATTCCCAGTGAGTGTGCGGTCTGGCAGACAGACAAGTCCAGTACACAGAAGTCGCAGCGCCAGGAGGAAGGGCCCGTGCCGCGAGAGGCTCCCGTGCTCTCTGCGCCAAGACCGGGGAGGCGCCTGTAGGGGCGCAAACAGAAGAGAGGAACCGGGCCTCGTGGAGACGTTCTCTCAAAATCCACTGTCCTTTCTCCTTCCTTGAGCCTCTCATGCACCGTTGCGTTCCGCGGCTTCTTTATTTCTTGCCCACCCACACTTGCTTCATCGTGGCTCCCCCAAATGGGAGCATCACACCTGCCCCCCATGGCTTCCTCTCTCTTTCAAATTCCACAGGCCAGTAGGAAACATGGCCTAGCCCAGCGCGTGGTGGCGCCTCTGGAGTCATTTATAATTGCTCAGGAGTCTGTGGGTCAGCTGGGCGGGTGTGCCATCTGGAATAGGCTTGACTGACCTTGGCTGACCTTGGCAGGGTTTGCTCTCACGGCTGAGGTTAGCTGACAGGTCACCTGAAACTGCCTGACCCAGCCAGGCCTCCCTCTCGTGTCTTGGAGCTCCGTATCTGGGGCCTGAGGTGACAGAGCCCACCTGTTTCTCATCACCCCGCAGCCGCATGATTGTCTCAGGGACTAGACTCAGCGAGGCCACCCCGGTACTTCCACACAGTCTGTTGGCCAGAGAAAGTCGCAGGCCGCCAGCCCAGAATCAAGGAGCAGGAAATAGACACCCTCTGGTTGGAGGAGCCACAGCTTCCAGCATTTAAGGACGAGAACAAGCGTGGCTTCCTTGCAGGGCACCCCTCAGGGAGCTGTCTTAAGGAGGGTGCATTAGGGAGGCCTGGCAGGCTCCTTAGGGCACCCTGTGGTGGCCTGGGCTCTCTCACGGGAGCAGTAAGATGTGAGGGGCAAGGTCCCAGCAGCGAGAAGCAGCTGGGTAGACCCAAGCCCACCCTCCTCGGGTGGGGGCGACAGCCTGACCCCTCGGCCGCCCTGTCCTGCCCCAGGGGACTGGACCCCGGTGCGGCTGATGGGCGGCAACGGGAGCTGTGCTGGCCGAGTGGAGCTCTTCTACCAGGGAGTCTGGGGCACAGTGTGCGATGACCTCTGGGGCCTGCCGGAAGCCAGCATCGTCTGCAGACAGCTGGGGTGCGGCTGGGCCGTCTCGGCCCCCGGCGAGGCCCACTTTGGGGAAGGTTCTGGGAATATCCTACTGGACAACGTGCACTGCATGGGCGGCGAACAGCACCTGGAGCAGTGCTCCCACGTGGGCTGGTTCACCCACAACTGCGAGCACGGCGAGGACGCCAGCGTCGTCTGTTCAGGTGAGCCCCCCACCAGGAGCGCGGGTCAAAGGGCAGCGGGACAGCAGCTCTGGAGAACGAGCCAGAGGACACCTGCTCACGTGTGTTTCTGCCCCTCCCGCTTACAGATGCTGAGAACCCGCCCGTCACACCACCAGGTAGGAAGGGGGCGCCTGCCTCTGCGATTTCTCCAAGGCTGCGGGGAGAGTTGTGCTGGGAATCGCATGCCTGCGCGCCGAGCCAGCGGCAGGGCTGAGCGGTGCCGGCTCGCCTGGTCGTCCCGCGGAGAGATGATGGTGCCTTAGAAATCACGCAGCCGCCTCCCCTCGTCCCTCCTACTTTCTTTCCTGCTCCGCTATGGCTCTGACGCCCTGGAAGCGGATTCTAAGATTCTCAGATTTCTGTGTAGCACTTCCGTTTGTCGGTTCTGAGCATAGTGAGGGGTGCAAAGAGCTATGGGTAGGGAGTGGTCTAAGATAAGAGAGCTGGCTAAGGACACTTCTTCCCAGGGACAGAGGCTGTCCGAGGACACTTCTTTCTGGGGACAGTGGCTGGCCCCACCTAGCTCAACTTTAAGACAGAAACTGGAGCATTTCACTCATGAAACTGGCAAAAATAAACTGCAGACCCCATTTTCAGGGAGCCCCTGGGGTGGGGTGGGGGAATTGGCAGATGCTGGATAACAGCTCTTCCCAGCAAGCCCCGGTTAGTGGTAGAATCTTCCAAAAGAGTGAGAGAATCTTCAAAAGTCAGATGCTTTCATGCCCTAAGCTTGTGAGACTTTTTAGACTCGTCTATACTCTGAAATGCCCCCAAGACACACCAAAGAATGAAACCTCTTGGAGAAAAAAATTAATGAGAGATAGGTCAAAAGTGTGAATTATAAAATCGGTGAACAGAGCACTGATCAAAACTAAAATTCTAAAATATCTCTCTGCGTTTAGAAAACTCTCAGTGTGGCAGCATTGTCACAAACTCATCTGGGGCGATTCGGAACCCCCCACGGAACACAATGCATGACAACATCACCTGCGTGTGGGAAATCAGGGCAAATGCGTCTGACCACATCCTGCTGGCCTTCCCATACCTGAAGTGAGTACTGCTCTGTTTGTTATTTAAGCACGTTGTGTGGTTTGCGACCCCACACGTTTATGCCCATGGTTGATTTTCATAAGTCTTTCACGTCTTCTTGAAGTTTTTATTATGAAGTCATGGTAGACAGACAGGAAGCTGCAGAAATAATACACTGAGTCCCGGGCCCCCAACCCCCAGCTTCTCCTGAGGTGGATCCCAACTCTGTAGAACGTGACCCAGACTGGAAGTCAATGTTCTCTAGTGCCATTTCCTGGGCTCCAGATTTGCATGCCTGTGTGCGTGTGTGCTTCTATGCAATCTTGCCCCACGCATAGCCTCATGTGGCCATCGTCACCATCTCCACACAGAACTCTCCCATTACCCCAGAGGAACTACCCACCACCCTCTCTCTGTCCTGGCAACTGCTAATCTGTTCTCCGTCTCCATAGTTTTGTCACTTCCAGAAAGTGATGGAATCACACAGTATGTGTCCTTTCCAGATTGACTACATTTTTAGCTTAACTTCAAATGGATACAAAGTACAGCCAAGCAACCCTATTAAAATTCCCTTCTTTTCTGTGTTAAAAATCCCCAAATACCTCTTTCATGCCCAACTGCTGACATCATGCCATTAAGTGATACTGTGCTTTTTAATATTGGTTTCCACATTTGTTACTATCGTCTAGAAATACTATTGATTTTTGTGTATTTCTATGGATTTTTTTTTATCAAAATGAAGTTCAGCCTATATGCTTTGGATCTGTGTGTGAGAGAGCGAGGCGTGGGGAGATAGAGGGTGGGGAGAGAGAGAGAGAGAGAGAAAGAGAGAGAGAGAGAGAAGGAAAAGAGAAAAGAGCATGTTCACAGCCTTCTGAACTGCTGGTTAAAGATGCAATTCCAGGCAACCCTCAACCGAAGAAATCTGGAAAGTTTAGATTTGCGTGTTAAGGTTGGTGTCATGCAGAGATGCCGTGTCTTCTGGAAATGAATCCCCAGGAACACTTAAAGTATTTCTTACTCTTGAACTTGCTCAATCACAATGTGCCTTGGAGGACAGCTCCTTGAGCTGCGGGCTAGAAGTGGCTTCCTGGCTCAGTGGTCTCGCAACAAAGCTTCAAGGAGGAACAACAGGCTGCAAACCAGACACTTCCCCATGGCGAGCTCGGGGCAGCTCCCTGCCGCAGCCTGGGGAAGGCTGTCTGGCCGCGCCTGGAGCTGAGCCCTGCTGGCCAGGAGCAAACTCCAGCTTTTCTGGGCTTTCCATCATTGCCTTGATGGGCCTGGCCCTGCCTTTGGCTTTGGGGTTCTCTGGGGGCCTTGCCAGGGGCGCCACTGGCTCAGCTCTTGCTGTCCTCCAGGGGCAGTCGCATTCCCTGAGGCCTGACTCCCCAGAGAGAAAAAGTGGGGTAAAGGAGCCCACTCTGTGTTTGAGTAATTTCAGCACAGGCCCTTGTCTGCTCCCAGACTCTATAGTTAAAAACACAATTTATACTTTGCCTGCTAGTTTTGTCTTATTTTTTTCCTGATCCCTTGTTTAGTTTCCCTGTGTTCCTTCTATAAGTGAAACCATCTGAGAGTTTTCTCTTTCCTTCCGGCTCGTTTCCCTGAGCACCATGCCTTCCGGCTCCATCCAGGTTCCTGCGAATGACATGAGTTTATCTTTTTTGATTGCTGAGTAGTATTCCACTATGTATATAGACCAACTATTTGCCTCCCAGCACAGCCTGGGGTCTGTGACGCGGAGAGTGAGACTCACCCTCCGTGTTTGTGCCCAGCCTCGACTGCACCAACGAGTATTTTGAAATCCTGGACGGCCCGCCCTCCTCGGCAACGTCCCTGGGGAAGACCTGCTCTGGCTTCTACCTCACCTACTCCTCCTCCTCCAGCTCCCTGACCCTCGTGTACTTCCGAAGCTTCAACAACATAGGGAAAAACTTCATCGCTTATTACTACTCTGCAGCCAAAGGTGAGATGGTGACTGAGAGCAAACTCGAGCTGGCCAGTTACATCCCTCTGCTTCCCCTGGGACTTTGGGCAAGAGCCGCCACCTCTCGGCCCCCAGCCTCCCTGTGTGATGAGGACCACGGCAGATCTCCCTCCCCGGTCTGTGTGAGGGTTTCCCTGTCTGACGCAGCAAAGCCATTAATCCTCACGCAAACTGTGGCTCATCCCCATTTAACAGATGAGGAAACTGAGGCTTGAGAGTTTCAGTGATTGCCCTGAGGCCCCCAGGGGTGGCTCCTGCACTATTGAACGCCAGGAGGAAAGAGGTGGGGCTGGTAGACTCATGCAGAGTCCTCTCCAGCAGGCACCTGTCCAGGATACTGTTGAGAAGCCTCCTGTGCTTTAGCAAGCTCAGAGTGACTCAATGGGCAAGCGTGGGAAAGGGGCAATAAAGCAGTGGAGGGGGTCCCTCACCGAGGGGGCAGGGAAAGTCACGGTCGAGGGTGTTCAAGTTACTGACCATGGTTCATTCCTGTACTCGCAGAGGCAGGCTCATGGCCCCCACACCTGATGTGTAAGTCATGTTTCGTGTTCTTAATCTTCCTTCCTCGTCCGTGTTTCTTCTCCTGTCCCCACTCCCGGTGCTTTCCCGGTTGTCACTGACCTCTTGTATGTTTCCTGATTTCCTGTACAAATCTGCTACAGCTGAGAGGTTCTGTCTGCACACTTCTTGCATAAGTCTGATGCCCGCTGACACTGGGACCAAGTTTCATGCATGGACACCAAGGAGATATTGTAGGTTTAGCTCCAGACCACTGGCATCAAGCCAACACCGTAATGTAGCGAGGCACTAGTTCTTTGGTTCCCCAACGAAGTCATGGTTTGTAGCCTATTCATTTGCACGAGGCTAATGTCCAGCAAAACATGTACACACCTTAACTGAATGTGACCCAGAGGCACAAAGCTAGCCCACGCTGTTGGAGAAACAGCACCAATATCTGCTCCATGCAATTGCCACACACCTTCAATTTTAAAAAAATACAATACCTATGATGCTCGAGACAGCAAAGCGATCGAACGAGATGCAGGTCTCCACACCAGGCTCCCTGCATCCGGTGCTGGTCTGCTTGATTTCCTGACGCCTTTGTTCTATCAAAAACCATCAAACACTCCACGAGTCGAGAAAGTCTCCTGAACAGAAGCACACAGCAGAACCACTGTTTGGCCCAAGGACCACAGATTGTGACTGTGTTTTGGCACAGATGGCACAATTTAAATGTCGTTGTATTTCCAGTGACCGGCTAGAAGAAGGGAATGTTATTGCTGTTGGACCCCACATACCTGAGAAAAAACAAGACCCACCTGTAAAAAGAAAGTTTGATGGGGGGCGGTTATGATTATAAATATGTAGGCAGAACAATCAGCAGAATCTTAATGGAGACAGGTCGGGGCGCTGATCTTGACGTGCCCTATGTCACCCAAGTGTCCCCTTGTGTCCACAGCTCTGCTGACAGCAACACCCAAGGTGGTGACCTCCAGACCAGGTAAGCCCTGGAAAGTGCCCCTTCACTGCCAAGGGTCCTTCCCTCGGGGGGCTGCGTTTGTTTTGCATGTGTATGTTTCAAGGGCAGAGACTGGACCAAGTAACATGGTTCAACTCTTTGCCCTGGGCCCGCTGACTTGAGGCCTACTGTAGAGAACCACCCAAAATCTTCATGGTTGACTCTCACCTCCCAGAGTGAGGAAAATTCATTTCTTCCGAGGCCTCAGAGCCTGGGCGGCTTATGGGTGCCTTCAAGAGGGCACCTGCTTTTTCTTTCTATGGCCAGTCCTGCTCATAACTAACTTATCTGCATCACTAATAGACGTTTTCTTATTTATTTATTTTTTTTACATCGTTGTTCATTCTCCTCTCAGGTGTAATCCCCATAAAATTCCTACCACCAAGACACCTTGTGAACCATCACCTGTGTTCTTTCCTCCCCTGTTTCATCTCTCTCCTCCCAGCTGAATGTCTCCAATTTATACTTTGCCTGCTAGTTTTGTCTTTTTTTGTTCCTGATCCCTTGTTTAGTTTCCCTATGTTCCTTCTATAATTGAAACCATCTGATAGTTTTGTCTTTCCTTCCGGCTTGTTTCCCTGAGCACCATGCCTTCCAGCTCCATGCAGTCTTCTGCGAATGACATGAGTTTATCTTTTTTGATTGCTGAGTAGTATTCCACTATGTATATAGACCACATTTTCTTGATCAAGTCATCTGTTTTGAGTATTTAGGTTGTTTCCATATCTCAGCCATTGTAAATGCATCAATAATAGACGTTTGCAGAGCAAGTGGCATGCTGGTGCCGTTCCAGGGGCAGGAAGATGGACTAGCAAAGGAAAACAAATAATGAATTTTGGAGCCAGGACACCTGAGATTAGAACTGCTACCCAGCAGATGTGGGATCTGGGTGGATCCCTTCACGTCTCTGATGTTCAATCTGCTCACACATAAGACTGCCAGGCCGGCACTCTTCTGCTCACCTTCCCGAGTTCCTATAAAGGCGAATGTGAACGCACACTCATCTGCACACACGCTCTCATGCATGCACACACACAAATCGCTTCACAATATAACGAATCACTATGCAAACATTTATAATGCTTTTCTGCGTTTAGCCACTGCAGGTTGGCATACACGTCTGGCAAAACAGCCCCATTCAAGTGTGTTTTAGCCTAATTATTATCTTGACGATCTTAGGGGCTTATCAGCCTCAGCTAGGAGTGTGACTTGTTGGCTGACCTTTTACCAAGTTCTCCATCCCTCGTGGTCATGGGGGGTGGGGCACTCCAGCCGCTCTCGGGTGTGAGCAGAACCCAAGGGCTACAGTCACCAGGTCTCTGTCTGCAGGAGACTGGCCGGAGCTGCGGCTGGTGGGCGGCTCGGGCCGCTGCTCCGGGCGCGTGGAGGTCCTCTACCAGGGGGCCTGGGGCACCGTGTGTGACGACCTGTGGGACCTGAACGAGGCGGAGGTCGTGTGCCGGCAGCTGGGGTGCGGCCGGGCCATGTCTGCCCTCGGCAAGGCCTACTTTGGCCCGGGCTCTGGCGACATCTTCCTGGACAACCTCCAGTGCGCTGGGGTGGAGCGCCACCTGGGCCAGTGCGCCCACTCGGGCTGGCGGGAGCACAACTGTGGCCACCACGAGGACGCCAGCGTCATCTGCTCAGGTAACGCTCCTCTTCCAAGGGGTCACTGCCAGTCCCCAGGTACTTCAAGACCCCCTGCTGAAATTCAGAGGCAGCTGGGGGCTAAGGCAGGATCGGCAAACACATGGCACTCAGTGTTTGCTTATCTCTTCTAACTTGGCTAAATATCTAGCAATAAAACCCACGCATTTTCTAATTGGGAGTAGGAATTACCAGAGGCGCGGGTGCTCTATTGAATAGACATGTGCTTGGCTGTGGGGGCTTGTAAGACACTTAGCTCAAAGGCCTTTTACTCAAAGGGGCGGCCATCTGGTACCTCCAGGGAAGATTCAGAGCCAGACAGACCTGAGTCCAGACCTCAGAGCCGGTGGCTACCCTCAGCCTGCGTTCGGGGGGCACATAAACCCTCAGAGCTCCAGCGTCTTCCTCGGGAAAATTTGGGCACGAGTTGCTTCCTTGCAGGGCTGCTCAAGGCCTGCGCCCATCTTCTGTAAAGCTTTCGGTAGTGCTGACAAGAGGGCTGCCTGTCTGTGACTTTGCCTGCCTGGTTTCTCGCTCCATCCCAACACCACGGAAGCCCATGAACTAGAACAGCTAATTGTCATCACCTTGTAACAATTTCTTTAAATGCTTTGGATTTCCTCATGTGCAAAAAGCTGCGAGGAGTTAGCCACCTCTGGTGTGTGTCTATTAATAACCTTTTCCATAGTGAGATGCTTTTCATAAACTGACAACTGTAACCCCAGGTGCGAGTTGAAGGAATCAGTAACTATAAAATGAGGCTGACTTTGTTTCCCAGAGCTGCGTGGAAGAAGCAGCTCAGCTGGACATCGGCACCTGCTACCGTGACCTAACCTGAGGGGATTAACCTATGAGCCCTGTTTTGTTGTGGGTCCATCAGTTTGCTCTGTGGCGTCTTGCTACACGGCAGGTCTAACTTAGTTACAGCTTCACCGACTGCCTGTTATTCCAAAGACTCGATGTTCTGAAGGATTGTTGTTCAAACCTGTAGTCCCCCAAAGGGAAATTCACATGCTACAAAAATTGCTAGTTCAAGCCATGACGCCCCAAATGTAGCCTTCAAATCTGGCCGTTTTCTCATGACACAATAACACACCAACAACCAGAGAAAGGGCTTGTTTTGTGTCCAGGGATAAATCTGGCTCTCCCGGTACTAAATTCTTTAAAGGGACTATTTTTTCTCATGTCCAATGAATAATCTCTTAGAAGGATGTAATTAAAACTTTTGCCTCGATTTGAATCAGGATTTCTGAAAAATACTGACATGTTGATTCTCTACACAAACAGATGCTGAAGAATCAGTTATTAACAGTCCAGGTAAGTCACACTTTTTTATGGGGCTTAAAAAATATTAGCTGTTTTTTAATTTTCCTTGGGATATTTGTTCTTATGGCTCTTGAGTTCACTGTTACTCAGCAGAGGTTTTCACCCCATGGAGATGCATTTGGAAAGTCTCGTTTGATTTTATTACTCATGGATTTTGTCCATGGTATGATACCTGTGTGTGTGTGTGTGTGTGTGTGTGTGTGCGTGTGTGTGTGTGTGTGTAAGTCCCTGTTTTTAAGAGTGCTGTAAATGTGTGTGCGTGTATCCGTATTTTTTAGAGTATGGGTCAGTCCATACTTTTTAGAGACACATGCAGAAGTGAAGGGCCATCTCAGGGTCTGTTTGTGTAAGCTGCTCCCTCCTGCGCAAAGGCCTCTCCCCGCCTCTCCCCTGCAGCTCCTTCGTCCCATCCCCTACCACCAGTTCCTTTGCTGGACAGCACCCTGTTCTCTTCCTTCGCTGTTTATTACCATGTTGCTGAAACATTGTGCTGGTGTTTACATTTAGCTAGTAAATAGGCTGCAGGCTCCCTGAGGGCAGGAACCATGTCTCTTGGTTTATAAGTATATGGTCAGCACCTAGCCTGAAAGGCAGTGCTGCTCAAATGGAAGTGAACTGGCTGAGAGCCCACAGCGCTAACTCAGGGGCACACGAAGTGGATGGGTGAGCCCAATGTCCAGGACAGTGCATAGTACTCCCCGGCGCCACCATGTTGCTTGCCTCAGAGGCCTGGTGGACCAGACGGGACTCACACACCCCATCTCTGTGCGCAGGAGACTGGCCGCAGCTGCGGCTGGTGGGCGGCTCGGGCCGCTGCTCCGGGCGCGTGGAGGTCCTCTACCAGGGGGCCTGGGGCACCGTGTGTGACGACCTGTGGGACCTGAACGAGGCGGAGGTCGTGTGCCGGCAGCTGGGGTGCGGCCGGGCCATGTCTGCCCTCGGCAAGGCCTACTTTGGCCCGGGCTCTGGAGACATCTTCCTGGACAACCTCCAGTGCTCGGGGCTGGAGCGCCACCTGGGCCAGTGCGCCCACTCGGGCTGGCGGGAGCACAACTGTGGCCACCACGAGGACGCCAGCGTCATCTGCTCAGGTAGCCTCCCCTGCCGGGTTGTCATTTCTGATGTTGTGGTTGAGGACATTTTGCAGCAACGCAGCCCAAACGGAATTTGCATGCACCCCCCACGCTCAGTCTTTCATCAAATAATCCTGGGGCACCAGCCCAGCACCCCCGCCAGGGGCAGCTCCAGGCTGCATCTGGGAGGTCTTGAAGGTTAGTGGGCACCAGTACTGCCTGGGGCACTGAACTGCAGATTCCAGGACCCCAACCCAGAGATCGCGACTACGGGGGTTAGATTGGACTCAAGGTTCTGCATTAACAGCTAGTCTGGGTGGGTCAGCGTGAGGGGGAGGGGCAAGGGAAACCCCACCCTGGCCTCTGGCCATGAAGCAGAGTGTCCTAGTGCCGAGCCCCCGAGCCTCCCACGCCAAGGCCCCTGACAGGAGGCTGCAGTCACCCAGGGAACTGTTCAGGTGTCTGGCCCCCCCTTCCCCTCCACCTCCACCCTGCAAGGCCTTGGATTTATAAATAGAGGGAGTGACCTATTGCCTTTCTTTGTGCGTTCAGATGCAGAAGACTTGCCCCCTCCCACCCTGCCAGGTAGGTCTTTTTTCTTTTTTCCTAGTTCAGGCAACTTTGCAATAAAAATTAATAATAGCATCAAATGCTAAGAGATGCTAAGAACCAGTCACTGCTCTGAGCCTTTAGGTACATAACTCACTTAGCCCCTACAGTGACCCTTGAGGCAGGCACTCTTGTTTTTCCTGCTTGCCAGGGCGCCACACTGAGGCCAACAAGCGAGTCACATTCCCCGGCTGGCTGGGCTCAGAACCTGCTCTCACTTCCCAGCCTGTGCACTGGCCCCGGCTCCCCACAGGCCAGGCAGGGTTCATGAAACATGGGGAAACATTTGCTCCAATACAGCTGATCCTCAAGAGAATTCTGGAAAAAGGCATTTTCTATTCTATTTTGTGAAGAAATCAGAACTTGAGGTGCAAAAAGGTTGAAGAACTTTCTTGAGATCCAGAGACAGGAAGTGGGGCTGTTGGTCTCGTCTGCAGTGTCATCTCTGCCAGAGCCTGTTGGCCAAAGCAGTCTCAGAGTCACGCGGTTTCCAGGCAGGGGACCTCGGCCCTTCCTCTTGACAGGAGTGTGTCCCAGAGCCAGTGGCCTCCTTCGGTCTGCCACAGGAACGTGGGGAACACAGCAGTCCCGCTTTCCACAGCTTTGCCCTCCCTGATTCAGTTGCCTGCTGTTAACCACAGTCTGAAGTATTATGTACGAGAAGATATTTTGAGAGAGAGAGAGAGAGAGAGAGAGAGAGAGAGAGAGAGAGAGAGAAAGGGGGGAGCCCACATTCACATAACTTTTTTACAGTTCATTGTTCTATTTTATTAGTAGTTGTTGTTAATCTCTTACTGTGTCTGATTTAGAAATTAAACACTATTGTAGGTGTTCACAGGTAGGAAAAAACATAAGATGTATATAAACAGGGGCCCTCTCTGCACCCCTGCACCTGCTAGCAGGCACCCCCCGGGGACGCATCCCCACAGGTAAGGGAGGCGGCTGTGTTCACCCAACGCCCGCAGGCCCAGTGCACTAAGAACATCGATATTTCTAGGAAAACGCCTTGCAGGTGAGACTCAGCACTGTTCCCTGCATGTCATCATTCTCTTTCTTTTTCTCCCCTTCTAGGTCTTCCCACAGTTTCTCAGGATCATATAACAGGTATTCACTTTTTTTAAGCTGAAATAGTAACTCCACGTCTCTCCTGTTGTCTCCAATTTATCACACCCCAAAGTTGTTCTAGAGCCTCTCATTCCCCAAACCTTCAAAAGTTCTCCCCTCGCCCGGGCATGTGTAGCCTGTCTCCCTGATTTTCCTGCTTGACCACTCATGCAGATCCGCTCTGTCCCTCCTGCAGCCAGGAAGAACCCTTCCTCCCACTTTAGAAAGAGGGAGGCCGTGGTGTGAAAGACAGGTGAGGGGGGAGGGAAACACAGGACACTCCCAGGCATTAATACTTTTTGGCTGAATTAGACTGAAAGGATTCTCCTTCCCAAGAGACATTCAGGCTGAAGATCTATTCAGTCTGGTTTACAGCCCCCATCCTGGGGATCTGCTGCCTCACGCCAAGCCGTGGAGTGCTGCCTTCGGGGGCGACAGGAGTGGTTTGATGTGGACACAGGAGGACATTCTTTTTCCTGTTGTTTTAGAAGGAGGTAGTGCTTGTGGAGGGGTCATCTCCAGCTTCTCTGGCTCATTTTCCAGTCCGCTGTATCCAGATAACTACCCAACAGACATCCAGTGTGTCTGGGAGATCCACGTGGATAAAAACTTCCGCATAGAACTTGTGATTCCAAGTTTGAAGTAAGTAAACTCTTTAAGGGAAGATTCTAAGAATATTGGTTTGTAAAATCATAATTAACTTGTTGCTTTTAGTGGGAAATATTTAAGGATAAAATCAGAAGAACACAAAGTTCTTTCCAAGTTGAAATTTAGGTTAATTTTATCATGCTATTCAATGAGATACTAAACCACAAATAAGTGGCTTATTACTATGTTTGACTTAATCTTCTTTTGATAGTTTCTCATTTGATTTTTTTCCTAAAAATATCATAAAATCTCCCTCCCCAGTTTTATCCTGGTTGCACACTGAATACCATTATTTATCCTCTTGGATCTTCTTTATCCTTTATCTAAATTGTAAACAAATAGGAAGAGACTTCACACAGACACACAGACACACACACATACACACACACACACACACACTCACTCACACATTAGTTGACTACTCTAGATGTTTCTACATCTTCTAAATGTTGCCACAGAGTGAAAGGAGAGTAGAGTCATCGCCTCACCTCAGACAGGAAGAGATTAAATCTCCCAATGTCACTGTCATTTGTTAGCTCCATGACATAAAGCAATAGTCTGCATTTTCCAGTGCTAGCTGTCTGCCCAGCCTCTGTGCTACACCCTTTGTTTGCTTTGTCACATTCAAGCATCACTCCAGTCCCAAGATAGGAATCCTTGTCGTCTCCTGAGATGAGGACACTGAGGCTCAGCATTAGCCCAAGGTTAATCCTTTGTACCTGCCTGAAGTAGAAGACCCAGCTTTCACCAGTATGTGAGTCTTCAGGCAGGGTCTACACAAAGCCCTTGTCGTACTTAATACACATCACGTTATAAACCCAGCAGTGCTGTGGAGTACTATGATAACCTCCTCTAGCCGAACTGTTGAATTCACCTGAATTTCTTCTGGGTCCCTGGACTCAGATATGCCCTGTACCGACACATATCCTAAACACTGGCTACCTTTGTTGACTAAAGCCCTAAAGACAATGAAGAACGTTGAACCCACACCCCCAAAACCTAACATTTCTCAGTTGTCTCCTGCTCAGTCACCCCACATGCACTTCCTTGTGAGTAATTGTCAACATGCAAATACCTTCGATATGCTGCCATTGTTTTTATTTTAAAATCAATTTTTTCTTCCCAAGAATTTGGATTGGACAATATTATAAAATATAGAGGTAGGAAAATCTGTATTGTCATTTACAAGCCTCTCATCGGATGATTTGACTGTCAAGAATGTGCTTTCAGTGTATGTTATATTTCCTAATGTTCCATGTAGATTGTGATTAAACAAAACCATGATGATTTTCAATTTCTTCTTATTAAGTGGTAACCATAAGCCTCAAACATTCTGCACACAAATAAGAATTCTGATTGTGAAGCATCAGGTTAATGAAGGTTAATTAATATTTTATATATGAAAGTGCAATTTAAAGTATGGGATCCAAATCTTTAATCTTATGATTGTCATACTTTTTAGTAAAGCTTTAAGCTTGAAGAGGGTCTAACCCGCCACTGACTCTCCACTTCAACTCCCCAGACTGGAGGACATCCTCGGATGCCCCTATGACTCCGTTGAAATCTTCGATGGCCCCAGGATCGCCTCGCTCTCCATGGGGAAGTTCTGTGCCTCAGTGGCCGTGATGTTTTTCTCCTCTTCAGACATTCTGACTGTGGTGTTCCGGAGCGACTCTATGATCACCAACACCGGCTTCTACGCTCTGTTCAATGCTATTCCGCAGAACGAAATGGAGTCAGGTAGGAAGCATCAGAAGGTTTTTAGACTTTAAAAAACAATAGATTTTTGACTTGCAAGGGGCTGTATGAGCAGTGGCCTGGATTCATTTTTAAAAGATTCTTGCAGTTAGCCTCACAAGCCCTCCTCCATAACAGCTAGATTTTTTCCCGTTAATTAATTTTTAATTAATTAATTTTCCCAATTAATCGTTGAAATAAGATACTGATGTCCAACCTTTAAATGGACTAGCAGCTCCTTTCTGCAGGGTATGACATAAGCGCTTGTGGCTGCAGCGCAATTTGGCCCTGGGGAACTGTCCAGGGTGCTGAAACCCAGAAGCCTCACTTTCACAAAGCCTCAATCCACCAGCTGTCCCACAACACACCTTGCATATAGTGGACTTTAGATTCACCCAGATGAGAGGCTTGGAGACTCCTTCAGCCATGACCCTACAGACAGGCATTCCTGATTCAGGTCCAGTTTGCACCCAGCTAGCACACTGCTTGTCAATTGTGGAAACCCTGATGCCCAGAAACACCTGCAGGAGCCCCAGTAACTCAGGTCGCCAGGAAACCAGGTAGTACGACCCTGGTTGCAGTTGGGGGTGGGGCATTGGGTTTTCCATCTGAGTAAAGGAATTCCATATGTATATTCTACTCTCAAAGGCGTGTTTGCGACCTTGTTCTGGGGAGCCTAAATAAGGCCCAACATTTGAAATCCACACCATTAACTGACTTCACATCATCACTCACTCATCCAACAACATTTACTGAGATCTTACTATGTGTCAGGCCCAGTTATTAAGTCCTGGGCCCCCTGAGCAACAGCACAATCTGTCCTAGAGGGAGTTGATAGCGGTATGAATGGGGTGAGGGGTGGAGGGATCAAAATGCAAGGAACAAGTAATAAATAAGATGATTTGGGGGTGGCAATAAGGGCTGGGAATTAAAATCCAGGTGGATGGTAGAGAGTGGCTGGGGTAAAAGAGGTGTCACTTTTGGCTGGTTGGGAATGGGTGGCCTTGTTGAGGAGGTGACATGTGGATGGCAGTGAGAAGACAAGCAAATGCACATCCTCTCGGGGAACAGAATTGGACATGATGCAAAAACAGGAAGAAGGCCAATGTGGCAGAGCCTCTGCACACAGTAGAGAAGGTTGTCCCCATGGTGTCTCCAGGACACAGCAGGTCATCCCAGCTGGCCACAGGCCATCAGCCCAGAAATAGCCATTCCCATTAAGTTTTATGAAAACATAGAAACCCTTTTGGCCCAGGTACCTTCAGGAAAGTGAATCTGTACTTATTCAAGCCCTTACGTAAGACATATCCATAAAAGCAGCTTGGAACCCACCTCCCCGGTAACCCAGCATAGTGACTGAGAAAACACATGGAGAGACCCGCAGAAGCTATGCTGTCCAGGGTCCTGAGGCTGGCCTTGTGCTCACGCTCTCATGGACTTGTCACCCCAGCCTTCTGGTGATGTGCTGCTAGAGTCCCCATTTCACAGACAAGGAAACTAAGGCCCAGGGAGGTGAAGGACTTGTCAAAGGTTACAAAACTAGGTATCAGTAGAGCTGGGGTTCAGACTCACCTCTGTATCAGTCTTAACACTTTGTGCCCCGGTGCCTTTTAAATTTACCAGCCCTTGGGGCCGGCCATTTTCTGTGCCACCGCATGAATGGTACAAGCATTCAATAAAGCACACACAACTCCTGAACTACTGGATATTAAAAAAACTGTAATATCTCTCATAAAACACCTTACACTTTCTCCAAAACAATGTGTAAAGCTTCTAGACTGAGGACGATCAAAGAAATAGCTCCTAATAGTTCCAGATAAATCCACCGTGGTGTGAAAAACCAGAGACTAGATGAACACGTATTAATACGTGAGCAGCCACCTGACACTGGTGACAAAAACACGTACTAATACGTGAGCGGACCACGGAGTGTTAAGCCCTAAGCTCAACCTATTATGGGAGTCAAGACAGCCTAAGGCTCTGCTCTTGGGTGCGTGTGCTTTAGCCACACATATGGGAGCTAAGTATCCTTCCTACCCTAAAGAGGATCCTCCTCTATTTAGACAATGGGCCGGAGCTGCGGCTGGTGGGCGGCTCGGGCCGCTGCTCTGGGCGCGTGGAGGTCCTCTACCAGGGGGCCTGGGGCACCGTGTGTGACGACCTGTGGGACCTAAACGAGGCGGCGGTCGTGTGCCGGCAGCTGGGGTGCGGATGGGCCATCGCCGCCCCTGGAAAAGCCCATTTCGGCTCAGGCTCTGGAGACATCCTACTGGACAACATTCAGTGCTCAGGGAATGAGAATCACATCGGCCAGTGCCCCAGCTCCGGCTGGTCAGACCACAACTGCGGCCACCACGAGGATGCGGGCGTCATCTGCTCGGGTAACTCTCCTATGCGAGCTCCTTTCCCTCCTTTCCCACCTTTCCCGCCTTGCAGCAGCCTCTTAGCGAGGGGCGGGAGATGTGCCCGCAGGCCGGGGGAGCTAACGACGGTCGGGGGCCCAGCCGATGAATGCCCCATCAGCAGGGTTGGCAGAGAACACAGAGCCTGACCCGCCTCTGAGGAGGAACACAGTAGGCACACATTGGCCTGTCCACTTCTCTCCAGCCTCTCCTAGGTCTGGAGTTGCTCTTCCAAAGTCTAAACCTGCCACTCTTCTTGTTTGTGTACCACGAAGTCACTCTGCTTGAGACCTGCTCTTCCTGTAAAACCACCACTTTGTCTTCATAGAACTAAATTTACATTTCCTAAATGTACCTACTTTTATGCATGCAGATGCTGGAGACTGGGCTCCGGAGGTGACTTCTGTACCCCCAGGTAGGTCCAACACTATGAACTTCCAGGATCCCTGCAAAGTAAATAAGAATTCCAACCTCTGTGCAGCCAAGGTTGAGAGTCTGCAACACAGAAAGAGCCAAGAGGCATCTAAAACTCTCCTCTCTGATCAGCAGAGCAAGGAAGGGCGGGAAAGGAAGGAGGATGAAGGTTCCATCACCAGGCTGAGGGGGGGCGCAATCTGGAAAGGAGAGAGGTGGAAGGTCTGCCTCTGGGGACGGGATTGGGAAGCACAAACTCGCAGAAAACAAAGATGGCAGCACCAAACTCTCAGGGGGTCACGAGCAGACTCGCGTGAGAAGTGGAGCCATCTGGCTCCTCTGTCTGCCTCCTGGCTTAGCCCTGCACAGGAGGAGAGGAGAGTTAGACCCTCTTCGTAACCCAGCCGGGTCATGTGCAGCAGGGACCTCCCAAACACGGGTCCGGCTGATGAGAGCATGTGCGGTCCTGCCGCCTGCAGCCGCCTCTCTCTCCGGTCTCTCAGCTATTGCTGGCGCCCAGGCCCCACTAGCCTCCTCCTGAGCCCTGCCCATGTCCTGTGAGTCTGCACTCTCTGTGATTTCCTGCTGAAGGGAGGGAGAGGCTGCCTCCCAGATGAGGGAGAAAACTTAAATGAGCGAATCCACACCATGTGCTAAGACGCAGGGGCAGTAACAGCTTTGTTCGTGTACTTGGGTAGAAGAGGATTTGCTGATGCGAAGAACTTCCTCATTCTCTCTGGTTTTGATTTTTGCAGCTGCCACTCTTCCAGTCCCCGTGCGACAAGGTAGCGCTTTCATGGAAACGATAGCCTGTAGAGGATGGACTCTGATCGTGCATAAAAGCCAAGTAGATGTGTGTCTGTCCCGGCGGTCGAGGGCACGGGCCTGCCAATGGAGCCTGCGGTGTGGAGATGGCCCATGGCCGAGCTGGGCTGTCTGCGTGGCAGAAAACCACGGGTCCAGGCCCCTCCCAGGCTCACCTAGCACAAGTTTGGGTCCTGCCCACCGTCTTGCATCTTTCCTCCTCCCTCATGCCCACTCAGGGGTTTGATCACACACCAGCTAAACCGCAGTTGTGTCTGCCCCAGCCCAACCTCCCCAGTGTGAGTCCACTGTTGAGTTCAAGGGAGCGCAGATTCCACAGGCAGGAAAATGCAAGGTGTGTGCCTGACGAAGCCAACCAGGGGTCTCTTGTCTGTTTTATAGGAGGAAGTAATTCTTGTGGAGGAGTGATTTCAAGTCCCTCAGGCACCTTCTCCAGCCCCTGGTATCCAGCAAACTACCCCACAGACGTGGAGTGTGTCTGGGTGATCCACGTGGCTGAGAAGTTCCACATTGAACTGAAGATCCCGAGTCTGAAGTAACCATCTCTGCCCTTTCTCTGTGGCACAGGCCAGATAGATTAGATGCTTTCCTCAAAGAGGGGCCTTTGTCCTTGAGGACTGCTCGGCCAAAATGCCACGGACTTAGCTTAATAAACAGTAGAAGTGTGGTCCTCACAGGCTGGAGACTGGGCAGTCCAAGATGACACACACGTCCCTACACACACTGGTTTTAAAAATTCAATAGTTTGTGTACAAGTGTAATTATGCCCTTTGTGTGCGTAGACCTATTATATGTATGTATTATGCATATATTATGCAGTGAGGCTGTATAATGTATGCATCAAAGGCTGCCTATTGTTGTTTAAATGCAAAAGTTCAGAGCTCACATTTTTATCATTAGATGTTCTTTAAATGTCTATCTGTTGTGTCCCCATGGAGGTCCAGGAATGGGCTTGTAGTGTTAAGGGAGACAGACAAGATCTCTGCCCTCGGGGAGTTTACATACTGGGTGTGGAGACAGTAATCAATAGCTCAGAGGATGGCGTTGATGAATACTATGAAGGAAAAAATATGTGCGCATAGTGCACAGGAAAGAGGGTGAAGACAGCGTTAGGCGAGCCGGCCAGGGACAGCAGCTCTGACCACCCAGGCTGGCGAGACACATCATGGAAACATGAGATTTAAGCCAGGCAGTCTTGGGCATGGGAGACCAGCGTCCTAGCCCTGGGCGCTAGAGATTTGGCAGCCGCCACTGTTTCTCCCCGCTCTGGGTCTTCTTGGAGTTTTGCCCAGTGAGACCCCGATGGGCGTTGTCCAGCACTTTCCCCCACGCTACAGAGTTCAGAGTTAGAATTAAAGAGTCGGGAGTTTCAATGTAGGGAGGGCAATGGTGGGAGAGACTAGTCGGCAGGTGACAGAAATGGCAGAGCGAGGTGATAAGGAGCCGACAGCCTGGGGCTGCCCCACCAGGGAAGGGCGGGAGGGCGAGCCCACAGGCTGCACCTGGTGTCCGGGGTGACGCAGTTTCGGCTGGACACCCCAGGGGTGGCTTTATTTAGACCCTTTCTCCAGACCCCTTCCAGAAGCTTGCCCTGCTTTTACCTCCCCAGGCTGGAGGACATCTACGGGTGCCCTTACGACTTTGTGGAAGTGTTCGACGGGCGGCAAAGGGCCTCGCTCTCCATGGGCAGATTTTGTGCTGGGGCAGAGCTCACGTTCTTCTCCACCTCGAACATCGTCACCGTGGTGTTCAGAAGTGACGCCATGATCACCAACACGGGGTTCTACGCGCTGTACAACACGGTTCAGCAAGAAGAGCAGGAGAGCGGTGGGTTCCCGTCGCGCACCTGGAGGGCGCCCCGACCTAGCCCGTCTCCTTTCCCCGGAGGCGTAGAGCTGCTTTCTAAACCTGTCCTCTGGGCCTGCCCCCGCCAGTGACATCCACGAGGACACTAACAGCAGCCCAGCCCCGCCCTCACCCTGCTCTGGCTCACGGTCACTTTCCCAAACGTCCTGGCTGAAGAAACAGAGGGCTGAGTCTTAGAGCTCACCTTGGCCCTGTGTGGATGGAGGAGCCAGATGAGCACCTCCTTCCTCTCCGAGGGAAGGGAAAATCCTTCTGGCATAAAACTATCTCAGATGACAGCAACCAGCCCTCCTGCTTCCTGCTGACTTCAACACAAAAATCCCCCAGAACACTTAGACTTCTTAGGTTCTGCAGCAGGAAATGGGGAGCAGCAGTCCCAGCTGATGGTTGCGGGGACCGTGCAATGTATCTTCCAATACATCGGGGTGCTTTTGAGAGTTTTTGAAGCAGCCCTAGGTAACTAACAGGCGTTCATTGATCTGCAGCATAAACTTGGACTCAAGGAGTCACAGCGCCCCTCCTTGCTTCCGGCCTGCAATTTATTATGGAGAAGTGTGCCAAGGGCTGGAGAACATGCTCACTTTGCCAAGGCCTGCCGTCCGGGGCCCATGGCTCAGAAGCCTGTTCTCCTGCCCCCAGATGTGTCGCTGCGGCTGGCGAATGGCAGGCACCGCTGTGAGGGCCGCGTGGAGGTTCTCTACAACGGCACCTGGGGCACAGTGTGTGATGACAGCTGGGACCTGACGGATGCCGGGGTGGTGTGCCAGCAGCTGGGCTGCGGCCAGGCCCTGTCGGCCCCCGTTCAGAGCTACTTCAAGGGGGGCACGGGCCCCATCGCCCTGGACGACGTGCAGTGCACAGGGAAGGAGGCCAAGGTGTGGCAGTGCCTGCACAACGGCTGGCTCTCCCACAACTGCGGGCACCAGGAGGACGCCGGCGTCATGTGCTCCGGTGAGCCCCCAGGGAGAGCCCCAGCCCCCCAGCCTCCGGGGAGGGAGATGTCCGCGCCAGCGGGAATGACTCCGAATCCCGGCTTTCAGCCATCTTTACAGCCCACGTGCGCAAGAGCTAGTTTGCTCTCTCTTGAGCCGCCATGTCTGTAACATGTCCACGGCCCCACCTGCAGCGCTGTGGTTACAGAGAGGTGTGCGTCACCAGACCTCCAGCCCCGGGCGGCCGCCACGGGCTGGGGGACAGTCCTCTCTCCTGAACGGGAGCAGGCGCTGGTGTCCACGGGCGCTCGGCACCTGGCAGGCGCGAAAACCAGCACGTCATGGTGTCGGTTCATCTTCACGGCCTCACAGAACGTGAGAGCCTTGACATCCTCAGGGGTCACATGGAGACTGTGCTCCAGGCGCACTGCCCCAAGGAGAGGGACGCTCACCCGCGTGCTCACTGAAGCTCCCGCGGCCCCATAACCGACCGAAAGCAAGTAAATGCCGTGCCCGCATCCAGTCGATGCAGACCTAGGCTGACCTCTGGCCGGCAGCTCCCACCTGCCCAGGACAGAACATTCCTGATCCCAAAAGAAAGACCCAATTTCTCTTTTGAATTCTCTGACTGCCTCACTCCATCACTCGCTCCTTCTCTCCTCTGTCTTTGACTAGGTATGGACGGGAATGCAGACGCAGGACAAACAGGTACTGCCCTTCCCCGCATTTCAACCAGTTCTGGGTCCCTGATGGGCGAGAATCCTGGCTACTCTTTAACCCGCATCGCGGTTAAATTCTCCGCTGCTGGTCAACATCAGCAATGCAGCCTCGAGCCTTGACAAGGTGGTGGGGCTGGAGGCACGGAGGATGGGGATAGAGGGAGGAGTGAGGGGGCGCAGATTCACCAGAAGAGCAGCCCCTCCACCGCCGGGGGCCCCGAGCAGGAGTCTGCTGAGAAGAGACAGCTGACTGCTTGCCGAGGTGACTGAGCAGTGAGATGCTGGGGGCGCGAGGGACAGGCGCCAGAGTCAGGCTTCAGCCTGCCCCACCTCATGCTGCAAGCAGATGTCCGAGTTCTGCCAGGCCCAGCGTCGTCTCTGTCCGCGGGGCCGTGGGGAAACCCCAGCTGAGAGCCACCGAGTTTTCCGGAGATGTTCTGGAGAGAGGTCCTTGCTCAAAGTGTCGCTTTTCCTGTGTTTTTTCACAGACTTGACTGGCGCCAGTGCCCTTCCAGGTACTTCGGTTTTATTTAAACCATCACCTGTGTCACATTTGCTTTGTCTCCCCTGGAGCGCAGGGAGGGCCTCTGCCATTTACACCGGGACCCTGCGGCACAGGGGGCCGGCACCCACCCACCCGGGCCCTGTCCTCAGGGCGTCAGCTGGATGTTTCAAAGGCCGTGGCCTTGCACTCAGCCAGGACTCGCTGTACCGCCGCCAGGGGGCTTCTGGGACAGCCATTTTGTAGCAGCAGGACCGAGAAAGGACGTTCTGGGCCTGTTTTCTTTCCCGGCCTTTCCCCCTGCAAGATGTGCTGATTTACTGTCTGTGGAACTACATAATGCGGGGGGCAGTGTCGCCCCTCCCCTGCGCCCGTGCCCCATCCCCTCCACCAGGGCTCCAGGGCCCCCACCGAGCGCCTGGGCTCACCCTGCCTTACCACCGCGTTCCCCATCATGTTCCCCTCCCCATACGGTGTCAGCCTGACGGTGCAAATACCTTCTGAGCCAAAACAGCGCTGGTAGCTCTGCCAAGTCTACAGAGCTCCTGTGTTCCGTCCCCACAAAGGCAGCCCTCGGGCAAGTGTCCGACTAACGCTCTCGCCCTCCCCTTTTGGCCCCTCTAAGAGCCCCTGCTGGGGCCGTGCCCTCTCTCACTCACGGTGCTTCTCCGCTGTTTCTTGCAGATGAAAATTTCCAGTGTGGCGGTTTGCTCACAAATCATTCGGGCTCCTTCTCCAGCCCTTGGTATCCTAAAAAGTACCCCACAAACGTGGTGTGTGCCTGGGACATCCAAGTGGAGAGCAGGGCTCACGTCAAACTGACTCTGGAAGTGGTGGAGTGAGTACCGGTTCCCCCGTCGCTCCCCTCACGGTGCTGGACGCGGTTCTGAGCTGACCGCTCCACCCCCCACCAAAAAGTGGCCTGTTCTACTCCAAAAGTGAGGAGGGTCTTGGAAGCTCAGTCCATAATACTGATTAGAATTTTGAGCACAGAGATCGTCTAGCCCAGCAATTCTGTCCCAGGAATTGGGTCTCAGGTGGGCTGAGGGTGGGCTGACAGCCCCTCGTAGCAGCCACAGGTTGGACAGGACCTCAGTCCCCATCGGTCGGGGTCACCTAAGTCCCTCGAAGGCTGATATCCATGTAGGGTGTGTCCCTGGAGACAGTACTTCTGCAGCATTGCAAGGAGAATGAAGAGACAGGGACTGGGAGTGGGGGAAAGTGGACTTTGCCCAACACACCATCAATACGACTCAAAATTCTCTCCCTTGCGCCTGTGACATAGTCAGAAAATGCAATGGGATGAAAAGGTCAAAAATTGGGCCTCGCTGGTGGTGCTACCGGTTGTCTCAGCACTGTGGAGCCATCTGCAGCCACTGCAGCATGAGTTCCATCCCCAGCCAGGGAGCTGACCCACATGGCGCAGCAGACCTCTCCTGTCTCACCCACCGCCCCCCTCAGCAGTGCGCTTCTGTAGATTTGCCTGTTCTGCTCCCCATTCTGTCTCTGGTGAATCTTCTCACCGCCCCTGCCTACACCCAGTTCTTGTATGCCTAAATAAATAAATCTTTAAAAAAAAGAGAAAAGGTCAAAAATTTAAAATCTCTAGAAACAGGAGGAAATATACTGCCTACGTCATCAACACTATCACTTCCTCCCACCTGCAGGAAGAGCTGCAGGTTTCTCGCCAAGCCCAGTCTGAACCAGTCGGGCGGGACGGCCAGGGGGCGCCCGCGGGCTGAGCCTGGCTGACTCGGTTCCTTCACAGGATGGAGAACTTCTACGGCTGCCCCTACGACTTCGTTGAAATCTTCGATGGCCCGCAAAGCGAGTCTTTCTCACTGGGGAGGTTCTGTTCCGGCATCACCCCAATATTTACCTCCTCCTCAAATCGCTTGACGGTCATCTTCCACAGCGACAACATCATCACCAACGTCGGCTTTTATGCCTCCTACGAGTCTCTCGTGCAAGACGAGAACGACACCGGTGAGTCTTTCCCTGCCCACCCTATTGACGGCGGATTGAAGGGCTGACCCCAAACCCGAGCGCTGGGGGATGGCGAGGGGCTGCTGCTTCTTGAGTTTACCCCCAATCTGACTAGAGAGAGGGGTGCCAGGGAGCACACCCCCACATACACCTGATGTGGGGATACATCCCCACGCTGAAAACAGACACCTGGTGGAGGCCACACGCCAATCAGTTGCATTCGAACTGCTGTGTGGTTTACAGAAAGAGTCAGACACATTTCCCAAGGCCAGAGGGAGGGCGAGCAGTGAATGACCAGTAACTAAAGGCTAACACACCCACAGTTTCTGGCGCTTTAAATAACACTGGAGCTGAGAGCCCTGAGTGAATATTCCAGGAGGGAGGGAGGGAGGAAGAGAGGGGTGGAGGGAAAAGACTGAACTAATTCCCGTCAAAAGTTCTGTTATTTTATTCCTTCAAACACAAGGAGAGGTTGGGCTCAGTTCTTGGTCCTGGGCGAACAGTAGATAAAAGTCCCTGCCTTTCTGGGTCTCACTCTGTGGGGAGGAGAGCACCCCTCTCTGTGGTTTGTCACCTCCTGAAGAATGTGGCTCCTCCCTGGGGTGCAGGAACCCCTCTTGGTGCGCCCCTGCGCCCAGGGCCTAGATGTCCGACTACGAGGCAGCCTGAGAAAGGCTTTCTAGACAGTCCCCTCCCCCGGCACACACGAAACCACACAGGACCTTGGCTGCCCCTCCGAGGCCCCGTAGCTCCCTCCCCGGGGCAAATGGAGCCGCTGCAGCTGATGACACAGGGGGAGCCCAGGTCCTGCTCCAGCAGGGCCTGCACCGAGCGGTGGCCTGGTGTCCCTTCCCCAGAAGTGGCCCTCAGACTGGCCGGCGGCAGCCACCCGTGCGAGGGCCGCGTGGAGCTGCACCACAACGGCTCCTGGGCCACCGTGTGTGACGACGGCTGGGACCTGCGGGAGGCCCACGTGGTGTGCCGGCAGCTGGGCTGCGGGGAGGCCGTGTCGGCCCCCGGGCGGGCGCAGTTCCAGAGGGGCCTGGGCCCCATCGGCCTGGACGACGTGGAGTGTGCAGGCACCGAGGCGCGGCTGTGGCACTGCCTGCACAGCGGCTGGTTCTCACACAACTGCGGGCACCACGAGGACGCCGGCGTCGTCTGCTCAGGTGCGCCTGGCTGGGGGCCTGCGCTGGCCAGTGCCCAGGTCACTGGTTCCCAAGCTTCAGCCATTCAGGGCTCCCAAACCCTCCTGCTCCCCACGCTAGTTTTCTCACTGCTTGACGTGGAGCCCTCTCTTTTCACTTAAATGAACGCGTCCTACCAGGAGGTGTTCCGCCATCACCACCCCAGGAGAGCCAGGCCCCCGCCTCATGTGCAAGACGTAAACACAAACGCGGAGGCGGACAATGCTAAAATGTTTAAAATGGCAGTGAACGGTGAGCTCTCTAGTCTCGTCAGTTCCCGCCACGCACACCTGAGGCCTCCTCAAAGCAGAATGGGCAGAAACGCGAGTTTCCCAGGTTCATGGGGGCCCGCGAGAGAAGCGCACCCACTCGCTGAGCTGCCGCTGAGATCAGGCCGCATCTTAGGGAGCCTTCTCGGTGGGGCAACTTCCTCCTGGCCTAGGGGACCCTGAAGGTTGAGGGGCCTGACCCGGGGCTCTTACTCTCTAGTTCTATCCCAGTGGAGTTTTGGCTTGGCCCCAGGCCCCCAGTTTTCGCTCCACGCCTCCGGGTTCGGCAGGTGTGTCTGTCGGCTGCACCTGCAGTCCTGAGCAGGCACAGAGTCAGTGTTCTGAGCAAGTAGGTGCCGAAGCCACACAGAGTGTGACAGCAGAGGCCAGAGGGGGCCGAGAGCCAGGAGGTACGGCCGGGGCCCTGGGCAGAGCTGCAGATGGGGGTCAGAGGCGACGAGACAGGGCACAGGGCAGCAGCTCTGCACTCTGGTTCCTCCTGCCCTGGAGCTCCTGACCCGGACTCATGGCCTCCATCCTTTCCACTCTCGTGGCCAAATTTCAGGGTATGTCCTTCAGATAAACCTGGGGTTCTGCCCTTTGCAAACTGACATTTCCTCTGGGAGGCAAGACACAGCCGGGAGGAATCACCAAGCCCAACCAGCCAGCAAGAGGTTCTCACACTAGGGGCCATCTCCTGGGCCACAGTGTGCCCCCAACCCACAGAAACGATGCTGCTGTGTGGGGCAGCTGGACAGAAATGAACCCAATGACCTGGGACGTCCAGTGTTTGTAACCATGGCAACTCAGGGCAATGCTCGATGCCCTGATTGGGTGCAGCTTCTCCCCAGAATGAGACACATACCTTTCTGGCTCAAATAAGCCAGACTCTCCCACAGGTTTAGGAGAGAGGAAAGGAAGAGTAAAAGAACACGATCTGCCGCTGACCTGTGATTTGTCTCTCCTTAGCCTCCCTGCATCACACCACAGCCTCAGCTGCTGGGAGTTACCCAGCTTCAGGTAATGTCTGTGGTTCTTCATTGCAAAGTCACCCCAGGGTAGGTCGTGCTGAAGAACAGTGACCCCTGAAGGATGCTTTCTTTTTTTTTTTTAAAGATTTATTTATTTATGCATACAAGCTGGGGTACAGGCCAGAGATGCCGGGCAGTGAAAGGGTTCAGCAGAGACAGAGTGGGAAGCAGAACAGGCAGATCAGAAACACACTGCTGAGGGGAGCAGCGGGCGAGGCAGGAGAGGTCTGCCACGCCATGTGGGAATCTCCCAGGCCGGGCGTCAAACTCACATCGCCACTGCCGACAGCTCCACAGCGCAGTGCTTAACCGCTGCGCCACCGGGGAGGCCCCAAAGGATGCGTTCTTGACTTTAAAATGTATCTGTTTAAAAAGAAACCTACCACCCAAGTGCTTTGCTTTCCCTGTGCTTACACAGTGGCCCGGATCCTTGTGCTCACACCGTAGCGGGCTGGAAAGGGTGCTCGCACAGAGCAAGATCTCAGGAAGGAAATCCTCTAGAGTCATAAACTGTTTGACACTTACTGAAGACATGTAATTGTCTCCTTTTTCTATCTGTCCACAGCATCTTTTCCAGAACCTACAGAGGTGCCCACATCTACAGGTAATCTTTTCCTCACTCCTCAGTTGCCTTCCCTTTGTAGAGCATTAGCTCAGAAAACTCCAGTATGACTGTGAGAGAAAGCCCCTGCTTGAAACGCCCCCTCTGTGGCCTCCTACTGCCAGAGGCAAGGCTGGGAACACGTAGGTGCACCTGGAAAATCTGTGGTTGGACAGTGAGAGGAAAGAAGTGAGATGCAAGAAAAGCTTATGGGCGTTGTAAAGTCTGTGCCCTCCCAGGTAATCCATCAACACCATATCAGCCAAAACTGGGGACTTGCCATGATTCCCTGCTAGACCAGCCCCCCCCCCACCTGAAATGATGAAGCCCAGAGCATGCATGTCATAGATTTGCTACCACACCCATCTTCCCCCGTCTTAAGGCTGAGGGTAACAGTGAGGGATGGCGTGAGTGGGCAAGGGGCCTGAGGAGGCCGTCTCTAAACCACAGAGCAGCATGGGAGCCATCGGCAGTCCCGTCCTCACACACGCTCGCTCGGTACCAAAGCCAGGCTGCTTGCTAATCTGTACCCTTGCTAGGCCTGTTTTTGTGCCAACTCCCCATTACTTTAGTAACTGTCCATTTTAATGTGCCTCAATGGCTAGAGGTGGGAGTTTTGAGGGCAGGGACTTTGCCTCATTCACCACTGAACCCTCCCTCAGTACCCAAAACAGTACCTAGCACATTAAAGGCAAAATAAACATACTTAGGATGAAAAATAAAAAGGGGGTTCTGGGGGCTGGTAAGGAAACCAGCACCTGGGAAGGCTAGGGGTGCCCTGCTGCCCCATTCTCCGTCCGGCTGTGGGCTCTCTGGCTGTGTTCAGAGCATACCCAGACCCTCCACTTTTTTGTCACACTGCCCTTTGAAAATGGGGTTCAGTCTTCAATGGCTGTCCTGATACTCTCTAACGGGAGCTGTTGTTGTCACTTGACCAACATGTGCAGGGGCGCACAGGAGTTTCACACACGGCAATTCATGGGCACACGACAATTTCTCGTGAAAAATCCAGCAAGCTCCTGAATGTCAGAAACCAGGACACAGGGGGAGGGAACAGGGTCAGAACACAGGGGGAGGGAAGGCCCCTTCTCTCAGCTGTGTGATGCCAGCGGGCAAAGGAACAGAGTGTTTCCTAACCCACTGGAACCTCAACACTCACGTCAACACTCACGCGAAGGGATGCCCAAGGCAAAAATTCATGAAATTCATAGAACAGATTCACTACTCGCGTTTGTCGGTGCACGAGTGCCGGGAGGGGTGGACTCTTCCGGAGTCTCTCTGAAGGAGCCTTGATGGGGGTCGTTGTTTGGACGTCCCCAAGGTCTGGGCCTGCGGCTGGTGAACGGCTCGAGCATTTGTGAGGGCCGCGTGGAAGTCTACCACGCCGGCACCTGGGTCTCCGTGTGCGACGACAGCTGGTCCCTCGAGGATGCTCACGTGGTCTGCAGGCAGCTGGGCTGTGGCCTGGCCGTGTCTGCACTCCCGGGGGCCAACTTCGGCCCCGGCTCGGGCAGCATCTTCCTGGATGACGTCAACTGCACAGGAAGCGAGGCCTCCCTGGACCAGTGCCCTCATGGCGACTGGCTCGGCCACAACTGCGGGCACCGGGAAGACGCTGGCGTCGTCTGCTCAGGTGAGCGTGCCTCTCCTGGACCGGTCACTAAGCTGCCCCGGCCTTTGCAGATCGAGGCTGCCACTGCCCCCATGCCCTTGACCTTCCCTAGGCCCAGGACGGCGGGGTCTGTCCCAGCTCTGAAACGTCCGCCAGAGGATAGATGGGTGGGCATCGCCTTAAATGTCTATAAAGATGCATCCTTGTAAAATGAAGTAAAGGTGCTCACAAGGTTGTTGAGAGGACTCGACAAGAAAGGCCACACTCGGTCATGCCCTGGACATACCACCCACGCACAAACCTGCTAACTGGCGCTGCTGTTTTTGTGGCTAAGGCAAACTCCACCGGCCCGATGCCTCAGAGTGCTGGCCGGGCGACGCAACCCCTGCCTGGCCGTCGAAGCCCAGAGAGGGCAGCCCGGGTGCTCAGGGCCACCGTTACCCAGCCGTTTGATCACCCTTGAGCTGAGGGGGCATCTGCGCCCCTCGCCCCCATCCTGCTCTTTATTCCCGAACCCCGCATGTCTCCTTTATCTTGGCAGGTTCTGCAGCGGCTGCACAAGCAGATATCTGTGAGTTCACGACCATGTGTCTACTCGTTGGTGACCAGCCCTCTAGCGCAAGGCCCTCTCCCGGGTCCCTGACCAGCCCTGGGCCCCAGCCCCTCCGGCCCTCCCAGAGCAGAGTCCGCCAGCCTCCCTTCCCGTGCTGCCCTGCTCTGCAGCCAGAGCAAGGTGCTCCTGGGTGCCCGCAGGTGTCACCCCTTCCAGGTGCAGACTGCGCTCAGCAGCCCCTGCCAACGGGGTGGCTCGGGCAGCAAAGGCAGGAGGGCCTGGTAGCCGGAGGCCTTCTGGCAGGCGCTGCTCCTCCGCCAGCGGCCTACCTGTGGCCCAGGAGGCCGCCGCTGAGCCCAGGGCCCAGGCAAGGCGCTGGCCCGAGGGCCACATTGGCACAGTCCCCGTGTCAATTTTGCTTCTTATTGTCTTGCTCTTAGTCAGCACAATGTGTGCCCAGGTGTGAGCCAGCGTCGCATTTCAGGTGGTACCTGTTTGGCTAGAGCCTGGAGGGGGCGGTTTGCAGCCACGTTCAGGCACGTGACGTAGGCGGGTCTGAGAAGCGGACTCGCGGCCTGCGGGAGGTGCTGACGCCGCCGTCTCTCCCTTTGTGTGTCTAGTTTCTTCAGCTGAGGAGCCGTCGCCCGTCTTCCAGCCCCTAGGTACGCTCTCCATTTTTGCATTTGATGCATTTCTTGGCTGGGTCCTGCCACGTGAGGCCAGGCGGGATCAAGGTCGGCTTGACCTCCAGGGCCCTGGTGCTGTGTGAGCAGGTGGCGGCTGACGTGGCGGGTCTCCCGTGTGGGCCCCGTCCAAGGGCCGCCTGGTCCCCCAGCACACCCAGCAGTGGCGTGAGAAGGTCGGGACCAAGGCCCACCGCCTTGCGCTCAGGGCCTCTCCTGCAGGCGATCCCAGAGCCAGCCCCAATCTCCGGGATCAGATCTGAGAACAAACTTCATCCTCTTTGGGCTCGGGGGCCACTCGGCCACTCCTGGCCTTCGTGCAGCAGCGAGGCCCTCTCTCCTCTGTTTGCTTTTCCAGCCCCCAATCTCCTCCATCACCCCCCAATAGAGGCTTTATCATTTTTAGGTTGAAGCAAAGTGAAGTTAAATTTCTTTTGAGAACTTCCTACTACCCTTTGAAAGACCTGTGTTAGAAAAGCAAGGTCTGCGCTCTAAGAGTCCAGCTGAACTGTCTGGAATTTTTAGAGACACAAACTAGAAGAAAAGTGGTTAGTGGTTAACATATTTGTCTGGCATGTATGTCTTCTCTAATCCAACACACAGCCTGAAGCCCCATAAAGAAACCACCCAGTGAGGAAAAAGCGGTCGGAAAACAAAATAAACGAGTGGGTATTCCTTAATGAAGTGAGGTGTCTGAGGTTGAGGGGGTCCTCGGGGTGGCGAGCTAAGGCACACTATGCGGGCTTCGCTGGGAGATTTGCTCTAGCCCTTCTCTTGGCCATTGCAAAAAAAGAAATAGAAAGAAGATGGTGTTAGCCACTCTCTCTGACCCAGGCGGGAAAGACTTTCGTAACCAAACACCAAAAGAAGTTTAGAAACAGAAAGGCAGTCACCGGCTTCCATGTCTGCCCCGAAGCCAGCGCAGGCCAGGGCAGACGCCCCACGCCGGAAACGCCTCTGGCCTGAGGTCCGAAGGGGCCTCCTGCAGCCGCCCCTGCTCTCGCCCTGCAGACCTGCCGGAGGTGAGGCTGGCGGACGGCAGCAGCCGCTGCGAGGGCCGTGTGGAGCTGCGCCACAACGGCACGTGGGGGACTGTGTGCGACGACCTCTGGGGCCTGCCGGCGGCCCAGGTGGTGTGCCGGCTGCTGGGCTGCGGGCTGGCCCTGGCAGCCCCGAGGAGCAGCCTGTTTGGGGACGGCTCCGGCCCCATTTTCCTGGACAACGTGAGGTGCACGGGCAACGAGGCCAACCTGGGGCAGTGCCAACACCTCGGCCTGTCCGTCCACAACTGTGGGCACCACGAGGACGCCGGGGCCGTCTGCTCAGGTACCTCCCGAGCCCAAGCCCGGGGTCCCCTCCCGAGCAGCAGGTCTCACCTGTCAGGCAGGTTAACCTGAGAGGCCTGGGGTTGCAGGTCCAGGGAATGGCTTGTCCCGGTTTGACTGGAACTTTCCCAGGGGTAGCTTGGAAAGCCCCTGGCCCCAGGACCCCCTTCAGATTCAGACAACCCAGGACCTTGGCCCCACTCTTCCCCAGGGTACCTCGTATCACAGCCTGTTCCAGGCTCAGGAGAGAAGAGAACTGAAAAAAATAGAGCCAGAAGGTTGGCCCAGCCTTGGCTGGTTTTTATTTCCCAGGATGATTTTCCTGTGTCCAATGTCACCAATTTCTCGTGAAGATAAATCTGGGTGAGAGCTCCGGGTGAACTCTCCTGGTCGGGGAGCTGCCGAGCTGGGACTTTCTCGCCAGGAGGGGCAATTTCACACAACCGTTAGGGAAAACTGAACGAACATTTAAAAACCTCACTCAGTCACCTTCTGCTGCTAAATAACACGGGACAAGCAACTGCAGTCCCACCCACTGCCAAGGGGTTCCTCGGAGAGCGGACTGGGGTCCAAGACAGGGTGAAGATGAATTCGGGGTGAGGGTTGTCTGTCCCCCCTGTAGTTTGGCAGGGTTTCTTTGCATCTTAAAAGAGTGCTCTGTGCTTCTAACAAGTCACGGTGTGGTAAGGGCTCTTCTGGGGCGCTTGATAGCTCCTCCTGGGAGAGTGAAGCTAGAAGCTTCACCTAGCGCACACAAGCCAGGGTCTCACCTGGCGAGGCAGGTGATCCTGCTGTGACTCAGTCTGCCCCCGTGGCAGTGCCAGGTGTCCTCACCCCCACAGCCGTGTGCCCGGCTGTTAGCATCTCTTGGGTGGTCTGTGAATTCACTCACATTCACCTCCACTAATATGGCGTTCTCTCTTTCAGCAACTGACGAGGCCCCAGACCCGGCACAGCCAGCTCCTCCAGTCGGTAATCCTTGCGTGCTTCCTTCTGCAGTGTCCTGGCCTTTGAATCTTTGTGGTGGACGCCCTGAGCAGCGGCCAGTCGTGCCCATCAGATCCGCGCCTCCCTGGGGCTGAGAAAACCAGGGCTGGGCGGGGGAGGAGGCTGCATAGCTGGCTGCCTGTCTGTCCCTGGTTTTCTCAGCTGTCTTGAACTTCTCATCTAGACCAGGCAGTAGACACGTTGAGCCCAAAGGCAATCACGTGAAGTTGAGTCTGTATTTGCTTAGAGAGTGATGACTCAGCTTCAGTACAGATATGTCACCTTGTCCTTGTAAGCGCTGCATTCCCAGCCCAGAGATGGTAGTGCTGGGACAAATCAGAATATTCTGGGATCAGAAGAGCCTGGGAAAGCAGGTCACTGCATAGTCGAGCAGTAAGGTCTGGAAGAGGCACCGAGAGTCACTGGGGCTGGGCTCTAGGGTTTGCGATGGGAAGAACTAAAGAAAAGCCCCCTTAGAAATGCCTGCCAGAGGAACAGTGCCCCGCTAATGACCGGCGTCTCCCCAGATCTGCCCGTCGTCAGGCTGGTGCACGGGAGGAGCCGCTGCGAGGGCCGCGTGGAGCTGCAGCACGACGGCGCCTGGGGGACCGTGTGCGACGACCTCTGGGACATCGGCGCGGCCCACGTGGTGTGCCGGCAGCTGGGCTGCGGGGAGGGCGTGGGCGCCCTGGGGAACGGCCACTTCGGGGAGGGCGTGGGCAGCATCCTCCTGGACGACGTGCAGTGCCAGGGCAATGAGACCACCCTGGGCCAGTGCCAGCACCTGGGCCTGTCCATCCACAACTGCGGCCACCACGAGGACGCCGGCGTCATCTGCTCAGGTGCTCGCGCCTGCTTTCTCCGGAGGCCGTCAGAGCCGTGACCCCGGGGAGACCCAGAAGTGAAACCCAGACTCAGGGGCCATTCTCGCCAGGGGCCCAGGGGGCTTCGGGGATTTTTGGCCTCTCCGGATGCTGTTTCCCCTGTGCTTGCCCCAACACTGAGGAGTTCACTGGGACCCCTCAGTCTCTGCCACCCCCAGGAATGAGCAGAGTTCCTCTGTCAGCTGCCCGCAGCCACTTTGTGCTCCTGGTCTTTGTCTAAAATTGTTTTGAGCTTAAAGCTGACTTTGTGGCTGGAGGAACTCGGGGGGTTCCGTGAGCAGAGCCCAGTTCCTCTCCCTGGGCGCTGCTGAAACCTCATTGCTGCTTCCTCCAGGCTCCGGGTCGCCTCCTTTCTCACTCACTTAGTGCTGGGTCAGGATTCAGTAGAAACCTGGAGTGGGAGTTGGGGTGCTTTCTGGCACCTCCCCACTCTGGAAGATCTTTCCTCTTCACTTCTGGTCCATTCAGGGAGCTCATAGTCCTAACCAGTGTGGGCTATGGACCCACTTCCTCCCTCCATGCGGCCCCAACTCTGTTCAGTCCCATCATTCAGTCAAAAAAGAAAATGACTTTTTCATTTTACAACCCAGAAGTCTTTCTGTGTCCACTTTTAGTATAGCTGGGATATAAATATTTTAATAGAATGTATCTTCAAATTCCCTGAGGGTGGGGGGGAGGTGTGCTTTTTGTTTGGGCTTTATCTTATTTTGGTTTTATTTTTGTTTTCCACTTTCAGCATCAGCCGCAGAAATGACCACGTCACCTGGTAATTTCATTTTCCTGCTTGATTTCTGTAAATCATATACGTCTAGATGGTCGTGTATGTGGTTAGCGTGGGAATTTGCACCTGGCGTGAAACTGAGTCTCAATCTCCTATGACGCGAGTAGAAGTCTTCTCACACCCACTGAATTAAATTAAAAGGCCATCATGCCTCATCTTCCACTCACATCCCGTTTGCCCCACCTCTTCCGGGGGCTACAGCAGGTCTCTGAGATCCCATCATAGTGCCACCAGCGTCATTCATATTCTCACCTGTGTTTACACCCTGGGTGGCCACTGAGTACTATCAGGGTGATTAAAAAAAATTCTTCGCCAATGAACTTGATTGACAGGGATGGTCTCTAAATACAATTTTCTTTAACTTGTCTTAACAGCTCCAACCTCAATTTCGACCACAGATTCAGTCCTTACAACTGGTAACAATTTTTCTGCTGACTCGTTCTTATTGCCTATCTAAGGGGTATTGCTGTGTGAAATTCTGTCTAGATCGCACAATTATATTGTTTGTCCAGGGGCCACTTGGCTGATTAACCCCCTTGGAAGATAGACTAGAACCCAAAACGAGGCAGGTTGAGGTCCCAACCCTCAAGCTCCAGGGCTTGAGCACACACAGGCGTGTTCCACAGAGGGCTGTTCTTGCATTGTGCACACACAGAGCAGCTGGTGCCCTGCCTGCTGCTGACGGTTTATTATCAGAGATGACAATTTGGGGAAGGGGTGCAGGGTCTGGGATGGCCAAACCTCATAGAGGAAACTCATTGGCAATACAGGAAAGGCTAACAATAATCTGAGAGCCACAGGAGGGTCTAGAAACCATTAAATGTCATCAGACTTTCTGAACATCACCATAGGAAGCAAAAACACCCACTGACCTCAACAGCCTTTGTGGCGTGGCTATATCACAACCACAACAGCAGAGCACGCCTCCTAGTGAGTCTGCATCAAGCAGGGTAAAATGGGATCGATATCTTTTGCTTACAAAAGATAAAACATATATTATTTCAGGAAAGTTTTAATTTATAATGACCTATGTGCTTTTATTCAGGATGGTGGGAAATAGCTAGTCCTCACACCTGAATTTTTCTAAGACCAGAGTCTGCTAAATGAGATCCCAGGGAAGGCAGAATTGTGTCTAATCAGAAAGTGATTAAAGCTCTCTGCTCCATTCTTTAACTTGCCTGTTTGTGTTTCAGATTCAGACACAGTTTCTACCTGGACAGAAGTGTTTCCTTCTGGTAATGCCTGCTGCCCACTGCCCACCACACATGGGGCAGCAAGCTCCCCTCTACTGTGCTGGGGGGCCAGGAGTATACAGCTTTGGGTCCATGTGGTGTCAGCTGCAAGTGTCTTTGGGAAGGCACAAGGTGGTGGGGGGGCAGGAAGAGAGGGGACCTCCCTGACGAGGTCAGACCACCTGTCATTGTAGGTCCTGTAGCGTCACACACCTGTCCTTCATAGCACTTGTTAAAACCACAATTTGATAGAGCAAGAGCCATGTCTAGTTTTGCTCATTGTTCTACTCCAGCATCTAACACAATACCTGTCACGGATAGATGGATGAATCAAGATTTGTTGATTCCATAAGTGAGCCCCAGGTTTCCATGCTAGGAGAGAGAAGAAAGCAATTTTACTGTTAAACAGATTGCCATTTGGTAGGTGTTGACCAATCATCTTCTCTTACTTCCAGAATCTCTGAGTGTTGCCGTAACCACTTCAACAGGTAATACTGATATTATTTTGGATTCCATTCATATTGTTTGTTACAACTTTTTATTTGATTTTTCCAATGAACTCACTCAACAACTGTGTTTTGCTTGAATTCTTTGATTCTTCAGAGTTTTTAAATGTGTTGGTATTGACCTGACTCACCAGTCCACCCCTGGGTCATCTGGTGAATGAATCACAGACAGCCTAGCTGCATGCGTGGGCCAAGGTTAAGTTAGTTCAGCCAGTTCAGCCAACTCAACCCAAACAGTGAGTCATTCAATGGACTGAGGGTGGTCTGAGGCCAAGAATCCACAGCAGGGTTCTCCTAGACCAGCCACCATGCTGTTTTTGTCAGAATGGTGGGAGTGGGGCCATGGCTTTCTCTGGTTCTCCTTCATTCCCAAACATTCAAGGAGGGTGGCCATGAACCAGCTGTGCCCTCTGTGAGGGGCAGAGGTGTCCGAGGTAGCAAGTCACCACTCTTGTACATAGTTCTGAGTGGTGCCGGGTGCAGTTATCAAGGATTTTCAGACAATGTTGGGTTCAGGAATTTTATAAATAGAGAACTGGTAATTTATTGTGGAAGAGGGAAGCAGAGAGTAGAGAGAGTATTCTCCCCTGCGCTAAGTGCTAATGCCATTAAGAAACAAAACATCAGAGTCAACACCAAAATGTGGCCTTTATTACTGATAAAACTGGGCTGGGGGGCACGCATTTAGTACAGGAGACACAGGCACCTGTTACCCCCTCCTCTCCTCAATCTGGATCTTGGGGTTGCCCATCTAGCAAAAGTTCCAGTCTTCAGAGCTCTCCTGGGTCACTCTCTCCCACCCACTTGGGGGAGGAGGAACAACTGGAGAAAGCAGTCCCCCATTTACAGACTCTTTGTTAGACTAGCCCCAGACAGTGGAGACGCTCGGGCCAATTGTTGCGTTCTGAACAGCTCACCTCCACCTCCAGGGGCAAAGCAGAGAGTGCAAGAGGGAAGCTGACCTAGGGGTGGAGGGCTGGGCAGACACAGTGGAGAATCAGGACATGCCCGCTGTGCGCCCTGGCTGGAGAGGGCGGGCTGGCCAGGACAGCCCCGCTGACCTGACCCTCCTCGACGTCTCCAGTATCTTCTAGAACATGTGTGCCAGATACTGTTGTCTTACTGCCGCCTTGTTTTTGTTCATCTGCAGCTTCAATCTCAACCGCCGTGACCTCCCCACCAGGTGAGACATCAACTGCTGTCCCCTTAAGTGCATCTTCTTGGAGTTCCATATATCAAACTAGAATTCTCCATGGAAAGTTTGTCCCCAAGGCACCCTCAATAAAAACGGAAACACAGGGGACTCCCTTGTGGTGCAGGGGTTGAACTCTCAGCCCTATGAAGCTATCCGCTGCCACTGAGGCACGAGTTCGATCTCCGGCCAGGGAGCTTCCCACATGGCACAGCAGACCTCTCCTGTCTCCCCGCTGCTCCCCTCACAGTGTACTTCAGTGGATCCACCTGTTCTGCTCCCCGCTCTGTCTCTGGTGAATCGTCTCACCCCCGCACCTCTGGCCTACACCAGAGTTCTTGTATGCACACATAAATAAAATAAATATTTTTTTTAAGTCTGAAATAGAAACCCAGTCATCCTCCCCAGGGGTATTTAAGTTTCTTCTCTTTTCCTGTAGAGATGTCTTCAAGCTCGGCAGGAGTGACCTCTCCATCTGGTAAAGTCTCCCTTATGCTGTTTAAACTAACGAGCCCAGCTTCTTATGCACCAAGATCTAGTTAGAAAACGAACCCTCTTCGTGACCATTTTGACCACAGTGTAAGTCTCAGTGAAAAGACAAGAGCAACGCCTTCCTCTCGCTTCTGAGCTTCCTGCTCTGTTTATACACAGATGCGTCTCCAACCTCGGCAGAAGAGGACACACCCTCCGGTAATGTTTTGGACATTTAAGTTAAATATGATCAGCCTCCCTCCTCCTAGTGGACGGATGAACATATCCATGCTGACTATTTTGTCTGCAGCCCCCCAAGTCAGCAGAAGCCTGCAACCTCTCCCCCCGGCACTAAGCCTCCTGTTCTCTCCGCTCACGGGACCCGGGAGCGGCCCCTCTGCTGGGGGAGCTCTTGGGCCGGCCACATGGTCTTCAGCAGACCCCCCCAGGGCAGTGACAGCTGGACCCAGGCTGCCACCTGCCTGGGGGCTGTGAGGAAGTGGTCCCCCCCACCTCTGGTTCCTCCCACTCTGTTGTTTAAACAGAAAGAACACTCCTTGTTCTTTTCACCTGCGTGAGTTGCTTCTTCTCTGTTTGCAAACACAGCTCCCAGTTCAGATGAAGAGACTTCCTCCCCAGGTAGGCCCTCTGCTCCCGACAGCGGCCGTGTGACTGAGTCTGGGAAGCCACCCCAGCAAGACACCCAGACTAGACACTCCCTGTCCCCCAGGAGAGGTCAGGGGAGAGAGAGGAAAGGCCACTCCCCTCACTGGTTATGACTCTGAACACGGTGACATAGATGCAAGGGTGTGGTGAGTAGGACAAAATGGCGCCAAAGCTCAGCCCTGGAGGAGATAATAGAGCTGCCTGGGGATTCCCAGTGTTGACGTGTCCGTGAGTGGCCCGGAGACTGTGTGAAAATGCAGATTCTGGTTCGGTGGCTCCGGGTGGAGCCATTTCTCCCAGGTTCCCAGGCAATCCCTGCTGCCGGTCCTGGGCCACATTTGGGGGGTAAGCTGTTACAGGGGCTAAGACCCACTTAACCACTTAGCCTCAGTTCTCCTCTCCCCTCCTTTCTCCCTTCCTCTTCCTCCCTGCATCCCTTATTTCACACCCTTCTTTCCCTGCCCCCACCACGACCCCGCTGTTGGCAGGTGCTTCTGTCGCTCGTCTCTTTCTTGACGTCACCTGAAGCAAACGCATCTTTGTGGGCCTGGCTGACGCTGGCCGACTTGCCTTTCACACAGATTAGACGGCGCTCACGCTTTCTTCCTTTAGGAAAGCGGAACAGCCACAGCTGCTCTCTGCTTCTGCAGGAAGTGCCTCTTGGGGTGCAAGGACAGGTGTGGTGGTTACGTGGCCATTACCTCCCTTCCCTCTCATCCCTGATTCACCCCATGAGCCTGGAGTGCATGAACTCCCCCCACATCTTGCCCCCAAAAGACAGAGCAGTGTGGGAAGAGTGCAGCTGGGGGCTCACAGATTAGACGTGGTGTCCTGGGCAAGTTCTACGATCCCTCTGCGTGTCCACTCCTCACCTCTACAGTCGTGACGATACCTGGCCCTGTCAGAAGGATTAGCGAAGTCAATTATGGGACACGTTGTGGGTGTACAAAATGGGAATTGCTGTTAATCTACCGCACAAAATGCCAACTTTTTTTCCACCATGTCACCCCTGAATGTGTAAATTCATGAACAGTGTGAATTCTAGTGCATGCAGCTTATGGAACGGGCTTGTGTTGATAAACCTGTATCATCTACAACATAAAATGTCAATGAAGCAACATTTTAATGCTCCAAAATTTTTTTTTTGACAGTCACAGATGGGATTTCAGCCAAAGTGACCTCATCACCAGGTAACGGTCGTGTGCCCATCGCTAGATTAACCCTTAGTTTTACAGTAATTTTTACATCGTGCTCCACCACAAAGCCCACTGCACTTTCCTACCATGCTTCCCGCTGTATTTTTTCATATACACCTCTGAGATATGATTTTCTGTTATCTAAATATATTTCTGAGGAATCTGCCTTGATTTTCCTCCTTTCATTTTCAGCCCCTAAAATTTTTTTTTATAAAACCTAATACTTTTGTATTCCTCCCTTCAAAAACATTTATAAAGCTTTCCTTCTGCCCATTTAATAAATGATAGCATTTTTGGAGGAATAAACAGGCAATACCACCCATACTACATTATGTAAAACATAATGAATAGTATTTCTGTACCCAAAGCAAAGCAAAAACTTAAACAAAAATATTAGTTCCCAAATTAGAGAAAACATTTGTTTCTTTTTCAACTTTGGCTATAAATGTCTCTCTGAAGATATACATTTTATGCTTCATTTTTCTTTCTTACAGTTACAATTTCAGTTGGTGAAGAAAAGGTCCCTTTACCTGGTAACTTTTCTTTCTTTCTAAGCACTAAAATTGTCATCTCTTTATCATATTACTTTTTCATTCAAATTTCCTGCTCTTTACAAAAACCTATGAACTTAGAGGTTGATATGGGCAGACACAGATCACACACACACACACACACACACACACACACACACAGACCCTTTGTGGGTTGGAAACCCCCCAATTTAACATCCAAGTCCTCACCCTGAAGCTTCTCAGAAGTTTCACTCATATTTCAACCAAGCCATGGTGATTGCCTTCCAGTATCACAGCAACAAGCCAGACTAGGCCAGCAACCACAGGAGCCCAGTGTTGAGTCACAGAGAAACTGCAGCCAGCAGTGTCTATTAAGCCTCGCGGGCATCTTCCCGGTGCCAAGCACAGCAGGAAACTGAAAAATAGTCACTAGTGACCAGTTGATATAACTCAGTGACACACGTCTCTGGGTTTTGTCTGATGTACACAATGGCGTAAACACCAGCATGGGCAAAACATAGAGCGTTCCCATCACCCTCAGAAAGTGGTCGGTCACTAGTCTCCATTCCATCCCTGTGGTTTGGATTTGCTTTTCTAGACCCTCATAGAATCTCAAACAATATATGCTCTTTATGTCTGATTTGTTCTTTTGCTTGATTTTAGAGTCACCGTGTGTTTCCATGTATTATCATGTGTTCCTTTTTATTGCTTAGTAATATTCCATGTGTGGAGAGAACACAAACTCTCCGTTCTCCTGTGGATGGACATTGGGGTTATTTCCAGTTTCTGTCTTGTGGAGCATTTTTCTCTGTGCTAATCTTCTGTGGGCGTGTGTTTTCATTTATCTTGAGTGAAAACTGAGGTGTAGAATAGCTAAGTTACAGCACCGAGTTTTTTTAGTTGAATTATTTTGGGTTGCACTCATCAAGAGTACAAGAAATTTCACTGGATAAGTTTTGGGGATGAGTTAGGCCTGTGCCTTTTAGAACAGTTGTATCCCAAAGATTTAGAGGTTTTGCCTTTTTGTTTTATTTTACTTTGGTTTTTAATATTTTCATTTAAAATTCAAGTTCTTGGCTACCTGGAAACTAGGCGTCCCACCAGGGCCATTCCTTGTTTTAATTAATTAAGGTTTTACTGTTTAGGAAAGAGTGAAAAAGTGAGAGCAACAGAGCGAATAAGGAGTGTGCGCGCACAGAGAGGATAGAGAAAAAGGATGGAGAAGAGGGTGGGGAGGAGCAGAGCACAACAAAAGCAGAAACAACTCTCCAGTGTCATTTTTTCCGTGGCCAATAAGAAGCCACCGCTGAGGCGTCCCGGGCAGGCCCCTGCCCAGCGCCCTCGCCGCTGACTGGCTCTCCTGCCCCCGCAGAGCTCCCCCTGCGCCTGGCGGGCGGCAGCCGGCGCTGCGAGGGCCGCGTGGAGCTCCTGCACCACGGCGTGTGGGGCACCGTGTGCGACGACCACTGGAACATCAAGAACGCCCGCGTCGTGTGCCGCCTTCTGGGCTGTGGGCGCGCGCTCAGGGCCCCTGGGCGCGGCCGCTTTGGCCCGGGCCGGGGGCCCATCCTGCTGGACAACGTGCGCTGTGCGGGCACCGAGGAGGCGCTGGAGCGCTGCGCCCACGCGGGCTGGACCCGGCACAACTGCCAGCACCGGGAGGACGCGGGCGTGGTCTGCGCAGGTACCCCAGCTCCCGCCCGGGCCCCCAGCTCCCCAGGCCTCCGATGCTAGGATAACGAGGGCACGCTTGTTAGACAACCGTACGTAAACGTTTTCATCATCCATTTTATCTAACTCCAATTCAGCACAATATTTGTTCCAAAATAGAAGCTACAGGCTTCTGAGGCCAAAGGAAGGCACGGCTGTGCAATCAGATGAGTAGGCGTACGCTGCTGCTGTCCAGTCCCTTTCCCAATCTCTGACAAGAGCACCAAAGGCACAATCCCAGTGGGCACCCTTCTTCACCGTGACCTCGCCCTCGGAAGTCAGAATCTGACTACTTCGGGCTCCCCGGCGTCCCCATCACCCACGGGGTGGCCTCTGCCTGTCTGGGGTTATTTTTTAATCACTGATACCTATCTAGGCATTGTGACCGCCTCTCTCGGGACTAATACTTCTTTGTATCTGTCCTAAACATACACACATAAATCTCAAGGAGTTATGGGATGAGAAGCTTTGGGGACTAAATCTGAACCCAACTTGTCTGTTCCAGTCTTGGGTTTTACAGGTGAATCAAAAAAACTGTTGCTATGATTTCTCCCTTCTGTGGGTGCTACTCTTGTTTTGCGAAGACAGGCGCCCCAAGCAGGAACGGAATCAGCGTCTCTGCAAAGCAAACGTGAACCCTGCAGAGGCCGATATTGGCTGAGTCTGCCCAGGGGGCTGGGGTCCCCCCCGTCTCCCAGGTCCTCATTTCTCCTCTGTCTGTTTACAGATTCGGCCCTGCCTCACCCTCTGGGGAGGCCCTCTCTCAAAGGTAATTCATTTTCCGTTCTCAAACTATACCCCACGGGGTTCCCTTTCATCGGGTACAGCATCCAAAGGACCAGTCATGTGATCAAGAGCAGCTGAATGAGTTGGGCGGATCTGGCTACCCAGGCCTCCCGGTCCTGGCCCTCGGTTACTGTCCTGCCTTTCTCCTGGGCCGGCGAGGCCCGTCAGTAACCACAGACGGGGTGCTTCCCAGCGGAGGGCCAGGTGTTTGGGAAGGGACCCAGCAGAGGTCACACAGGCAGCAGTGACCGCCACCTGCAAGCCCTTATTTACTCTTCCCTTGTCCCACAAGGCCGGTGTTCATGCCCTCCTGACCCCCAGGGTTGGCAACACTGCTCCGCAGGCGCCCCTCCCTTCAGCTCCATGGAGCCCTCCCACCCTCCGAATCTGGAGCGTTTTCGTGCCATCGTGCTCCACTGTAAAAGCGAAAGCAGGTGGCCCGCGCCCCTGCCCTCGGGTCTGCCCTGGCTAGTCCCCTTCCTGCCACCTGACAGTTGCTTTTCATTGTTACCCCTTCTCCAGGTCTGGCTGATTCTGTTGTACCCAAGGAGCATGGTAAAGTCTTCTCTCCTCCTGGGGCCTAAGGTTTCGAACGGGGGTGGGCGGGTGGAGCTTCTGTGTCTCTGCTTAGATCCGCCCACTCCCTGGGCTTTCAGAGTGAGGGAGGAACCCCTCTGCACCATGTTCCCGCTCTCTTTGAGCCCACTCCCTTTTCCAGCCTCCCTCTCGTGTAAAGGCCCAGATAGACACAGGTGCAGACTCAGGGGTTCTGCACAAACGAGATGAGCTGTCCTTGAAAGCCCTAGAAGAGGCTGGAGCTCAGGGACCATGGAAGCGTGTTATGGCTGGGGCTGCCCATGGATATGGCAGGGCTTTTAGGAAAGGAGGGATATGAAGAGTCAATGAAAGTCAAGTTAAGGGGAGGAGCGGGCGCTGTCCATGGTATGTTCATAAAATAAATAGACACCACACTGACACCTGGTGGTCGGGTTCTCTGTGAGGACCGCCCCCTTCTCCCCCTGCAGCCCAGCTCTCCTGCTTGCCTCACCTCTTCCAAGTGGTCATCGACCGAGGTTACCTCCGCAGGCTGGGCTACTCCTCCTGGGACGTCCACTTAAATGACGAGCTGTGCCGGCCCCGAGTCATGGGGCGCTACCTCATCTTCAACATCCCCTATGGCCGCTGTGGCACCATCAGACATGTAAGAAGTGGGGGGTCCCTGCTGTGGGTGGAGGCCAAGGAGACAGATTTGGTGGATTCAAGCACCCGGGTAGGAACAGAGAAAGGGACAAGCCAGGACTTTGTTTCTAAGTTGAGTGAGTAGCCAGTTGAGGACTGAGGACTGGTGGGTGGTTAGATGAATGGATGGGAACAGGCACCAAAGCGTGGTGCTGTTCTCTTAGCGCCAAAGCCAAAGCATCTCCCACCACAGCTTCTTGCCTCTGCATCAATGAAAACCTACTTCTCTCTGCAAGCTGTGGTGCTGGGGGCGAAGGGCGACACGATCTGTCTGCCTGACTCCTGCTTCTAACCGGGCAACTTGCTGTTTCCAGTGCAGAAAGCAAATACTCAGGACATTTATGCGTGATGGATGCGTGTGTTCGTTTCACTTCCTTAACCACTCGCTTATCACAAAGCAATGCCACTGGATTTCAGGAAGCGAGTATAGCCAAGGTATAAGAAGAAGGTATAGCTCAGTACATTTAACGACGTAACGTGTTCCAAAACAAGGTCTGCGTGCTCTTTCACACTCTTTCACATCCCATTTAAACACGCACACACGCACGCACGCACACATGCATGCACAGAGAGAGAGAAAAACCCTTGAGGTTAAATTCATTCAGCTGGTCTGCACGATACCAAATAACCACTTCAACTCCTTATTGCACTTTCCCTCTATTTGGTCATGCAGACCGGGTCCTTCTTATCCTTTTAGCTCTGAAAATTCTAAGTTTTACTTCCGAGGTTTCTGCCCCAGAGGTCATGTGGGAAGCCCCCAGGGTGTGGGGGGAGGGCAGCCTCTGGAAGCTTCTGGGTCACCAGATGGCTCTGGGGTCCTGTCCAGCTCCCAGAACCAGCCTCCTGTGCTGGGGCCCGAGGACACAGAAGTCAGGAGCCAGCTGGGCGAGGGACAGTCCCCAGACCCCTGGGGGGAAGCACTCCCCAGGGGGTCCCGAGCCTGGCGCCAGGGCGGGTGGGTGAGCAGCCTCCGGGGGTTGCGGACACAGCCCCGCCCAGACTGACAGGACCCTGCTCCAAGGCGCTGAGGGTTAAGACAACAAGACAGGAGGGGAGAGAAAGATTTGCGGCATCGGGAAGGGTGGTTTGAGCAGGGCGGCCCAGGAGCCCAGGCCTGAGCAGGAGACGGAGCACGTGAGCAGCTGACGTCCCCAGGCAGGTCTGCGCGCAGGGCCGAGGCAGCCACTGGCCTGGGGGCTCGAGAAAGGGCGCAGAGCCTCGGGAGCCCACGGTCAGGTGCAAAGGGGTGGGGCCAGGTGCTCCTGGAGGTTCGCTTTCCCTCTAAGCCCAGCGTCTCAGTGAAGGGGTCCTCACCTCCAGGGGAAGGGAGATAATGATACGTGGCGGGGAAATGAGTCCTTCTCTGTGGCTAAAGCACAGCTGTACATGCAGAACACGTTCAGCATATTTGTTCCAAAATTTCAGAGCGGGGTTGGGGAGAAGGCAAAACGAATAAGAAAGAAAAAGTCTACAGAGGACCCTCAGAAGGGCCGTAATCGGAAGGAGGTTGAGAAGCACCGGTGTGAGCTGGCGGGGCGGTGCTTGGGGGTCTCAAGGGACAGGGTCACTGGCCTGGGTGGCGCTGTGCCCCTGGGGAGGCTGGACCTGCGGGCGTCACTCGGGGCAGCGGGAGGGAGGCTGCAGAGACGGACGCCTGCCGGAGCCCTGTCCTGTCAGGCTGCATCTGAAGGAGCAAGGCTGAGAGCAGAGGCCAGCGGGGTCGGCCCACAGTCCGCACGGAACCAGGACCCGTCTGGGCCCCTAGCAGGGAGGATCCAGGGAGAGGACGAGCTCCTGGGGGGGGTCCGCAGTTGTCGGAGACCCTGAGAGAACGCAGGGTGGGGAGGACTCTGGCAGCCAGGTGGCCCCTCCCCACCTCGCACTTCGGAGCTTGGCCGTCAGGGAAGGGAAGGGGTCTGGCTCACATCAGGGCGCGTGCATGCACCCCAACGCCAAGGAGCACAGACACACCCCGACCTGGCGTCAGGTGCCAGGTAGTCCGGCCCGGGGCTCCCACCTCCCAGCTGGCACAGGCTGGCACCAAGCAGGGGTGTGGAGGGCAGCTCGGGAAGGAAGGCGCTCGTCGAGGCCAGGAGCGCGGGCCGCCAGCTCTCCTCTCGTCCTTCCAGGAAAACCCCGGCTCCCTCAGCTACTCCAACTCCGTCAGAGGCCGAACGCGGGGCCACCCTGGCCGCGTGGTCGTGCGGCACAAGGTGCCCCAGCTGACGTTCGCCTGCAGTGTGGGGGGCCCAGCTGCTGTTGAGATGGAGCCCGGGGCTGACGTCCCCAGGGTGGGTGCCAGCTACGACGTGTCCATATCCTTCCTGGAGATGCCCGTGTCCCAGGACGCAGGGAGCTGGCGGCCGCATCACAGCGGCCACGGGAAGGAGGTGTTCGTGCAGGCCACACTCCACAGCTCCGACCCCAGCCTGAGGGTCTTCGTGGACACCTGCGTGGCGTCTCCAGATGCCCAGGACTTTACGACTGTCAAGTACGATTTGATCCAGCAAGGGTAAGGAAGGTGGAACCCCTCCGGGCCTTACTACAGTCACGTGGCGTTCCTCTGGGGGCTGTGGCTTCTCCCCGGTATCCCTAAATCATAACACTGGGTGAGGGTCCTCACTGTGCCCAGGGGCAGCATCAGGGACCTCACCACCTCTCTAGTCCCAGTGTGAGGGGAAGTAGCTACAGGCAGCCTCGTCAGCTCCCCTGAGTCCCAGAGTGCTGGGCAGGGCGCTGGCCGGCTCTGACTGCCCTGGCCCAGTCCAGCCTCTCACTCACTGCTCTCTTGCCTTTGAGTTTCGTGGCTCCATTTGGCTACACTGGAGGGTCGGTGGGATTGCCCGGACTAGTGGTGGTAAGGATTATTCTGGCTCCTTTAGTGAAATAAAGCATTGGCCAAGTTAGAACTTGAAGTTTTTCTTTGTAGCGCCCCTAGCAGGGAGAAATGTTTAGGGGTGGGCGGCTGGCCTCCAGTACAAAACAAAACCCATCGCTAACGACAGCGGTATTGGGGTGGGAGCCACAGCAGCCGCAAGGCCTCAAGAAGCTTCTTGGTGCCTGTTTCCAAAACCCAGCAGAGGGTGGTACCTTCCGCAGGTGGTATGAGCCATGGCCTTGGAGGTGCACACATGTGGCACAGACGTGCCTGGGTCTGAGTGAGAAGGATCTTACCTTTCAGTTCTCCTTACACATGTCAAGGAGAGGCAGTTTGGTGCCACAACTGACACTTTTTTCTTCTTGCTTAAGGCCGAATCAGCTCTTATCTCTCCAGTTTCCCAAGGTAGAAACTTAGGTGATTGATTTTAGACCTTTCTGCCTTTCCCCTACATACATTTTAATGCTACAAATTTCCCTCTAAGCACCACTTTCACTGCCTTCCACTCATTTTGATAAATCGTGTATTCATTTTCACAGTTCACAGTGTTTTTTAACTTCTCTTGAGACTCTGATCTATGGGTTACTTAGAAGTATGTCATTTAATTTCCAAATTTAGGGGGATTTTCCATCAATCTTTCTATAACCAATTTCTGCCTTAATTCCATTGTCACCTGAGAATGTATTTTATGTGATTTCTATCTAGTCTTTTAAATGTGTTAAAGTGTGTCTTATTATCCAGAATGTTCTCTATCTTGGGGGACATTTTGTGTGGACTTGAGAAGAATATTGTTGCATAGAGTGTTCTTAAATGTCAATTAAGTGTAGCTGATTGACAGAGCTGTTTAGGACATCTGTGTCCTTCCTGGTTCTCTGCCGCGGGATTTGTCCCTTCTGTTACAGGGATGGTGACATCTCCAGCTGTAAGGCTTTCTCTTTGCAGGACTGTCAGTTTTTGCCTGATGTGTCCGATGCATGCATTTTAAGTATTGTATGTCTTCTTGGAGGATTGAAGCCTCTGTAATTGTGTAATGTCCCTCTTTACCCCTGGTGTTACCCTGGCTCTGAGTCTGTTTTGTATGAAATTAATACAGCTACTCCAGCTTTCTTTTGATTTCTATTAATGTGGAAAAATCTCTTCCCACCCCTTTTAACTTTTTTAAATTTTTTTAAAGATTTATTTATTTATACATACAAGCTGGGGTACAGGCCAGAGGCGTGGGGTGGCGAGAGGGTTCACCAGAGACAGAGTAGGGAGCAGAACAGGCAGATCAGAAATACGCTGCTGAGGGGAGCAGCGGGCGAGGCAGGAGAGGTCTGCTGCACCATGTGGGAATCTCCACGGCTGGGCGTAGAACTCACATCGTGCGCTGCCGACAGCTCCACAGAGCAGCGCTCAACCGCTGCGCCACCAGGGAAGCCCCTCACCGCTTTTAACTTGTCTACGTCTTATATGCATTTAAAGTGGGTTTCTTGTAGACAACATATTGTTGAGACTTGTGGGGGGCTTTTAATCTACTTTGGCAATCTCTTGATAATTTTGATTACCCATCTTAAAAGTGATTTTTATATAATTGGGTTAAAATCTCTCATCTTGGTGACTATTTTCTATTTGTTGCCCTTTTTCATTGTTTCTCTCCTCCCCTCACCTCCATTTGCTGCCTTCTCTGGTTTTAATTGAGAATTTTATAGGCTGACTTTAATCAAGCATTTTCCCAGCTTTGATTTTTCATTTTTTATTGTATTATTTTCTATCGAGGTAATGGTGGTTTACAATACTGTATGTGATTCAGAGGTACAGACTCAGACTTATTCAGATATATGTTACCATATACCCCAAAATACCCCAAATTCTCCACCATAGACCATTGTGCCCTTTTCCTTCTTGCCCCCCCACCGCACCCATGCCCTCAGGTAGCCTTTAATTGAGACTTTCATATTATTAACTTCATCATCTTTTTTGTTTTATCTTTTAAGCTTCTTTCTTTGATATTTTGATGGTTGTGCTAGAATCTATAATACACATTTTTAAATAATCTAAGGTCACCTTCAAATAATACAACCACCACCTTTAAACTCCCCTTTTGACAAAGCAGGTTATGCCTTCTGAAGGCAACAGCTCTAACTAGATCTAATTACCTTGTTTTATTTTTTTATGGTGTTTGTTTTACACTTCCCTTTTATATCTGGTCAGAAATGGTGGTTTTTCAACTCATGGTAGTATCACAAAGTTTCTTTATAAAAGAGTGAGCAGTGAGAACAACTCAGTTGGTAATTCAGAGGTCTAGGCCCAAGCCTAACTATTTGCTTGATGTTAATTCCTTTGGCCTGGGGTTTTTCTTCCCATCAGATGCATCAAAGACAATACCTATGTCAACCTCCACTCCCATCAGAAGAACACGGCCCAGTTCAAGTTCAACGCCTTCAGCTTTCTCGACAGCTATGATGTGATCTATGTTCAATGTAAGGTTGCCGTGTGCAAAGCGGGTGACCGTTCCTCCCGCTGCTCCCAGGGCTGTGCAGGGCGGAATCAGAGGAGTTCAGGCCCCACAGAGCCCACAGAAGAGCAGGCGGAGCATTTACAGACAGTGGGGCCACTGGAAATCCACAAAGGAACTGATCAGAGCCAAGGTCTTGTGTGATCTCTCCAGTTTTCACATGAACCTGTTCGACATAGAAACAACGTCTATTTCTCTTCAATAAAGTAATAAGTTTGAGAAAGCAGAAGTTGTCCACATAAGATGAAAGAAACTGCTAGAGAGTTTTTTCTTGAGGTTCATTAACTAAATAGTCCTTCTCTGATAACTAAACTTCTAAGGTAATTGTTCTCTTTGCAGGCTAGAAATATTGCGTTTTCTAATTCTTCACTATCAAGACCTCAATTGCTGTCTTAAAGGGTACAAAATGTTATCAAGAGCAGAGTTACCTCTTTATACCACAATGCCAATTTAAAGAGTTTTTTTTAATTGACTCCTCAATGTTCAGATGCTAGTAGGTGGATCTTTTTGTTTCTGTTTTTCTGATGTGTGAATTTATTTTAAGATCTCGCCAAGAGTCTTAAGAAAAATAAAGTGCCTGTTAGGAAACCACCGCTTTTTTTTTTTTAATTTAACTCTGGTCAGTTGAATCAAACACTTCGATTACCCATCACAACAAACTTTATTTTAAAGGGAATAATTTGGGCCTCCCTTGTGGTGCAGCGGTTAAGCTCTGCACTGTGGAGCTGTCGGCATCGGCAATGCAAGTTCGACACCAGGCCGGGGAGATTCCCACATGGCGCGGCAGGCCTCTCCTGCCTCGCCCGCTGCCCCTTCAGCAGTGTACTTCAGTCGATCTGCCTGTTCTGCTCCCCACTCTGTCTCTGGTGAACACTCTCACCGTCCCACGCCTCTGGCCTGCACCCCAGCTGGTATGCATAAATAAATCTTTAAAAAATAAATAAATAAAGGGAATTTGGATCATGACTTTATCAGACGTAAGGTTACAGCTTACAAATGACACTCTGAAATACAATCACAAAAGCTTCTTATATCTGCTTATTCAGCCACCAAGTACTCAATCTGTTTCTCAGATCCTCACAGCATTAGAAGAAACCTGAAAAGTGCATAAGAAACTAAAAAACACAAAGATTAGCATTAAATGAGTTCTGAACCTAATTCCAATGTGTGGGAGAGGGATTTTTCCTCTCATCAACAGATAATTACAGAAACCAGTTGAGTATCCAACAGTTCAATGAATTCTGATACTACCTACCTGGAGATAGCATCAGAGTCCACAGGTTAAGGGCTTAGCCCTACAAAACTGCCCCCCACCACTTCGGATGCCCATCTCAAGCCCAGATTATCACCTGTGCGTCTGACCAGTAAGCCCAGATGGAAGGTTCCAACGACCTCCCTCTTGGATTCAATTAATTTGCTGGAGCAGCTCTGGAGCTCAGAGAAATATTTACTAGGTCTCTGGTGTATTATAAAAGGACACAACTCGAGTACAACCAGATGGAAGAAATGCAAGCAGGGGCAAAGGGCAGAGTTTCCATGCCCTCACCCAGGGCCCCCCCCAGCATGTCCTCCTGCTCACCAACTCAGAAGCTCTCTAAACCCCTCCTTTGGGGTCCTTCGAGAGGCTTCAATCCATAGGATGATTGATTAATCCATTGATGATTGATTCAAACTCTAGCTCCACTTCCCTCCCTGGAAATCAGGGGGTAGAACTGAAAGTTGCCACCTCTACTCTTAGTCGGTTCCCTGGGTATCCAGCCCCCATCCTGATTCCCCAAGAGGTCACCTTCATTAACGTGACCCCAGTTGTGGTGGAAGGGGGCTTGTTGCAATAACGAGGCAGTCATTTTGCCTTCAAGACTGAAGTTATTTCAGGAAATGAGGACAAGAGATCAAACCTTATGACCCAAGATGTTCCTGCCGCTCCCACCACTCGGGAAGTTCCCAGGCTTGGGGAGCTCTGTGCCAGCACAGGGGTGAAGACCCATCATATTCTCCTTATTGAATCACGAGCATTTCCCCACCTCCTCCCAGAAAAAGAGAGCAGCTCCCACTTCCCCCAATCTCTGTTTTTACCTTAACACAAAGAGGCCTGGGTGAGCCTCAGTGCCCTCAAAATTGTCTGAAGATTTGAACACAGATTTTTTTTCTTGTCAGGAAACATTCAATAGCAGAATTTAAGATATGCAGTCTCATCTCCAAGAATCTGTTGCCATTTTTGTCAACAGCATGTGCACGGTGAGAATGCTTTGGGTGGTTGGGGGTGGTTGGTGGAGGCTGAGAGCGCAGCTGAAGTCCCCGAGAGATAGAAATCTGGCAGGTGACCCAAGGATGGGCACTGCCCCTAAAAGGGACACTCGTTTCCTTACAAACATGCCCTTCCTCGATGACTGCGTCACAAAACATGGCGCCGATCTTTATTTCGATGATGCTCTCGGCTTATTCATGGTGGAAGTTGACGAAATAAAATTACATGCAAACTTGGTGAAGGAGGCATCTTTAAATCTAAGTCTGATCATGTGTCACTGAGTAGCTTTCACTTCAGTTACATGAAACAATGATTTCCGCACCTCACATCCGTTTCATGCAAAAACTTCAAATGAATAAAGTTGTTTTTTTCCAGGTAACTGTGAGCTGCGAGAGTTACTCCTTTCAAAGTTCACCTGCTTCTTAACTGTATCTGCCCACATCGTATTGAGGAAATGGAGGCTGACAGCTTCCAAAATCTAGCATTTTGTGGTTTTTAAAAACCCCTAATCTGAAAAATATTGACAGTGAAAGGGCTGAAGTTTGTAGAGTAAATAAACAGAAGTCCAGTGAGCTTTCAGGTCAGGGGCTCAGCTGCCCTTTCCAAAAGCGCTCCCACTGATGCTTGGAGCCTGGCCGCTGCTTAGCACCCCGGGGGCCCCCAGGACCAAACTGCAGCCTGGAAATAACCAGTGGGTGCAGATGAAAATGCCCAGAGAAAACCCACTTCCCCACTCAAGGATCAGCCCAGGGATGGCAGGCGACAGAGAACTCTTCCGGATGTCCCAGCCCTGCTCCAAATGACACCCCACCCAGCCAGTGAAGGGGAAGTGAGCACCCTAGACTTCCAGCCCTTCCCTCCTCCTTCTGCTTCCCCATTCAGAGAAGGCAGAGTGGGGAACTGGGTTTCTGTCACCTCAGGGCAGCACCCATGGCCTCCCCTGCACCCCTTGGTCAGGTGGAGACACAGAGGAGCCTGGACTCCCACCCCCACCCAGCAGGCAAGAGGTGCCCCTTTGAGGCTGCTCTGGCGGGGAGGGGGGTGGAAAGGAAGGGGACTAGGAGAGAGAACCTCCACTGCCATCCACAGGCAAAGAGGCGACGCCACCTTCCCGGGAGCAGGGGCCCGGCCCGCGTCCCCCCTGCGCAGGTCCTGAGGCTGCCCTCCCCGGCTTGTCTGCACGCCCAGTGCCCCGTTGCCCATCCTGTGCGTCTGCCCTCCCGAAACTCTTGGCAAGCGCGTCTTAAATACAGCACAGGGCGGGATGCTTTGTGAGCCCTTCTAAAAGCCCCACTCTTAAAAGTGGTGGGTGCAGCGACTGCTCCAGCATGGCGGCCACGTCCCCCTCGGGCGGCATCTCTGTGCCTCAAGCAGCCCTCAGTGTTGGCGGCCGACACCTCCGAGCAACACCGCCGTCCTGGAATTCCCCGCCGCTCAAGGCCCCTGCCTGCCCCACTTCAAGCCTCCGGCCAACAACCGGTCCCCGGAGGCAGAGACACGGGTCAAAAACAGGAGCAGGGGCTGCCCGCGAGGGGTGGTCTCTGGACGGAGCGGGAGGAGCGGGCCCTGGCTCAGCGCGCCCTCTCCGTCCTTCCGCAGCCCGCAGCTGTCGCCGTCCTGGTCTTAAATTACGGAGTTCGAGGCTGAAGGTGACCTGCCGTGATAACCCACCAGGGAGGAGAAGAGCTGAGACCCAGGCCCAAGCCCCGGATCAGGACCTTTGACCACTTCACTGTCGTTTGCCCGAAGGAAAACCCTGACTGGACGCTTGAATTATCGCACACTGACTGCGTTGCCGCAGCCCGGGACCCGCCATAGAGGCTGCCGGTGCGTGGTGATGTGGTTTCGCCCTCTCTAGCGAGTCGCAGGACTTGGCAGTTTTCCTTGTGCGGGGTAAATGAAGCGGCCAGGCTGTTGTCAGCACTGGCCTCTGCGCTGTGTTGATGCAGGAGGCGCTTGGGAGCCTGGGCGCGCGCACGCGGGCCTGATGCTGGACACCTGAGCCTGGGGTGGGCCTGGGTAACGTGCACACCTGAGCCTGAGCCAGGGCCAGACGGGCGGCGTCGCTAGGGAGGGCGAGTGACTACAAAGAGGTGAGACCGCGAGAGAACGCCGGAGAGAGCCCAGAGAAAGAGCCCCCCCCAAGCCTCCCAGCCCCCGGGCCTCCCCCACCCCTCGCCCCCTGGTTGCCCCACTGCACTGAGTACCACAGCATTGCCTCAGGCCTCTGGAATCACGCCCCTGCAGCCCGGACCGGACAGCAGGGGGCGTCCACTCACTTCCTGAGCAGGGAAGGCTGAAGGGCCGTGACCAGACAGCTTTTCGGTGCTGTTTTTAAGTGCTTCCTTGGCTCTGCCCATTCTCATTGAGTTCCCACGTGTTTTCAGTAGGTTAGGAAAGAACTTCTCAGTAGTTGCACTAGGTCAGGCGGTGGCTGTAGCCGGGGCTCCGTGCCTGGTTGGTAGTGAAAGTATTTGGAAGAGCTACGTGGAAACGGAAAGGAAAATGGGGAAGGTCTGCTTTGATTTGGAGCTGGAAATCAATCATGTGCCCCTAATTATTCTAGCCTAACCACTGCGAGCCGCCCCTCCCCCCAGCATGCTGGCTGCCCGATTCTCCTGTCAGATTCACCTTTACTGGGGGAATGGAGACCACCTGTGGCCAGATGGGGTCGTGGTTGCCTGTTTGGATGCTTAGAAGGGCCTGAGAGCACGTGCGTCCTTGTGCCATGCGGCAGAGTTGCTTCGTTCATCAGAACAAGGCAGCAGATGTGATGGGAGCCAAGTGTGAGGTGAGTCCCCCGAGGCCTTTACCTGTGACCTGCTCAGCCACAGTAGGTAGGAAAGTGTAGTGGGAACTGGCTTCTCCTCGCCAGGACTATTACTTTTGAACTTGGTGCTTGAAAATAAGTGGAAGAACCGCTGTTTGATCCCATTAACCCAGAAACTAGACAGAAGTGTCTCCTTTTATGGTCAAGTTTTTCTTTCCAAAGCCCTCTCCTAAGCCCGTCCGTGCTGAGACTGCACTGAAGCAGGCGGGCAGCTGAATGAAGGTGGCCCTTGTCTGGGTCATGCTGGAGTTTCAGGAATTAGAACTATTTGTGTGTTTCCAAAGGTACCATATTTGCACCATCTAATGCTGAAGACTACTTTTCTTAAATAAAAAGAACCTTTTTCTTTTCACCTCATGTTTACTTAAAGTGGTTGACGTTAACGTGAAAGGACATGTTCCGTTCATTTTATACTTGGGTGGCAGAAGCTCTTTAACATGAGTGGACTCGTGACGTCAGTCATGCTGCCGGGGGCACACTCTGAGCACAGCAGGAGGACCTGGCTGCCACCTGCAGGGACCCTTCCTCATTTATTCAAAACAATGTGAGCCCCAAGGTAGCCACTGTATTTTTGGCAGCCAGGAAGAGTGTGTCTTGCTTGAGGCTGCAGCGTTCAGCTAGCAGTCCTGCAGCTTCTGGTACTTGTGGTCTGTCCTCCGAGCCATCAAATGCCTCACGGTGAGGCCGGCCACCATCACAGCATTCAGAGCCAGCGCCGCGAAGGCCAACAGGTGCAGGGGGTTGAAAGGCTGGTCCCGAACTTCGGCTGCGTGGAACCGGTACTGCGGTTCTGGAATTGGAAATAAGATCAAAATCGTTTATAAGTACAATTTGACATTCCAAAGTGCTTGCGAATTTGTTTTTCGGCAAAACCTATGAATCTCGTGCATGGATTACTATAGGATAGATAAAGTCAACACAACTTCAGCAGCAATTCCCAGATATTTGAATGAGCTTATATTTACATTTCAGTTCAAAGACAAGATGTCCTAATGCTTATTTGTCTAAATGGTTCACTTAGTTTGGTCCCCTGACATAAGATAAAAAAAGAAAATGTTGGTTCTTTTATTTACAGCCACTATTTCCCATAGCTATAAAGATATGTTTGATGGAAAGGGAAATAATCGGTGTCTTTCTCTTGAAACAAGAAAAGGATACTTTTTTAATATGAATGATATTCGTGTAATGTTCATTTATAAATTTTCAACAAGTTTCAAACTAAAAGCCATAGACACATCATGCAAGTGGATGTGTTTATAAAATCACTGAATTTAATTTTTGATTGCTGTATTCTTTTATTTTGCCATAGTAACATTTTGCTACAAGTTAGAATCATACTACTTCAAAGCCCATGAAGATGGCAATAAATAAAGACAGAGCTCATGGTTATTTTATGTCAGGATCATTCTCACATAAGATAAATTCTTACAAACAACTTTTAATTAATTGCAATTAATTCTTACAAACAGTTTTTACTTAACTGCAATTTTTCCTAAACCGTGTAACCGTGGATTACCTGGAGGATTTACCCTCAATTTACCCAGGCAACAAGGCAGAGCTCAGGTTTCAATCCCTTAAAAAAAAAAACAGAGCTGCCTTGCAAGTGTAACATCTTCCCTGTTTAAAGAAACAACTTTCTGAATAGGTGATTGTGTGGGACCTGGACTCATGGTTTTTACCCATTGAGAAGTTGAAATCCATTGCTTTTGATTATGCTATCTGCTATGGTGTCTGTAATAAGTAATCAGGAAACTAGGACAACTGAGGATGTTACATTTATACTCAAAAGCCACATGAGTAATGGCGAACAATCGCTGTATAATATGCTTCTATGATATGTGATTTACATATCACCTACTCACGGAAATAAAAATTAAGCTTGTGTGCCTAAGACTTTTAATTTGTTTAGGGATTTGTTAAAACCCTAAATAAATAAATAAATAATAAAGATGAATCCCTAAACTCAATGTGCATGATAAGGAATAATTTGAGCAGCATTTTATGAATCATGAGGAATTTTCAGATCGTTAAGAAATTTTTTTCTTACCGAAACTTCCACCTGCACTTCGATCCTGTTTCACACGAATGGGTCCTATGATGGACTCGGACTTCCATTTGTAGGAAGAAATGTCTCGTTTCCTTCTGGAGGCACAGCCTTGGTTGCATCGAGACTGCTGGTCATCGCTGTCACAGATGAAGACCCTGCACCGCAGGTACACGGAGCCCAGATTTCTCAAGAACTTAAAGGCACTAAACTGGAATCTTCCATTGTGTCCAGATAAGGGATACACCTTGCAAGTCTCATCCCGAGTACATCTGGAATAGAAATTATGGCACATTCATAACATGTACAGAAGTTCAGTCCCTTCAATATAGAAAGCAGTGACACAAAGTTTTCTTTGAACTAATTTGTGGATCCAAAAATCTGTCTAGAAAGATGTTTTTAGCTCAGATGACCACGAGCTAAGGCAATGGATCGAATTCCTGGGTAAGCTAATAAAGCCCCCTCCAGCTCCAAAAGTCTGAGTCCGTATGAATTAATCAGAAAATCAATGCTAAACTACTAGAACTCGAACACCTTACTTTACATATGTGCCATGAATGTGTCTAAAAAACTGATACTGTTAAAATCCATCAATTTTCAAAAAAAAAAAAAAGGAAAACTGTCCTTTCAAATGGAAGTTTCCTTTTAGAAAAAAGATCACAGATAATAATTATGTGTATGTTCCAAAAGTGGAGCCTAGTTTCTGGGTTTTTGTAGAAAATAACAGACATGAAAAAGGAGAAACATAAAGCCATCTTGACAAGAAAGAAGTGTGTGATCAGTAAATATTTCATGCACTTAAAATTCTAGTGGATATGGACTGTGGCTGTAGAAATGTTTCAATTTAAATTAGCTGTAATTAGTACTCAGGAACTATGTTTTGTAAAATGATTTAAATAAATGGATCACATCTCATATTCATACTAGAAAAATCATACATATGAATTACATCTACATACACACACAAAATATCACTTTATTAACATCATAATTCTCGCAAAAGGCGATCAATACCTACCCACTCTTGATTAGGTCGTAGGTTGGAGAAGCAAAGTCAAACGTGGGAGAAGCGGTGCAGGTGTCAAGAAACACCACCAAATTCGGGTCGGAGCTGTATAAACTGACTTGAACAAATAGAGTTTGGTTCAAATCCACATAGTAAGGTGACTCCTGTAAAAGCTGTTCAAATGAATCGGATGCAAAAAGAGCCATTTTTGTGTTGTATGTGCCCAGTGCATTTTCATTTTGGATTATGTCGTCCTCTGCCAAATACATCATTTCCACTGTAGAATTATGTTCCATTTCACACTTGACGACAATCTGGAGGTGCTTCTTACGGGTAATGACTTCGGAAGTTGGAGATGTAGACATCGTGATGATATTGGTGTAAGTAATTGAATGATCTTCTACCTGCAGAACAAGATGAAAAGCAAATGTTACACTTGAAGTCCAGGAATATTTCAAAGCACAGATGTGAATGACATTTGCATTAGAGACACAATTTTCTTAAGTCACGAAATAACCGCTGTCATGTCAGAACACAAAAACCCTTAATGTGTATTATTTAAAAAACCTTCTGGGACAGGAAGAAAAAGTGTGAGCTGACAGGGACAGCTTAAATTAGAAACACTTGAGGCTAGAACAGGGCAGAATTGTTTTCAGTTATATTACAAACACTTTGAATGCAAATTTCCAGTCCTATAAGGACTTTGGGTCCAATAATGTATTTTCTTCTGTAAGAAGCCCCAAGTTCCTGCAGCTAACTGAGGAGCTCCCAAAGTGGATGCAAACAGACAGCCTGGGACAGTCCACTCCAGGCTGCCTGCCCTAGAAATTCACAGTGGAATAACGCCTGTGTTCATTTTTTTAAAAAATCATCATGTATTTCTGTCCTTATTGATTCCTGTAGAATAAACTTCATTCTTTTCAACTAAGTTGTTATTTAATATACTGACTAAACATTTAGCATATAGGAACCCTACAAGCTGGGAATATTTGAGCTCGACTAGCAAAGGTAGGACAAATCACAATAATGTTTTCATCTTCTGTCTTTACAGGGGAAAAGAAGAGCAACTAGGAAGCAGGTAGGAGAAAGAATACAGCTGAAATTTTACCACATAATATTTTCTGCGCAGTATGACTGGTTAGTGATTAACTCTACAGCCTGTATGCATTTTTAAACTCTCTCCAGTGAGTTCTCAGAGCTCTTTACCATTTAGGAAAGATAACCACAGTCTAGTTCACCCTGAAAACGAATGCATAGTTGGCATGTGTGGGTCAGGAGTATGTGCACATACGTGTCCACACGCACTGGGCCACTAGGATCTGGGAGTTGTTTGTTAAAGCAAGTGTTACTCTGCGGCATTTGACAAATCCCAGAGACCGGTGTTCATGTTACCTTTTTTACTGTGCCACATTCATTAAAAAGGATCGAAAATTCCACGACATTTGTTACTTTGGGTCTGCAAGTTGGGTCTTTCAGTTGTAAGTCCTGGTAACTATATCTGAACTGCTCCAGGTAGGACTTGTTTATGATTACACGCATCTTGTCAGAAAAGCAAGTTAAAGATGCTGTCGGAAAAGAAAAAGAAAACAGGACGATGGTGTTTGTGTCAACGGCAAATGTGGACCCTGAAAAACTGTGTGCAGAGACAGGTCAACCACACAAGAACTGAGGCCCACTTTGCCCTGAGTCCCAACAGAGCCCTTGACCAGTTGATCGCGTCTTCCAAAGTTCACCGTGACCTTGTCTTCAGCTAGAATGTCAATCCAAGATTGTCAACTGCGTCTCTGCCCAAGGCATGAAGGGAGGCAGCCCCTAATTTCTGCAGCAATCTTTTTCAAGTTACTAAAATCCTCGATTTCCCCTGGCTTGAAGCAATGCACGCCACTGATGCTCAAGCTTCAGACGATGGGTGTGTCCCAAAGGCTCCTGACAGGCTCCCCGGAGGAGACCCACATTATGAAGCAGCTCCCTTGGGGCCTCCCTGGTGGCGCAACGGGTTAAGTCGCAGCACTATGAAGGAATGGCAGCCACTGCAGCACAAGTTCCATCCCCAGCTAGGGAGCTTCCCACAGGGGGCAGCAGACCTCTCCTGTCTCCCTGCTGCTCCCCTCAGCAGTGTATTCAGTAATCTGCCTGTTCTGCAACCCACTCTGTCTCTCGTGAATCCTCTCACCACCCCCACACCTCTGGCCTGCACCCCAGCTTTTATGCATAAATAAATCTTAAAAAAAAAGAAGCCGCTCCCACACACATCACCTCCAGAGCACCCGGGGACCAGGCTCCCCACTCACTGGTGTTCACGTTCTCCGCGTACAGCGACGTGTAGGAGGCCGAGAAGCCCCGGTAGGAGTTGGCATAATCCGTGGACAGCACGACGGTCAGCGAGTTGGATGAGGACTCGAAGGTGGGCTTCGTGATGCCACACACCTTCCCCACCAGGTCCGAGGTGGTGGAGAGGCCGTCGTACACAGCCACAAAGTCGAACCTGCAGTTCTCATCCACTTCCAGGCTAGAAAAGTAGGGCTGCCGGTGAAAACCCCTTAAACCAAGTCAGCTCTATTTTCTGTGATCCCAACAACCCGGCCCTAAATGATGAAGAGTTTTCTTTTCCTTCCGTCTCTCAGGTTTATGACCAAGACAGACCTGTGTCTTCATCAGCCCCTGCCGGGACCTCAGAATCTTCGCAAAAATAGTTCACAGCCACAGAATTGGGAAGTGGCTTCCTTTTTACCTCGATGCTTTGAAAAGTACCATCTGCCTGCATGGGGGGGTAGGTCGTGTGATCATTTCTCTTCCCGGGGCCCCCCATTTGCAGGTGGGTGCACTGCATTTGCTCCCACGGACTCCATACTTACAAAATGTCTTTGAAGTTTAGTTTTATCTTGTAACCTTCCTCCACCTGGATGTGCCACACGCAATAGGCCAGTTCAGGGTGTGGCTTTGGGTAATTGGGGCTGGTAAAGGAACCTTCCATCCCATCCAGGTAACCACCGCAGTCCGGAATAGCTAAGAGGGTTGAGAGGGGGACCGAGAATGTAAATCCGGATACAGACTTTCCAAAATCCCTGGGTTGTGCCTGGAGCTTAATCTCCCAAGTTTATGCCACCCCCCTCCTTTGTACCAATAGCAGCATCTTTATTGCTGGATTTTGTGTCCAGTGCTGTAGGGCAGAGAGTGAGTCCTTACACAGACTCCAGTCTCATAAGGACCCCAGGATAGCTGTGGTGGCCTGGGGCTCTGACGTGCCTCTGCAGCTTGTCTTGTGCACTCCCCTCAGAGGACCCCTCCTCTGCTGGGTGAGGATCTCAGAAGAAATAGACCCGGCCATGGGCAGAGGACCCAGGCGAGAGCGAGTGTCACCTTCTGTGCAAAACATGTAAAAACGGGACCTTACGGGAGCCGGGAGAGAAGTAGTAGTAAAAGATGAAGGCGGTCCTCTGGACCCTGGCGGCGTCGGTGACAATTTGAAAGGTCAGCGCGTTGGCCGACGACTCAAAGACGGGAACGTAGTCGTCCTTGCCGCACACTCGCCCCAGCAGGGCTGACCGGGTGGAGTTTCCATCAAACACTTGGATGTTTTCACGTTCGCAGCTTCCATCTGGATCGAGCCTGCGAGCGGAATACACCTGCGGCTAGAGATGGCCACGGGCCCAGGGCGGGAGTGGGGGGTCGGGGAGGCAGGTGGGGGTGTCGGGACTCGGGCACCCTGGAATACAAGCAGTGGCTCATCTGCCTTCATCCAACAGCCAGCACCAAGCTCACACCGTCACCTGAGACCCAGCTGAGCGGCTCTGTCTCACGTCAAGTCCACGGGAAGCCGGGCCTGGACTCCAGGGCTCTTTGCTTCTCCGGGCTTCTACCTGTCCTGTCCCCCAGGCCATGCAGATTCTGGGGTAGAACCTTCTGGTATACATTTGTCCCCTTTGACATCTGTAATGACCGCCCCTCAAGGTAAAGGAAGCCTGGCCTCTTCCCGGTGCGCTTTCCTTTCCTCACGTCACCGCTGCCTCCTTCTCGGGACAGACCCCCGCCCTGCTCTGCACAGGGGCCCAGGACGACTGTTTTCTGCCCGCTCTGGCAGGATCTCCCCAAATGCCTCAGAAGACATATTTCCAAGATGACCCAGGGGAGAAAACACAAGGGTGGACAAATCTGGATCCTCCTCCCACCTCTGTTATCTGCTGTGTAACTTTGGAGATGTGATTTAGCCTTCCTAGGACTCAGCTTTCTGGTCTGTAAAATGGGGCCACCGTACCTGCTTCATCAGATGGCATGGGGTCTATAGTGCTGGCCTGGCCAGCACCCTGCAGGTGCCTGCAAGCGTCAGCCATGACTGCGCCCTGCCCTGGCTCTGCCCAGGCTGCTGTTCCCTCTTCTCTCTTCTGATGTATCAAGAACGTGTGTCTCCTCCCAGCTCACCCAGGCCAGGGAGCTTGAGTCCCCCTTGTTTATATGAGGGGCGAGGGGAAGTCCACTCTGACCTCTGCCGGTAGAGGGGGGACTCTCAATGTGGGGGTTCTGGACCAGCACCTGCACCTGCATCTCCTGGGAACTTGCCCCCGCGCAAATGCCCAAACCCCGCCGCCATCTGAATCAGAGGTTGTGCAGGCCAGGCCCAGCAGCTGTGCTTTTCAGAAACCCTCCAGGTCTTCTTTTGACAGAGCCTCCCTCCTGTGGACAAGTTCAGCACGCCTCGCCCAAAACTCAGGCCTCTACTTACTGTACGTCGGAGAAGATGACTCTGACGCTCTTGTTTTCGGGCCTTTCTATTGTCCAGGTGCAGTCCTCGCTGGGCTTGAGCTGCAGGATCATGGCTTTGTGGGTCTCAGACAGGCTGGAGCCCCCCAGACTGGCTGTGCAGCCTGGTCTACCTGATGGAGACCACAGTTGGTACCGAGGAGTCAGCTGTCCCCTCACCCCGAGGCCTGTGTGCCCAGGGGGCAGGACTCTCCACCCTCCACCCACATGTGCTGTCCAGAGAGTCACTGCACGGTCCTTCGGTCACCCCAAAGCAAGCTGGCCATGACCGATTTCACCTCTTGGGGATAAAGTATGATTTCTCTACAAAGGTGCATAAAAGGATATAGACTAAAGTGGGACCTGAAGATAGTTATGAAAAGGAGTTTTATATTTAGAATATATAAAGACCTCGTACAACCCAATAATTAAAATACAAGTTCATTCAATTAAAAATGGGAAAAGGTCCAGCATAGACAGTTCACCGAAGTCATAAACGACCAATAAACACGTCGGGAGACTCACATTCAGGGAATGCAAGTCAGAAGCACAAGGAGAGACCCCTTCTCATTGGCAAGCGTGTAAATCAGCAGTGGAAAATAGCAAGAAGGACCAAGGATGGGGGAAGTTGGAACCTGTCGACACCGCTCTCGGGGATGGGAAACAGGGCAGCTGCTGGAAAAATCTGGCAGCTCCTCCGATGATTAAACAGAGCCAACAGATAGCCCTCCCGAGGAGATGCCCCCCACCCCCCCACCCTGCCACCACATGTCTCCAAAGGCAGTGAAAGGGTGTCCACACACAAATGCTCACAGCTAACGCTCACAGCAGCACTGGTAAAAACAACCAAACGTTCATCAGCTCTTGAATCGGTAAATAGAACACAGTCTCTCCACACCATGGAATGTGATTTGGCAATGAAAGAAAGCTGCATGCTTCATGACCCAAGTCTAGGCTGAGTGGTGTGCGTGGTGTGGCTTCCCCTGCAGAAAATGTCCAGCATGGCTGGTCATGGCTGTAGACAGAGGTGGACACATGGCTGCTTTGGGCTGGGGGTGCTGGGGAAATGGAGAGCTGACCTGTAGAGTCTCTTTTGGGGTGATGAAAATGTTGTCAAATTGGATCACGGCGATGGCTGCACAACCACTAAAGTGTACATTTGTGTGGTATGTGTTATGTGAACGCCGTCCCAATGAAGTTGTCATTAAAGAGAATAGGACAGGGGCTGGAGGAGAGTGGGGGAGGGGAAGGAGGAGGAAAAGCTGCTGTTGAATGTGAATAGACAATCAAATACTTTGGGGCCTCCCTGGTGGCACAGTTAAGCTCTGTGCTGTGGAGCTGTGGGCAGCAGCGATGCAAGTTCGACACCCAGCCGGGGAGAGTCCCACATGGCACAGCAGACCTCTCCTGCCTCGCCCGCTGCTCCCCTCAGCAGTGTATTTCTGATCTGCCTGTTCTGCTCCCCACTCTGTCTCTGGTGAACCCTCTCGCCGCCCCACGTCTCTGGCCTGTACCTCAGCTTGTATGCATAAATAAATAAATCTTTTAAAAAAATCAAATACTTTGCAATGGAATCTGACAAACTGTTAAAAACACTTAGAAACAAGTTTTTTATTTCCTTTTTCATCTGTGACTGATCAGTTATGTCCTTATACTATAGCCTTTTATTTTTTCCTTAACTATAGTTTTTAATAATGTGTTTATCTCAGAAAGTAAGACAATTATAAAAAAATAGAATAACCCTATCGCCCCCAGAAGCAATCATTAAAAATTTCTTGTAAATACCAGCCTTGCCGCTTCTCTCCCAGATATTTTTAATGCTCAAGTGTCCACAGTTTAAACATAAACACCATGATATTATACAGATTTCCAGTAATTTTTTTTCTCTTTAAGTAGGTCCTAGGCACCTAGTCTGACTTTTAAGAAGTTGCCAGAGAGCCCTACTGCATAGAATAAATGATGGACATTTTCATTGCTTGTTATAATCATGTCAGTACCCAGTCAGTAGGTATATGTTTGTTCACCTTTAAGATTACACCTAAATATTTATTTTTAATGGTGAAATTACCTGTTAAAATTCTTGTGCTTTGATATTTTCATGCATATTGCTATGTGGGTGGGAAAAAAACTTAGTATTCATTCCAAATCCTATCAAGAGCATAGCCGAAAGTATTTTCCATAGGGGCAGTTCTCTTTTTTTGGATTGAAAACACTAGTCCAGTTTTCTTACCTTCAGACCCAGTTGAATCCAGCTGTGCCAAGCCTGACACAATTAAAAGGGCCAAAGGGACGAGCCTCCTCACAGCCTCCATCTTTGCAGGAAGTAGCGACCTTCGGTGCGAGCAGGCTTTTATAGTCTCTGTGTTCTCTAACCGCATCTCTGGTTTCATAAGCTCCCTGGCAACCCCAGGGAAATGTGTCAGCTTAAGGCCTGAAAGGAGTAGATTCAGGTGAGAACACAGCAGCTGTGTGGCTGGTTTATTATCAGCCTAATAAATGTTTCTACTCCCAGCTCATTCCCGAAGCCTCCCCCAGCACCCAGCTGAAACGCTCGGGATTCTCCAGCACTGGGTGGGCAGGGCCTGGCGCTGCCTGGAGGACTGGCTCGCGGTTGTGCCTTAGTCCTGTGGTTTGCTCCAGTCACAAAAGGGGGTAGTAGTACCATAGACACTCGAAGCCGTCACTGCTCTTCTCCTCCCAAGTGAAAGCATTTGAGGGTCCAAAGGTCCACTGGGTGAGATGGGTGGTGTGGCCCCTGGGCCAGCTCTGGGTCCAGCTGGGTGACTCAGAGGCCTGCCAGGGTACTGCCCTTGAGAGGGAGAGAGAGGTAGCACAGGACAGGGAGGAAAAAGAAAGGGCAGGTCGAGAGACAGCTTCCAGGGATTTCTGACTGGTTATGTCCAGAGAGCCTGAAGCAGCTGAAGCAAATCCTGGTGTCCTAGTGAGGCCAGCGCTGGCATAGCAAGGCCAGCCCCTGCGACGTGGGGGATGTGCTCACGAGGCGTGTGGACGTGGGGCTGCCCGCTTTTCATTCATCCACTCGTGCATTCATTCAACAAACACTCATTAGCTACTATTCTAGGACCTGACGAAACAGAATGAACCTTGAGAAGCATGTTCCCTGCCCTCGGGAAACTGATTTGTTCTAAGTGGGGCAAGAGACAACAAACCAAAAAAATGATGAACTACAAACAGAGTGATGGGACAGAGTAATCTTGCAGGGAAGGAGATGCCAAATTAGGGTGGGGAGAAGGGCATCTTGAGATGGAACTTGAGCAGACATAGGAAGAGGCATTCATTGGTGACCTGGGCCTGGGCATGTGTTTTAGGCAAATGAAGGGGCAAGTGCAAAGGCCCTGAGGCAGAAACCAGCTGGTATGTCTGCAGAATAGGGGAAGGCAGGCTAGTGTGGTATGTGTGACTTAAGGGGAGGTGGGAGGTGAGGAGGAAAAGGAAAAGCAGGTGATTGACCTGTAGGTCAAATGAGAAGCTTGGATTTTATTCTAAGTTCAATTGGAACTTTTTGAGCAGAAAAATGGTAACTATTTTTTAAGAATGTTCCTAGCAGCTCTGTGGAGGTAAAGGTCGGTATGGGCCAGATCTTCTGGGCTGAAACCTTTCCTGGTTGCCCTCAACCCTTCTATGTTGTTCTGCCCTACAGCCAGGAGCCCTCATTGGGCTCTAACAGTGGGGTTCCTGGGAGGGCACAGGCCTGGACAGGACCGGGGGTTGATTCCTGGTTGGGTCCTGGACCAAGCGCTGTCAGTAGCTGGGACCTGGGGAGCTGTGGTCACGAGGAGCCAGGACACTCTCCAAGGTCTGCCCAGCTCCTCCTGGTTCCTGTCCCTGGGAGACGTCTCCTAGTGTGGCCGCGTGCCACCTGCCTGGTATGAGAGCAAGCAGGAGGAGGGAGAGCATAACGGGGGCCTGCGTATGTAGGGGGGCCCTCTGATCACTAAGGACCGCCCCTCCTTGGGCAGGGACCATGCTTCTCATGGTTCATTCTGTTGCATCAGGTCCTAGAATAGTAGCTACTGAGTATTTGTGGAATGACACGCCCCACCCTGACATTCTAGCAGCCCTTCTCCCTCTCCCCTTTGGACACCACTCCTGAGAGAGAGACTCATGGTCACCCCTGGGGGGCTCTGGGTCAGAGGTCAGGAGAGTGTGTGGTTCAGGCCGCTGGGGACTTACCGAGAGCGCAGGGAGGTTGGGGGCTGAGGTTGGCACACCTCATTTCTCAATCCTCACAGTCACCTGTGCAAACCCTCTATTTACATCAAGAAAATTGAGATTCAGAGAAGTTAAGAACTTCCCCAATGTTACAAAGCACGTGACGGGCAGACCAAGATACCAGGCCCCAAAGCCCATGTGTGGTGCCCCATCTCTGCCGCCCAATAGAGGGTAACTCAAGGCCCCTTGCCCAGCCTGCCTCAGGAACCTGCGGTGCAGGAGTCAGGGCCATTTCTCAGTGAGTCAGGCCACATACCTGAGCAGGGCCTCAGGGTGCTGGGCATGTGCCACCCCGGGTGGGGTTTGGAGAAAAATGGGACATGCCCAAGAACTGCTATGACGAGACTGGAAGCAGGAGATGCCGGGAGAGGAGACAGTGTTCCCGGAGCCCAAGACGGACAGGTTGCTTCCAGCCAGGCAGACTGGGGGCAGGGAGGGCCATCCTCTTGCACTTTCTCTTAAAACTCATACTGGGCCCAGGGTGCCCACCAACCTGGGAACCTCTCAGCAGTTCCCAGGGCCGCTCTGTGGGAACAGCTCCAAAGCCCACATCCCAGCTGGCAAATGTCATGACCCTAAACTGCTGAATGTCCCCGTCAGCTGAGAGGACTGAAGCTCAGGGAGGGTGGCCTCTTCCCCACAAAGGCTTAGTCTGTCACTGTTGACGCCCCGCCAGCCTAGAGATCATAGCTGCTTCCTTTGGTATTCCTGTTATCTTTTCTCATCCCTTTTACTAAGTAACACCTGTTACTTGTTAATTCTTTACATAAAATACAAGAATCACAAAGCAAGGGTTATGTTAATGACACAAAGTACAAATTTGGGGTCTGGTGGGGAGCTGTGATTAGAAAGGGCTCCCCAAAGTTTCAGTGGCAAGAGCTAGGACAGGAGGAAGCTGATGAGCAGATGTGGCGAGGAGGCACCCTGCTGCCTGCGGCTGAGGTGACGACAGCGTGGGCTTCGGGGTTCAGATGGAGGATCCTGGCAACAGTTAAAGACACTGACAGCTGAATCAGCAAACATCTGTGTTAAAAAGACCCAAGGAGGAAAGGTGCTTCTGAAGATCTGGGCAGTGGCAGAAGGAACCTCAGGTTTTCTAGAGTCCCTTTTACACCACCAAGATCAATCCCATGGGCGGCTTATACCCAGAAGAGTCCCACTTGGCTGTCCTCTCTCTCTCTGGGATGAATGGAGCACCCCTTCAGGACAATGAACATAACCGACTTGGGGGGAGAGCAGGTTGAGAGTGAATGAAGCCTTCAGAAACAGAATTGCTAGATGAACTAGCATGGACAGTTTAGCTGGGTCCAAAATTCAAAGCACTCTGAGATCTGCTGGGATTGGAGATGGATGGATGGGATTAGGATGGGATTAGGAGATGTTCTACTCGAATTCTTCTTATATTGCAATATAATATTACAAGCTGGTTACCTCAAATCCCAATTGAGTATTATACAAATTTAAGTAATTGATAACAAAACAACAAAAGGAGGCAGGAGGATTCTTTCAAGATCGCATTTATGTAAAAGTACATAAATATATAGTACATAATATAAATACTAAAACTTGATTTGAATAATCAAACACCCTACTAAGAAAGAAATATTGCTGTTGAAGATGTGTGTGCCCACCTTCGTCAGAGGCCCTCGTTTACATCACACAGGCACGGTGGCAGGGTGTCAAAGTTGCCATACAAGTTACAGTCATCACAGCACCTGAGGTTAGGGTAAAACACAGTGGTGATGGCTGTGACCCCAGTGACCTTGTCCTGGGTGACGAAGCCTGGATTACTTAAGGCTAAACAGCCAGGTAAGTTTAGAGAGCTTCAAAAAAGACAGAACAGATGGTTCTAGAAGTTTTCTTCTCCGCCCATTTGTTACCATTGGCCAGGGGATCTGGGAAGTTCAGGGCTGCAGCCAGGCGGGCACATGGTGCTGGCCGAGATGGAAGTGCTGCGCCTGCCCCACCTTCCTTCCTGTCCCTCCTCTCCTGAGATTGCTGGATGGGTAAGATCAGGTCACAGCAAAGGAGGGGGAACTGCGGTGCGGATCAGCCAGCTGAGCCCCGTGGGCCTGCAGCTGCAGAGCACGCTGGGAAGGTGCCCCCATGGGACAGCCCCAGGTTCTGGGCTTGACCTTGCAGCTCAGGCTCAGCTGCCCTGCGTGGGAGCACCACCGCTCTGACAACACAGCTCGCCCACACTGGCAGGTGCCCCTCCCCCAATCTAATTTTCTTTTGTCTGGTCTACACCCCCTCATCAGGGGTCCCCAGGACCCTTCACTCAGCTCATCTTCCCCAGAGACCTAGAGGCCACCTCACTGTCCCCAAGGCCACGGGCATGGAGGTGGGACACCCCGAGATCTCCCCGCCCAGGCAGGAGGATGTGGACTCAGCCTGTCCTTTGAGTGAATGTGAGACAGGGACTCCTTCACATAGCCCCCGTGTGCCAGCCTGCAGGGCCTGGGACAGAGGAGGGCCTGGCCCAGGCCCCCTTGGTGAGTTCAAGTGACAGCAGCGCCACCAGCTGAGAAAGTTCTGCCTGTGAGCTCACAACCCTGGGCGAGGAGGGGAGAAGCCAGGATTCCACACTCACCTGCCTTTGCTTTTCCAACCCGCCAGCCCAGCCCGCCGTTCTGGCCCACCCCGGGGATGGCCACCCTGCCCCAGCAGAGCACCCAGGAGTCCACTCAATGGGGGCTAGTCCCTCTAACCCACACTACTCACCTTAATGCGTAGGATACTTTTCGGTAAAGACAGATGACAACACACATGAGTATGATCATGGTTAACAGGATACCGCCAGCAATGCAGAACATGAGGATTGTTTTGACCTTTGAAGCTTCATCTGGGCAGAGAAGCGAGGGAGACAGTGAACACGGCTCCCCACCCCCACCCCCAACAGCCACCTGGCAACCTCAGTGAGCTTCCTCTAGTGGAGGACGAATGAACCCCAAACCACAGACTCATCTGCATGTACAACACAAGCGAGTCAAATGAGCCCGGGGGTGGGGAGGGGGTGGCTTACCAATAACAAAAGACTGAATTGCAAAATTTAAAGAGAAGAAAGAAGTGGGGAGAATCTTTCCATTTCACAAGCAGTGCTGTGCAGCTGTAAGTAACAGACGGGCCTGCACTGTGACTTACAAGCACTTGGGTCACCCAAAACGTTCATTTTCGGAATTAAAGTTAACCCCTCCCTGGTATTAATTTAGGTCTTTATCGCTCCCTGACAACTGTCTTTGTTCCTACTGAATACTAAATCCTTTCAGGAAATCCAATTTGTCCGGAATATATCATTTGTTTAAATCCCTGAAACTGCGAAAATTGAGCCAGGAAAGAAAAATAATCGAACTGCCAAAGGATCTTACCAGCCTGTAAGATGGCGACGCTAGATGGAAGCTGAATGTGAAGAAAAATGACAATTAAAGTAAACTTTAGGGAAGAGTACATCCTATCGGGAATTTCTCGAATCTTTAATTTGAGAAAAAAAATTCTAAGTAATTAAAAGTTTAAAGAGCTGTCTTTGAGAAGTGCAGGCTCTGCCACAGCCAGCATAATGGACAGCTGCTGGTCAGTGGGAGCTTCTGTGCCTGCCAGGCCCCAGGCTGTGTGACATCAACTGTCTGGCCACCCAGCCCTTCCATGGAGTTCTGAATTCCGCCTCGTGTTCTCATATCCGTAGCACTAACGGAAATGTGAGTGTCCAACACTATTTTAAGTCATTTCATCTCAGTCTCACCTTTTCAGGTTTTGTTTCCCTCAGAAAACTAAGGTTTGACTATTCATTAAAGGCAAATTTGGGATTTTGATAAGATAAAATAATAGTAATGTGGGGAGGTTAATATATAAAAATACTCACATTAAAAGTTCAAGCATAGAAGACTGAAATAATATGCTGTTCCCACCATTTAACAGGATTGAAATTTAGTTTATTGATGAGAGAATGTCTCATTAATACATAAGAGTATAGACTATTGTAGGGGTGAGTGAGGAGCGACCTCCAACACAGCGGGGAGCACTCCAGGCTGACTGGATGGGAGAAAGTGGAGCTTTTGCAACTCCACCCTCTGATGGCAACTACATGGAAGGAGGAGGAGCTTTCACAGGGCTCCTCTTCATCTGAGAAAGACCCTGTCACTCTCACTGGGTGGGACCCTTTGATTTTTTTTGGTAGACACTGGAGTTACCTGTTTGATTTTGAATTGAAAGTTATTTCCAGCCAGCAAGAGGACTGTGCTGGTCACAGTGGGAGGGGTTATGGAAAGGCCATGAAAGAAAGCCTTCCTACTGCAAGAGGGTGGTCCTCAGGGAAGGGGAGTGTCCCAGGACCCCACCCCCACCTCAAGCCAGAGAGATCCAAGACACCTAGGACTACGAATGCCAGAATGCCATCATCACTGAAGGAAGGATGCTGAGGACTGAGGGTGGAATTAAGAAATGTTTTTGGGATTTAAAAAACCAGACCTGTGAGCTTGGAGGGGGGCTATTGCTCGTGGGTGTGGATCGCCAGGTTTGGAGTGGGCCGTAAGATTCCAGCTCAGCGGAACTAGTAGGGCGCATTCACCCATTTATTCTTTATCTTTTTCCCTTCCCTTTTTGTAAATAAACCCTTTTATTAATTGTATTGTGTGTGTCTGCAGTTGAGTCTTTTAAGTCCCTTTTAAGCGCACGGGTGAGAACCCAGACAGGCACCCCATTTATATCGGGGCTGCCCTGTAACACTACAACTTCTAGAATGCCAATTTGGTGATGTAAACTTCCAGCACAGCTTTCCCCATATGGAAGCGTCCAGATCCCCTCCTTGGCCCTGACCTCTTAAGGAAACTTAAGGCATGGATTAGCTTCTTACCCTAAGACCAGAGGCCACACCTACAGGTACCCCCAGAACATGCCTTGCGATTCCAGATGGTTCTCAGGATGCTCCACTGGCCGGTGAAGTGGAAACCTGTGAAAGAGTAAGTAAAGTGGTTTGGGCTGATGGGCTCTGGGATATGCCAGAAATGCAGCTCTTGTAAGAATGGATGTGCTGGCGGGGAGCAGAGCCCCAAGGAGAAGGCGATAGCTAAAGAGGAAGCCTTTTGGGGAGCCAGCTGGTATTGCAAACGTTTCTTAATCTGGCCTCATTGGGCCCTGCCGCTCCCCCTACAACACTGATTTTACCAGTAAAGAAACCACACACAGATTTTTCTCTACTTTCTACTTTCAATTTCTTTTGGTTTTGTTCTCATTTTCATTCCTTCCTCCAGCATTTGGTATGTTTTACTGGCTCTTTCTCCAGTTTAGACTGGGAGCAGCGGGCCTCCCTGGTGGCGCAGCGGTTGAGCGCTGCGCTGTGGAGCTGTGGGCAGCGGCGATGCGAGTTCGATGCCCGGCCGGGGAGAATCCCACATGGCGCAGCAGACGTCTCCTGCCTCGCCTGCTGCTCCCCTCAGCAGTGTACTTCTGATCTGCCTGTTCTGCTCCCCACTCTGTCTCTGGTGAACCTTCTCGCCACCACACACCTCTGGTCTGTACCCCAGCTTGTATGTATAAATAAATAAATCTTTAAAAATAAATAAATAAACTGGGAGTAGCAGGAGATAACCAGACCCCTGATCTTGTACCTATTTGTCCCACTAACTTCGCCAAGTTTCTAGCCCTGTGCCAGGGCCGAGTTCTTTACACAGCTGCTTCTGATCTGTTCTTGATTCTCAGCCTTACTTTGGGAATCTTGCCTACACTGTGGGTAGCCTTGCTGTTGCTCTGGTGAGCAGAGTGTTGGCTAGCATTGTGACAGGGTCTTCCTGAGAGAAAGCCCCCTGGCTTGGAGCCAAGGTCGCAAGCAAGAAACAAAGACTTTGAATGATTAATCCTGTGCCCTGAGATTTCTATCTCTTGGTCACATTGTTGTCTCTAAAACCACACCTAAAGACATCCATTGTCATTTTTCTTTTTTTCAGTGTCCCATTCCAAGCAGATGTTAGCACAGGGAAAGGTTTTGTCTTATTAGGAGTCATGCCTTTCCTTTTTGATCGCTGTCGCTAGGAAGATTTGTTTGAAACTTAGTTCATCAATGCTTTGACTAGTTCATCTCAGGGCTCTGGTACAAAAGCTGGCAGACAGTAGCCCACCAACCAAATAGTGACTGGTAATTACTGATGGCTGCCTGTCTTACACTGGCTCTTGGATGTTTCATCCTCTCAGAGATTCTGTGAGGCTCTAGTTGCACTTTCATGTAGTTCAAATAATTTTTTTTCAAGACTTCTTTCAACCACGTGTTATTTAGAAATGTTGCTCAATTTCCAAATACATTAGCATTTTTCAGATATCTAGTACTTGTTTCTAATTTAACGTTATCGTGCCTGAGAGTATTCTTTGTATATCTTACAAGATATTTTGTTATGTGTGTTTTTTTTTTAATTTTTTTTTTTCAGATTTATTTTTTATTTATGCATACAAGCTGGGGTACAGGCCAGAGGTGTGGGGCAGCGAGAGGGTTCACCAGAGACAGAGTGGGGAGCAGAACAGGCAGATCAGAAATACACTGCTGAGGGGAGCAGCGGGCGAGGCAGGAGAGGTCTGCCGCGCCATGTGGGATTCTCCCCGGCCGGGCGTCGAACTCGCGTCGCCGCTGCCGACAGCTCCACAGCTCAGCGCTTAACCGCTGCGCCACCGGGGAGGCCCCTTGTTATGTGTGTTTTATGGCCCAAATAATCTGACTTGGTAAATGCTCCATGTGTTTTGAAAGGAACATACAGTCTGCTATTACTGGATAATGTGATCTATAAATACCACATCCAGCTCAATTCTGCTATACCTTTACCTGCTACCTCAGCCAACTCCTGGTAGAAGAGTGTTTAACTCTACAACTATAATAATGAATCTGTCTCTGCCCCTAAACAAGAAGGGATTTTCCTCAAACTTTTGCTGTGAGAATCTGATGGGGCTCCTGTAAGATCCACAAAAATGGGGGCCTCCTGAGTGTTCCCAGGAGTTTCTCAAGCCAGCCCACAAATGGTCTCCAGCAATTCATCAATAGCCATTTAAGTGTACCTGCCAGTTGCTGTTCTAGAGAATTCTGTTCATGGTAAGTTGATCTCAGCTGTGATCTTCTGTATTCACCTTACTCTCCAGTTTCCAGGGTGATTTGTTTGGCTATGACTTCAAATTTTAGTGTGGAATTTCATTAAGTTCAAATGTGAAGGAATTCCGTTTCCTCACTTTTTTTCTTGTTCCAAGGACGGTTGTGATGAATTCCAAGCTCTTTAATGTCAGAGCTGAAACCAGAAGTGTGTGTAATTTTGAAGCCGGTATACGCTGTAACCCTTGATCCACCACAGGTTCTTGTCCCACAAAGCCATAAAAAGGAATTCGCAGACATTTTAGGTAAGTAAGCAGAGAGAAACAAACTTTATTTAGGAGAGTAAATAAAAGTAAGAGAGTAAAGAAAAGTTTATTTAGAGGAAAAAGTAAGGACTCCCAGGTACGCTGTACTTGGGAAGGGCAAGGAAGCCGCCGTGGGCCTGTGTCTAGGGGGATTTAAACCTTTTTTTCTTTGTTCTAAAAATCTCATCGTATCCTGCTTTGTGATTGGCCTCTCTCCTAGTGGCTGTACTCCTCCCGGCAGATGTGCCCATTTTCCCATCTCTTATCTTAGAGTTTTTCTTTAAGGTCTGCCAATATTTACTGTCCCAATTAAATTTTAGCCTTGAAATTATCTGTCCCTATTAGCTTCCCTGGACCTCTGACCTCGTCTCTGGAGTATGTCTGGTTGGCATTTAGAATTTACTGTCCTTGTCTTTGGAGTATACTTTGGTTAGCACCTAGAATTTACTTCCTTATCTCTGTCTCTGAGGTCCCTGCCTGACTGTCCCTGAAGCTGCCTAATTAACCCTAACTGGCCTTGGGACTCAATTTTTTAACGTTAGGATTATAAAACCACGTAAGCAAAACTCTTTGGACTGTTCAACATTATATGAGTATTAAGGGTTCTAGGAATAGTCTAGATCGTTCACCCAGACTGTATACTATGACACTGTTAAATAGTTACAAAATTCCCACTGTAAATTCTAAGTTAACGATAAACTGCTCTTAATATAGGTAAACAAATATTGACATTGTGATATTGATGTCGTTTTAAAGTTGATGGATTTGAGAGCGGAGCGGGGTCCTTGGGTTCACTCTGGGAAAGGTTTCACCAGAGCTCCCTTCAGCAGCATGTGACAAGTTTCTCCATGAGACAGAGACTCAGTTATACTTAAAGAACAGGTTTATTAGGACAAGGAAGTAAAGGACACTTGTATAGACACAAGCGGGCAGAAAGAGCTGCCCCGCTGAGGGGCAGGTTTGCTAAGAGAGGCCTGCATGGTGTAGGTCACAGGCAGACAGGCAGGCTGCTGCCCTGCAGAGGGACAGAGTTGGTAAAGGAAAGCACCTGCATAGGCACAGGTGGGCAGAGAAATGGCTGCCCCGAATTCTTGCACAGATGGCACTGATAGAGCCTTCTTTCAGTTGGGAGGGGCTCATCTTCCAGAATGGCTGTTTACTGGTTAACTAGAATTAGAAAAGAGACTGGAGATTCTACAATGGGTTCAATCTCCATATCTTTGCCCCTAGACTGCTGTCTAGCTCCTATCTATGCTTGTAACTTAGGAGCTGGCACTTAGGGATTGTGCTAATGGTTATGTTGATTTCTTCTACCCCCACTTTCTTGTGTGGGTCTAGTTCTAATCTTATTTTGCGTTATGTCTCCTCCATCAATATCACAATGGTGAAAGGTTTTCTTAATTAAAGTGAAAGAAAAATAAAGCAAGAAATCACATTTGCAATTCATGACAACATAATTTAAAGCGTCTTAAAAAGGAGGTCACCTCTGCACCACAACCACCCTGGCTTGGAAAAACACTAAGCTTGAATTTAATGTCTCCTTTCTCTCCTGTTACCTAGTGATAAAGCTCTCAAACAGCCTCTGTTGCTATCCTTATCAATTACATACAACAAACCTATTCTCAACACCTCTACCAAATGTTTCTTAATCTCCAGTCACACAGATGGCAGGCAACACAAATATAAAAATTATCTCAAAGTCCCAAACACAAGAGCTCTAGAGTAGTGTAGGGAACATGGAGTTAAATCAGGCCTTTTTCCACGTCCCACCACTAGCCTCTATGGCCAGCACCTGCGGCCTTGCAGCCTCCTGCGTTGCTTAACGCACGGTCAGCAGGGCTGAGAGGCGGGCGAGATTATCTGCGGCTGTGATGATGGACGCCTGGGCAGAGAGGGGCGGGATGAAAGGGGCTCGTCAGCTCTGGCGCGTTTGCATTGGCGTCACTCTGAGGCTGGGGGGCTGGGTTGCTGTCTCTCTACCTGCTGCTCTGTTCCCCCCGCCCCCCACATTCAGCATTAAGGCCCTGTAAAATCTACTGAGGGCTCCAAAATTCTCTTTTCATCTGCAAGAACCAACAACTGAATCGACCTGGACTGGGGTGGCCGCAAAAGTACCTAAAAAAAATCCAAGAGTACTAAAGGGGAATTGGTGATGAATTCTATAGCACGATGGAGGCCTGTCTGTGCTTATTTTCAAGGATAAGCAGGATTTTCCCTACTAGCTCAGTCTCCTGCACACAAGAATGGGAAGCTTTAAACAGACTGGGGGGGGATTGAAGACGTTGCCTTGGGGAAACAGGCCCAATGAAGCGTGTTTTGGAAATGCTGGGTTTAGAAAGTGGGTTCCTTAGGTTAACGCGGGGAAAAGGTTCACCAGAACTCCCCTTTCAGGGGCACCTGCGAGTTTCCCAGGGGAGTTTCTCCAGGAGACAGGTTAGTTGTATCCAAAAGGTCAGGCTTAGTATAAAAGGGAGAGAAGAATAAGAGACAGTTACGTAGACACAGGCTGCCCAAAAGGGCTGCCCCCAAAAGGGACAGCTCTGCTAATAGGTCTGCGTGGTTGCGGTGGGCAGCCTTGGGAGCAGAGGTGCCTGAAGCAGGCAGGCAGGGAGCTGCTGCCGGCAGAGGGAGAGTTGGCGCCTCTACAACTGAATGGCCACCTGTGGCCATTAAAGGCTGATGCAAATTCTAAAGGAATGCAAGGACTAGTTCAGCCTGAGGCTTTAGATAGCAGCTAGTGCAGACCTGTGCCCTAAATCTTAACAGCCAGCTTGCACGCTCAGTTTAAGAGCCAAAAACACCTCTCAATGGCTAGAAACTTTCTCTAACCCCTGCTCCTCTGCATAACTCAATAAACCTACCTTTTCTACTTTCTGTACTGTCTGGTGAATTCTTTCACCACCATAACCTGGCTTCCCTTCACGGCTGTTCACCTCTTTCCCAGGTGACAAAAATCAACGACGGATAAACTCTTAGAAGTGTTCAGATGTGTTTAGAAAGTTAGTGCTTGAAGACAAGAGGCATAGGTAGAGAAAAATAAGTGACTTCTTAAAAAAAAAAAAAAGGGATTTGCTAGAGTCATCCAGTTTTCCGGCCGATGACCTTTCAGCAATAAGGAAGTCAACACTCCCTCCATAGGACTGTGGTCATTCATTGAAAGGCAGGTAGTATTTCTGAAGAGACTGTTTTGCTTTGCGGTGTCCAAATAGGTTGACAGGGATAAGTTAACTTAGGTCCCAAGAGGCGGCAGGATGTATAGGACAAATACTGCTGTAGACAAAGTAAGTCTGGAGCACTCATTCTTGCATTTATTAAAAAGTCTTTACAGTTAAGGACTTTATCTATTCTGTACTTATCAGCTATTTGGTAGGGCTTTTTCATTCTCGCTAAGCCCATCTACTATAGGCCCTGAGTAAGTCATTAGCTACAGAAAATGTACATACATTCCACCTTTTCTAGCACTTTGCCTGTTACTCCACAGGTAAAGAGAAGGCAAACCAGGCATTGCTTTCCTTATGGTACATAGCCCAATACAACTCAAATGAAAACTTACCTTGCACTGAAACAGAAAACCAATAGAAAATACGAGGGAAGATTTAACGTGGGGGCAGGTAAGTCTTTTATCTGAAGAGAACACCACACATTCAAAAAGCATTGATTTTCCGATTTTATTGCAATCCAATTTGCAGTTTTTACCATTGTAAGGCACGAGGGGCCGGGGAGCATCCACTGTCTTTTCACGTGGGCATCTAAAAAGTTCCATTCACTCCCTTTCCAGATACAGAGCTTAGTCCTTCGGGTCCCAGTTCACCTCTACTGCAGCAGAGACCCGAGGCCGCACCTCCCCAAAGCGGGGGCCTCGGCCCCGGGGCTGGCCGGGCCCTCAAGCCGCGGGGGGGGGGTCACCGCGGACCCTCACGTCGCGTGCAGTACCACATCTCCCCACCTGGTGGCGCTACCGGCCCGCCCGGCCCGCCCAGTCCACACCGCCAGTCCCCCTCAGACCCACAGCCCCCGCGGACAGGCAAAGGCGCTGTCAGTGCGCACGCGCCGTCCGGGCGCTCGCTCACCCAGCCCGGAGCCCCGCGCCTGAAGCGGGCTGCGCCGCGCATGCGTGGCGACGTAGCCGGCGCTTTACTCCCGGAGCTCGAGGCCGCGGGGCCGGGAGTTGAAGCCCGCCCGGCCGGAAGCTCTGCTGCCGCAGCGGCCCCGGCCCGGCGGAAACGCCGGCCCCGGAAGAGAGGTTCCGGGGCTGCCTGGGCTGGAAGCGGCAGGATGGACAGCGGGGCGGGGGGCGAGCGGCCGGCGGAGCCCTGGCTCGCAGCCTCCAGCTGCACCGGGCTGGCCGCGGCGCCCCGGACGTGGACTGGGAGGAGCTGCTGGCGCCGCCTGCCCCGGGGTGCGCCGGGCCGGCGGGGACGCGGGGGCGCCGCGAGGGCGCAGGGTCGGGGCCGGGGCCGGGAGCGGGCGGGGCCGCGGGGTGTGCGCCCCGGGCCCTGTCGGGGTGTCGCCCGCCGCTGCCCCGAGACGAGCAAACGCCCAGACGCGGGGCTCGGAGCACCCGCGCTCGGCTGGGAGACGCGGCCGCTGTGGGCGGCGCCCGGGCCGCTGCGCTGGGCGAGGGGGTCGGGCGGCCCGCGGGGGCGGCGGGCGGAGGCGCCTGCGGGGCGCGGGGCGAGTGCGGCGGGGCGGGGGCCGGGCCGGCGGCGGCGCCCGCTGAGACCCTTCGCTTGCAGCCGGGACGCGGTGGTGCTGCGGCCGCGCCCCGACGGGCCCGACGGGCAGCCCTGCGCCCTGCACGTGCGCTGTGACCCGCGGGGCGGCGGCGAGGTCGTGTCTCTCGGCGTCCTGAGCTCGGCCAGGAACATGGAGGTGTACGCGGGCGACGAGTACTGCGGGACCAGCCGCGGCCGGAGGGCCTGTGGCCGCCCCGAGCGCAGGTGTGTGCCCGCGCGTCTGGGCGGCGCCTGGCTCCTCCGGCGGTGCCAGGCAGGGGGGGAGGAGATGAAAATGGCAGCAGGTCAGAGAAGTTTAGACTTCTCAGGTATTTCAAGATGGTCTAGATCAGCTTTCTCGGTTTTCAAAACTTGGAAAAATGCTCGTAGTGGGGAAGTGACTTGGTAGAAAGTCAAACTAATTAGTCAGGCTTTGTAGACGGGACTAAAGCAGAGCCGCAGCTTTTTGGCTTTCTCTGGATTTGCCACGGTGCTTTGCCAGAAGTTAATCCGGTAGCCCCTCTGGAACGCTGAACATTTTTGTGGAAAGAAGCTCTTTACAAATGGTTTTGTTGAAGTATGTTACGGGTCCAAGTTACGACAGAGTCAGTCCGATGTAATCACAAAGCGGTGGTTTATTGCTAGCTCGAGCTAGGGTCCCAATTAGCCCGAAGTACCGACGCAGCGGTCTAGTAGGCTAAATGGAGACCCCTAGCACAGTGTTGGTGCAGCTTACAAAGGCAATTACAGATACAAAGGAATTTAGCAACTATACAGAATTTGGCAATACATCAAAAAGGGGAGTGGTCTCAAAGTAGATGGTCGGGGCTGTTATCTTTTGGTGTCCCTGAAGCCTTTTGCCCCTGCTGGGGGAGTCTATAGACTTTGAAATTTTTCTGCCACCTGGAGGAAGTTTATCTCAGGTTGCATTCCTTGACGTTTTACAGCTGCAGGCTGCCAGACTGTGGCACCTTGCTTTATCAATGGCCATTGACATTCTTATTTTTACATTTCCTTTACAGCTGCACGGTGCCAGACTATGGCACCTTGCTTTATCAATGGCCGTTAACATTCTTACTTTTACATACTTCTACAGTTTAGATTCTGCCATTGAGCCTATTCTATTTAACTGGCAATTCATCCTGTTATGGTTTAGTTTTTCTCTAGTCTCTCTGACACCAGAATTCTACCCTAATCTCTTAAGTGTAACTCAAAATATGCACTGTTGTATGTATTGCAGATGTTGGAAATAATAGCTACCTTCACTGAGCTTTACTATAATGCTTGCTCTGCATTACTTTATATAGAATAATTTGTCATCTTGCTCTCACAGAGGGAGAAAGAGCAGACAGTATTTGTCATCAGATGACTTTCGTAGGACTCCCTGGCTCTGTTTCATAGACCAGTATAATCTCAGGATTTAGTAATGACCTAGAAACAATTCACTTTTAATGTGACTTTTATAAATGATAATCTGTAAAATTAAAATAATGAAAATTCTCTTTATTTTTAGTAAACCAGAAATTCTTTTCTACAAAAAATATGTAAAATTGGAGTCCTCCTCTCATGCTTATAAAATAAAGGTAAATCATCATTAAATTTTAACTAATTGGACAACTGAAAATGTAAAATTTTGTATAGTATGTATTTTCTGTTGGTTTGGTAATACAGTTAGTCTAATTTTGTTCCTGTTACCTTAACACCATAGTTTCATATAAAAATAAGTAGTTTTAGCTCCATTATATCAAGAAAGATGGCAGGGAATTTGAGAAGTTACATGAATGAGCACTAAAAGTTAAAAAGGATTTGGACTGGTGACTTGAGTATGAAAAATGTCATGGGGTGGACTTTAGTGATGTCACTGGAATCTGGACAGGTAGTGAGCTGTGAATCACAGGCCCAGAGTGTTCATTCTACTTTGTTGCTTACTGGCTGACCTTGGGCAGATCTCTTTATCTCTTTGGACCTAGCTCATGGTCATGGATAAATTAGAGGGCTAAAAAATACAAGTCCTTGCTGTGTAAGTGAGTATTTATAACATCATCATTCCTAGTAGCCTAGGTGGGAACAACCCAAATACTGTTTCTTAGTAAATGGATAGACAAGATACTGTGTTCCCAAATAGCAGAGAAGTGTCTGTCATAAAAAGCAATGAATAGATGATACATACTACAAACTTGGATGATCCTTGAAAACATGTGAAGGAAGTCAGTCACAGAAGCTCACCTGTCATATAATTCCACATGTATGAAAGGTCCAAAATTGGCAAGTCCATAAGGAGGAAAGCAGAGCAGTTGTGTATGGTGTGAGGGTTGGGGCAAGGAGTTGGGGTGGGCAGGGAGCTGGGGAGTGACTGCCAGTCAGTGCGGGGTTGCATTTGAGGAGGAGGTTCTGAAATTGGGACATTTACACAACTCTGTGCCTCTACTAAAGCCCATCGATTTGTATGCTTTAAAGGTGTTAATTGTTTGGCATGTGGATTATATCAAAAAATGTTTTAAAAAATTTATCTCTGCATTACTTCATATAAGGTTATAAGACATTAAGGTAAGAAAATAGTCATTTTCAGAGCAGCCAGGTAGCCAGCGTACAGAACTGATTATCCCAAGGTGTTACCTTAGATGGTAGGTCTTAATCGCTTCTGGAGTTGTTTCACTAAAATCAGTCATTACACATATTTGAGTGCCTGCTAATGACAGGTAATGTAGTAGTCCTGTGGAATTAGCAGTGATATAATAAATTGGAAGAATTGACCTCCTATTGCTTACATTCTAGTGGGGTGAGACACAATAGTGAGTAAAATGTGTGCCCTATTCAGAAGTGAGAAAGGCTGTGGAGATTGAGCAGCAGAAAAGGTGTAAAGTTAGCGGGAAGCTTCCTCGATTGTTGAGGGTAGCCACCTTTAGTTGCCACATGGCGATCTTGGATCATGGTTTGGCATGTGTTAAAGTTACATGTAGTTTGTGTGTGTGTGTCTAAAGGAAAGTGTTTTATAATGGTTTGTTGTAAGAACATTGGTGTTTGAAAGTTCCATTCAACTAGGTCTAAAGCTTGTTCTGGGGCAATAGTATATGAAAGCTAAAAATAATGGTCAATGGCCCACGTTTTTGAGCACTTGCTCAGTGGTGGGTACTAGAGATTTAGACACAGTCCTCCGACAGCCCCTGAAATCACTCACCTGTCACCCTCATTTACTTCCGACTCGGATTTTCGGCCTTTGTCCGGGTCAATACAGGGGATTCATCAGTAAACCGAGATCCGACCTAGTCTATATCCTGTTCCCTTTCCACTTTACACAGTAGTGTCCATATCACAAATGAAGCGTCTTTTCAGAATCGTAGATGCAATGAGGCAGTTTCAAGCACTGGACAGGTCCCAGAAGAACTAGGCTATGGGCGTGGCTTTTACTAACTAGGTGATCCTGTGACAAGTTACACAATCACCACTGCCCTCATCTTTTGATAAGTGAACCAGCAGTTTGTTAGACCATCTTGACTTTTCCCTTGTAATTCTTAATCCTCAAAGACTGACTTGTAGAGAGTATATCAAATACTTTGGAAGGGCTTCTGAAAGTCTTATTAAATATTGTAACAAGTTGTGTGTTAAGGACTCAGATGAACATGGTTTATTTTTATTCCTTAAGTAAATGAAACTTATTTGAAGCCCCTCTTGTATATACTGTGTATGTTTTTTGTTTGAAAATAACATTTTTTTCTGAGCCGCAGAGTAAATTAGAAGTGCTGACCGTTACTACTTTAGGGGCAAGGTAAAAATGAAAACCTACTTAAAGTTTATTTCATTTCCTGAATATTTTACCATTCTTAATTGACACCAAAAATTTTACCTTGAATAACAATTATTGTTTAATGTTATTTTATGGAACTTTTTTGTCTCATAATAGCTGCTCTCCTTTGGCAAAAGCAGTGTGTGTTCGTCAGTAAAGTCGTGGTCCACATCAGGCCGGTCTTGGCAAACCCCTCCCCAAGCTCGCCCGCTCTGGGGTCGAGGATAGACCTCGAGAGGGTCCAAGCCATCATGGCGTCCATGGGGGCACAGTTATCACCTGGAGCCCAGCAACTGATGCATATGGTCAGATTTCAGCAGCAGGTATGGGGTTCCTTCCAGATAGGCCACAGGGGGAGGCTCATGGAGGAGGGGAGTATGGAGTCTAGTTGTGAATAGCAGACACATTACCTGGGAAGATGGAAGCAGACTGGGGGGAAATAGTGACCTTGAGGAGGTCGGAAGGGAGGTTTGAGAGTGTCCCCTAGTAGATGGTGGGGAAAGGGTGAAGGGAGAGACCGGGCCAGTGGAGACCGACCCATGGAGAGTGTGCTTGGGAGAATATGAGGAGAGGAGGGGACCCGGAGGAGAGGAGGCAGCAGCTGGCGGGGCAGCGAGGGAGATTTGATGTCAGGAGACTTGAATTCACGTTCTGGTGCCGACGTTGTTAGTTCTTCCTATTTGGTGCTGATTCATCTTTTCTTTTTTTTTTTTTAAAGATTTATTTATTTATGCATACAAGAGCTGGGGTGTAGGCCAGAGGTGCGGGTGGTGAGAGGATTCACCAGAGACAGAGTGGAGAGCAGAACAGGCAGATCAACTAAAGTACACTGCTGAGGGGAGCAGTGGGTGAGGCAGGAGAGGTTTATTGTGCCATGTGGGAATCTCCCTGCCCGGGGATTGAACTCGTGCTGCAATCGCAGCGGACAGCTTCATGGGCTGAGACTTAACCTGTTGCGCCACCAGGGCGGCCCACATCTTTTTGAGGGTAAATTTCTTCATGTGCTCCTAGCCTCAGGCTCCATGAGGTCAGGGATTTTAATTTATTTTGATCACTGTTGTGTTTTCTTCTAGTGTCTGAAACACTATCTAAAACAGTAGCTACCTGGTAAATATTAAGTGCAGGAATGTTGGTTTGGCTTAGTCTGACACTTTTTTAGTCTGGCTAGCTAAAGGTATGAACTGAGTTTCTTTAGCTAACCCTGAGTAACAGATTTCAGTCTGTCTCTCCCCAGCTATTGAGCTGCATGGTATGGGGTGCTGTCACCTGGTGAGACTGTGTATCTGCTTAAGGTCTGATGTTCGGGATCGAGGTTTATGCCTTGACAGTTAGGCTTGAGGTTGGTATGCTTCTCTCCTGTGGAAAACCTAAAGCGCATGTGTGTAACTTCTCCAAGATAAGGCAGAATCTTCTCGGGAAATAACTGTATAAGCAGTTGAGTTGAGCCACAAACTCTTTATTATCTGGAGAATCCTAACATAGGTTGTTAGGTAACTAATTTTAATCACTGAAAATGTCACAAGTGTACCCAGAGTACGTTTAACCTTGAGTAAGGTGACTCTCTGTGTGGCCTCCAAGAGTAACTCGTGCAGGAGAGAATCCCTGAGTGAAAAGGAATATTTTGCTGTGCATTGAAAGTTGGGGAGTACTATCATTGAAGTCTAAGAAAATCAAGTCACCGTGACTCAACAGAAGCGGGCACCACATCTTACTAGTGATTAGGGAGCTCTGTCGTGGAGATACTAAATCTGCTCGTGCAATTCTAGCTGGTTCGCTTGACACCACAAAGCATAATCCCGTTACCTTTGAATGATTCAAGTAAACCTGGGCGCAAGCTGGCTCGTTTCCGTCACTACAAGTGTCACAAGGTACACAGAACATCAGACCTTAAGTAGATAACCAGCTGGTGCCGCGTCCGTGAAAAACTAGCCGTCGAGGATCTCCCTGGGCTGGGCAACCACCCTGACAGTTGATGGTGACATTTCATTAACTTTCATTCATCTTTATATTAGAGAGGTTAGAAAAGAACATTCTAGCATTATAGTAAGGTTGTTGGTGTGAACAAAGACAAAGCTATTTGACTTGTAGGCTTACTTCGGGGAAGAACTTGGGAAACATAGGGGGAAACCATGCGATAATTTTTTTAAGCTCAGTTTTGATTTGGAAGTCAAAATAAAGATCCTTCTTAAAGACTTTGTTCTTTGAGAGATTGTCTTCACTTTTTGTATTTGTTTCAGTTACATCCGCAGAAAATGTTTATGGAATTGAAGTGAGGAATGTTTTAGACATTTTGGCACAAACACACACACACACACACATTTAAATAAAAGTGGCATCAGACAATTAAAAAAAATGTTTTGGGCATTCAGGACTGTGGTCACCTGCTCTGTATCACGTGGTGTGATAGAACGTGGAAATGTGTTGTTAAGGACACTGCAGTTTGGAGGCAGACTTCAGCAATTCAGACTGTACAGCTCGGGTGTTTTGTTATAACGAGGCATAATGGTTACATTGGTTTTTTATTTATTTTTAGAATGGAAGAGAAACCCCTGTGCTCCTACTTGGAAGAGATTCTCTCTAAGCACATGGAACTTTGGAAAGGAAGCTTACGGGCTACATAGATCAGCGGCTCTGCCGGCTCCAGGAGCACCTGGACAGCAAGGTCACTCTGCTGGTGGGCTTGCCGCAGAACCCCAGCTGCCCCCCCACTGAGCTGCCTCTAAGACATTGTGACTCTGGAGAAAGACTTCCGAATGGAGAAAGATAAGCCCGCAGCATGACAGTGCTCCACAGGTATTTATTATGTAATTATTACAAAGCCAGAACCCCAAAAAGCGGAAAGCAAGTGTTGACCGTCATTTGAGGATCATGTTTGACCACATGAAGTGACCTCAGAGTTCATCTTAGCTGGGCTTGTCAAAGCGCCGGTGCACGAAGGGCTGACGTGCTGGGCTCAAAGTATTTTGTTTGCTATGTTTTTCACTTTATAAAAAATTTACATAGCTTCAGTATTTAAAATGTTTAAGGATTTCTAGTCCAATTCATTGCTTTGCGTTGTGTGTGTTTGACCTGGAAGCACTGTTTTAATTTGTACGAAGACCTTGTTCCATAGCTTGTCATAGTTTTAACATGCCACTCTTAGCACAGACCTGGTCTCTAAGATGTTCTCTCCCTCGTTCTACTCGTGTTCTGGCATCCATGTTTCTTAATCTCTACCGTTCCAGTCAGTTTCAAAGTTCCTCTTCTACATCCAACGGGCACATTCAGGGTGAATAATCCTGAGTTGTGCTTCTCAAGTCTGGTTTGGGAATCAAGCATCATCTTGGGAGTCACTCGGAATGCAGGTTCTCAGCCCCGCCTGGGCAATGACTAGCCGCCCTGGGGCGGGCCGGCCGCGTGTGGCGTTAACCCTCCAGCTCATGTGGGTGCATGCTCAGTTTTAGGACCCTGGTCCGTGTTTAAAAGTAGGTTCTGCAGCCGGGCAGCAAGGGTTCCTTCCTAAAACCCCAGCTGACACCCTCCAAAGGCATTCTTTAACAGGCAGGAAGAAAGCGAGACCTTTTTCTAGAGCTACAAATCCCCCGAGGCGGTGTCGTTGACTAACTTCTCCACCTCGTGTCTCGCCAGCCACCGCGCCCCCCTTCATGCATCTGCCCCAGCCACCTGGCCCTTTTACTGTTCCTTAACACACCAAATCCATGGCAACTTCAGAATTCTATTAACATTTTCTTGGCCTGGAATTCACCCCTCGCCTTGATCCCTGTCCTGTTCTCCGGGGCTCTCCTGAAATGTCACTTCCTCAGTAAGGCCCTAACTCTCCTGGCTAAATACGTCTTCCCACCCCCATCACACCCATCTGCTTTTTTCCTTTAAGTATTATTTGGGGGGGGGAGTAGAACAACTTTTCATCTGAAAATGTCTCCCTTCCCCTTTTCGTTCCTGAAGGGTAATTTTGTTGGATATGAAATTTGAAGCTGACAGGTCTTTTCATTCTACACCTTAAACTATGTGCTACTTCCTTCGATCTCTATGGTTACAGATGAGAAGTCTGTTATCATTTGAGTTGTTCTATAGGTAACGTGTTTCTACTTTTTTAGTTTCTTTCATTTCAGAAGTTTAAGTAGGTGTCTTGCCATGGGTTTTCTTGTGTTTATCCTGGTTTGGGATTTTCTTGGCTTCTTGAATTTTACCAGTTTGTGTCTTAGAAAGTTTTGAACTATTACTTCAAAAACTCAACCCCATTCTCTTCTCTCCTTCGAAGGCTGACGACGCCCATGTTGGAGCTTTGGTTTATAGTCCCGCAGGCTCCTGGGGCTCTGTTCATTTGTTCAGTTTGGATAAATTGTACTGGCCTGAAGTTCACTGATTCAGCTCTGTTACCTCCATCTCATATCTAGCCCATCCAGTAAGGGTTGTTTTATTTCTATTGATGTATTTTTAAGCGGAATCATTTCCATTTGCTCTTTTGTTATAACTTCTACTTTCCTGAGATTTATCTATTTTGCTGTTTTGATTGTTGAAGCCTTTTTATGACAGCTTTAAATCCCTTTTTGATAATTCCAACATTTGATGGATCTTGCTGTTCTCATCAATTCATGGTCTTTTTCCCATGCAGGTGTTACTTATCAAGTTCTTAGTCTGTCAGGTGATTTTCCATTGAATCCTCGCTATTTCGGCTATTTTGTTAGGGGACTACATCCCCTTTTAATGTTTTATCAGCTAGTCACCCTATTTAGGTTTAGCATGCAGGTTCTGGCCCATTTTTGTGGGATGAGGCTCCAGTGACAATTTAGTGTTCAGTTCTGTTTTCATCTGCTTAGCTTCTCTGTTGCTATTGAGCCTGCCACGACCCCGGCAGTTCTGCCTGAAGGAGCAGAAAATGATGAATTAGGAAGCAGAGAGGAATCTCTGGCCCACAGGGACAAAAACGCTGATTACGGTGGGATTCCTGTCGGGCTAACCACTGGCCGCCCTGCTGTCCCAGTGAAGGAGTCTCGGAGCCAGCGAGGAAGCTGACCCTTTTCCTGGCCACTTACTGTCAGCGGGGCTCCCGGCGTCCCCCTTGCCGCTGTTGCAGCCAGCTGGGGCTCTCAGCAGGACTCGTCAAACCCGGGGGGTGAGCCCGCATCTGTTGCTACAGTCAGAGGTGGAAACCACCAGGCCTGGGCCACCTCTCCTGTCCGGCGTGCGCGGCGGGGCCTGGGATCCCTCACCAAGTTGCTTCCTTCTTTCTGACTTTGCCTCTTATGTTTTTTCCAGGGGTTACAGTTACGCTTCCCAGGAAGGAGCAGAAGGAACAAGTCTAAGCCATCTTGTGTGCACCCAGAGTCTCCTCATTTAATGTTCCTAGATTGTCTGGGTATGTGAACCTTCAAATCATACACACCCGACTAGAGCAGGTTTCTCAACCAGGCAGTATGAGACCCTTCCGCTGTCAGTGAGCACACGCCGAATCTAGGAAACGGCCGTTTCCCATGTCACCGTGTGGCTAACGCAAGGTCTAACCCAGGGGGGGTCTTCCCTCAGGGGCCTTGTAAGTAGGACGGCTTAGTCTCCCCGCATTTTTTCTTTTATTTTTAAATTGAAATCTTAAACCTGCTTTTGCTTAAGAGTCAAATCCTCAAAAATAGTGTGAGAAAAATAAGACCTGAAACAGAATCAAGTGACGCAAAACAGCATTTTTATTTCATGGGGGCGAAAACAGACCTCCAGGTGGAGCAGAATTCGGAACGCCACCCAAGGGCGCTGGCATCGGAGCTGATGTCACACAGTCTCTGGCATAGAACTTGGAACTGGACAGTGGCTGTGCTTCTAGGGGAGCTCTTCGTCCTTGGGCCTCTCCTCCTGGCATGGATAATTAGACCCCTTTCTCAAATTACAGGTTTGATAAAATATCCCATCCCCTAAAGGTTTTTAGTTTTGTTCGTTTGTTGGTTGGTTGGTTGGTTCGTTTCTGTAAAGTTGGCCTTCATCTGGCTCTGGATGGTTGAACTGCAGCAAGTATGCCCGGCGGTCCAACTGTGAACGCTTCTCTCCTGGCTTCATCCCCACCTTCAGGGGGTCTGATTAGGCGTGCTGCTTATTCCAGACAAAGTGCACTTCCTGGGAAGGGCTGGGGAGGGGAAACGGCACAGGCCTGTGGTATCCCAGCGAGGCCCAATGAGGCAGAAGGACCCCTGGGGAGATTGGCCCTTGGCCTGCGCTGGCCACCCCCGTCTCTGGGCCTGGGAAGGGTTTAGCTGGGTGCGCTCTGGAGTCATGAGCTGGCATGACAGTTGTCAGCAGAATCAGAAACTCTTCCTATGGCAAACCGAAGGATGGTTTGCGTATTTTCAGTACTGCACGGCCTAACATTGAAGTCATGCCCTTATTCAATCCTGTAAAATATTTTGAAGCCCGATGACACAGCGAGGGGTCAGTTCCGATTGTATCAGTGACTAGAGCTCAGTGACCAACGTGTGGTTTCCAATTGTGCCTGTTTCTCACCTTAGGGTGCGCACTGCTGCCTTGGGAGGGCTCTTTCCAACTACTCGATTTCCATCTCGCAGGATTTTGCATCTCAGTCCCTTTCGTTGGACCTGCCTGGGCGCCTGGGCCTCTCTGGGCAAACTGCGCGGGTTTTATGTGAAGAAGGGTCTGGTCAGGGGTTCATTGTCCCTCCCCTAGAGGGAGCCCGTGGAGGCTGTCGGGACTGCAGGGCTGGGGCTGTGCTCACTGCTGCCTGCACTCCTGCCCAGGTACCCGAGAATGATGAATTTCAACATCATGGTCATCATTGGCTCCACTTTGTTAGTTCTCCTCTTCGTGCTGCTGTGCGCGGTCATCTGCCTCTACTGCAAAGTGGCCAGCGCGCTGAAGTGAGTAGCAGCGTCAGTGGGACAGGCCCCCCTCGAATGGGGCACCCGAGGGCTCGGCTGGGGCAGGGGGCCACCCCAGGTGGGCCAGAACGGTGGGCAGGCGGGCTGGAAAAGCAAAGGCAGGTGAGTGGGCTCCTGGCGCCCCCGCCCCCTCCCCCCTGCCTGGGGCTGTGGGCTCACAGGCAGAACGTTCCCAGCTGGCGGCGCTGCTGTCACTCGCCCTCACCAAGGGGCCTGTCCCGGGCCCTGCAGGCTGGCACGCGGGGGCTCCGTGGACGGGTCCCCGCCTCACGGTCACCCAGAGGATGGGCCGAGTCCGCCCCCTCCTGCCCGGGCGGGAGCTTTCAGGGTGTCCCATCTCCACGCCCGTGGCCTTGGGGACAGTGACGTGGCCTCGAGGTCTCTGGGGGAGCTGAGCTGAGCGAAGGGTCTGGTGGGCCCTGTGAGGGGGTGTAGACCAGACAAGAGAAAATTAGACTTGGGGCAGGGCGCCTTCCAGTGTGGGCGAGCTGGGTTGTCAGCAGTGGTGCTCCCACGCAGGGCAGCTAAGCCTGAGCCGGAGGCCACGCCCAGAACCTTCCCAGCGTGCTCTGCAGCTGGCTGACCTGCACCGCAGCCCCCCTCTGCTGGGAGCTGCTCTCGCCCATCCAGCAGTCGGGGGGGGGGGGGAGCAGGCAGGAATGTGGGGCCGGCGCCACGTGCTTGCCTGGCTGCAGCCCTGAGCTCCCAGGTCCCCTGGTCAGTGGGAACAAATGGACCGAGAAGAAAACTTCTAAAACCGTCTGTTGTTTCTGTCTTCTGTCAAGAGCTCCGAAGCTATCCGGCTGTTTGGCCCTAACAAATACTCCAGCCTTCGTCGCCGAGGACAAAGTCACCGGGACGGCCTCCCTCACTGCGTGCTACCCCACCATCCAGGCCTGTGACCAGTGCAACCTGTACGCTGACGTAGACCCCCTGCTGCCATGCCTCTGTGATGTAAATGAGGGCACCTGTGATGTCACTGAGGCTCCTCCCTGTGACACGAATGAGGGCCTCTGACACAGGTGGGCTTAAATATCTGCACGAGCAATATTTCTTTTAGTAGGATGTTTCGAGATTCTAGTCAAGTTCCATAGTGTACTATACTAACATATGTGCTGTATGACGTGTTTCTGTGCGTTTAAATAAATGTGTGATACTGAAGGTAACTGCCTCTGCCACCGGTTTGCCACAGAGGTGCTCAAGCCCAAGCTTCGGGTCTTGGAGTAGCTGCTGCTGTCATTACGAGGCAATGTGAGGAATTAAAGGCGAAAGCAAAGAGGGGTGGGAACGAGAACAGGGTGGTGCCAGGTGCTTGGAGTGAAAGAGCATTTGAAATCTAACTTCAGACGCATGTTTCACAGCAGCCTGGGCAAAAAGGGAAAATGCTTGTCTCCGACAAAGGGAAAACACTTTGCCCTGGTACTAAATTCTGCTTGGATTTTATACACGGAGGCATAAAATTTCAGTCTCTGAGATTGAAAATAATGGACATTATTCTACAAAGATACAAACGGTTTCAGGCTGGCCGTGTGCTGCCACCCGAGGGCACATGGTCCACCCGGACCTGTGAACCCGTGAAAGGCCCTGAGGGCATAGGGCTTCTGGGAGAGCCCCCCTTGGGCAACCAAGCACCCTTCTGGAGCTTGCCAGGGCCGCGCAAGGGCCTTAGCCACGCAAGTCTGCAGGTAAAGAGGGGGTCCCGGGCAGAGCGGCAGGAGAGGCAGAGGGGACCTGGACTGAGGACCGGGCTCTCGGGCTCACCTCGAGCGTCTGGGGCCCGCGCCGCTCTGACCAGAAGGCAGCTTCACAGGGGCCGGGGCGTCTGCATTCACCTGCCCCAGGCGTCAGTCACAGGACAGCGCTGACCAAGTAACTGACCTGTGCATCCTCCTTGCCACGCAGCAAGCCCTGGAACCCGGATCACACCACAGCGTGAATCCCACCAGCTGTGACGGCAGCCTCTGCCCACCCCCCGCCTTTACACCTCGGGCCCCACCGGCACCACTAAACCGGCGCCAAATGCGGGTGCCAGGGAGGTCTTCAGCCCATAAAATGAAAACCCAAACCCAACAGCCTCTTTCCTAAATTGCCTGCAGCTAGAGCCCCTTGAGGGCCTCCCCGCTCCCGGCCGAGGGGACAGCTGGCTCAGAAAGCAGCAGGGTGAGTGGGAACAAGTGGGCATTGCCAAGAGGTCGCAAAGTCGGCGTAGGACTGGGCTGAGGTAGGGGAGCAGCAGGCTGAGCAGGGCCAGGCCCGGTGCTGCCAGCTGGCCGTGAGGGCTGCGGTCCCCGGGCCTGTGGGCCGGGCTGCACTCCTGGTGAAGCGCGAGCCACTGTCCCCTGGGACGCGGAAGAACAGCTGCAAACATGCTGCGGCCCAAAGCGCCCAGTGGACCTGCGCGGGGAGCTGTGCAGGGCCGGTCCGTGTCTGAGCGGACGCCGGGCCTGCGCTCGGAGGGGCACGGAGGCCGAAGTCCACGCCGTCAACACCCATTGTGGCCAGCGGGCGCCAGGCTGCGCTGGGCGCTGATCACGCCTGAGAAGACAAACCTCTGGGGGAGAGAAGGCCCTCCCAGCACCAGCACGCCCAGACTTACAGGCAGCAGTCGTCGCAAGGGCCTCTGGGGCCCAGGCAGCGAGGGGGTTCACGCTGGCCCCGTCCCGGGGCTGCTGCTCACGCAGGCCACGCCTGTGGCTTAGACGGCGCCGAGGCGGCTGTCTCTGGAACGGCGGGGTGGCCCGGAAGCCTCACTCACGGGGCCAGCCAGGTGGCAACACTTTGTGGGCCGGGGTGAGGGTCTCTTCAAGGCCGGCACGCCCTGCAGCAGTGCCCGGTGTGCGGCGCTCCTTCTCCGAGAGCCAGGATTTGGGGTCTGGGGCAGGCGGCGGAAGTGGGAGTGGTGCCACTGGGTCGGGTGACCCCTTGCTCGTGTGTGCTCCTCGTGCCACTACTTGACGCTCTGCTGGTCTGGAGCGCTCAGTTCTGGGGAGCTCTACTTCCCCTCGGAGACGCAAGGATCCCATAAAACTGGATCCCCAAAAGGCAGATCCCAGTAATGGCTGCTGTGAACATTCTGTCTGCCTCCCAGAGCCTTCCCCTCACCCACCACTTAGGTAAGACCCCCCCGCCCCCAGAATTCACCAAATCTGCACTTTCGAGATTGAGTTGACCAATCTGGACTTATCCCAGGAACCAAAGCACTTCACCATGAACCCTAATAAAAGCAGGTGCACCCTAGGAACGGACTCAGGTTGCTACTCTGCCTTGACTTCCCACGCGGCCCCCCAAAGCATATCATCAACTTCCTTTACCTGTGAGCGACAAACGTCTCTATTCCAGTGTTCCTTGCGGTCCTTTGCTGAACCAGTGATCACTGTTCGGCCCCTGTGCTATACTCAGCAAACCAATGCAACAAAATCATAAATGCGTAACATTTTGTAGACTATGCAGAGAAGACATCAGTTTATCAAATCTCATGTTACCAAACATAACTTTTTAAAATGACTGAGCCTGACCCCCAATTGCAGTATTTTATCATCAAACACATACAGAAGGAACTAATCAGTTTTCCAACCATCTACTTGCATTCAGGACTCCTTGGTCTGAAGGTAGTGATGCAAAGCTAGAATCAAAGTGAGGCCTTTTCTAAAGCAACAAAAAGACTACACTACCAGAAGCTGTGAAACTTAAGGGTTCACCTTGAAGTGAGACAGGTATGTCTTGATGACAAAAGTAAATACCTTATAGCCTTATCTTGTGAGTATCCCACAGATTAGGAAGGCTAGAAACAGACATGAAAAGTTCCACACCGGTGGGGAGTGTTACCTCTGTAGTGTGGTAACAATGAACACAGTGTATCAATTAGCCTTCATTTTCCAAAATAAATTCACTAAAACATTGAGTTAGTGAATTTTCATGAAATAATCTTTTTCATAAAAATATTTTAAGCAAAGACTGTCTGGAAATAACACATTTCTATTTACTTAAGTGGTTTCCAAAGACAAAACATTTATTTTTTAACTGCAAACATATCACACTTCAACACAGAGACAAGAGTTATAATTTCTGAAAATTAAGTGTACGAGAAAAAATTCCTTAATTTGTATGCCTTAATCCTTCAGTGCAGAGCCTCAGCATTTACACTTGAAACATACTGAAAAGTGGCTCCAGAAAGAAGACCCCGTGTCAGCTCAAAAAGTAAAAAAAACCAAAAAACAAAACAAGAATGAGTGTTCCTTGTACTCTCTGGGTTTACTGAGGTAAAACAGATGACTTCTCTCATGTCAAACCCTGAATCTAAAATAATAATCCAAACAAGGAATAGGCCAGTTCTAATTTTTACCTTCCTATCTACTGTTATATTGTAGTGAAACAAATATTAATAGTCCCAATATAAACTAATTTTACACATGCCAAACATTGCAGATTATTCATTATCTGAGATTAAATACAAAATATAAATTAGTGATCTGAATTAAAGGTTTCAAGTCTTAACTATCAAATTTTCTAAGAATTAATTATAAAAAGAAAATTATCAAACACTAACCATTTTTCATATTCCTAAGAATATAAAATAAGGTATTTGTATAAATAAAAAAATGCACTTATCAAACATGTATATATAATACAAACTAATAACTTGCACTGGAAATTCTTAAAAATTTTATACACTCAAGCAACCAAAAGTACACATACATTTCTGTAAGAGTGAAAAATATTGCAAACAAAAATAATCGATGACCTATCTTATTAACTCTTAGTGTACAGTACTGGTTTACAACATCAAGTGCAGTAAAAATGAACAGAGGTCACTTTATGTAAGCAAATGGCGATCCTTCAAAGGGTATCAGATATCTGCTTTTCATAAACTTTTGGAGTATTAATTTTATAATAAATACGTAATAAATACCTGTGAAGCACGGTACATGCTGAGGGCTTACTTATCTCTCTCCGTTTGAAAGTCTTTCTCCAGAGTCACAATGTCTTAGAGGCAGTTCAGTGGGGGTCGGCGGGGAGCTGGGGTTCTGAAGCAAGTCCACCAGCAGAGCGACCTTGTTGTCCAGGTGCTCCTGGAGCCGGCAGAGCCGCTGATCTATGTAGCCCGTAAGCTTCCTTTCCAGCAGTTCCATGTGCTTAGAGAGAACCTTTTCCAAGTAGGAGCACAGGGGTTTCTCTTCCATTCTAAAAATGAATTAAAAACCAATGTAACCATGATCCCTCATTACAACACTCACAAGGAGCCTACACTGCTGAAATTTGTCTCCCCCAACGTGTTCCCTACAACATATTTCCATGTTCTTAGATACTCAACCACAATTCTGCATGCCCAAAGCATTTTATTTCTTTCAGTCTCTCTTTTTTTAAAGATTTATTTATTTATGCATACAAGCTGGGGTACAGGCCAGAGGGTTCACCAGAGACAGAGTGGGGAGAGAACAGGCAGATAGATGGAAACACACTGCTGAGGGGAGCAGTGGGCAAGGCAGAAGAGGTCTGCTGTGCCAAGTGGGAATCTCCCCGGCTGGGAGTCGAACTAGTGTCGCTGCTGCCGACAGCGCCACAGCGCAGTGCTTAACCAGTGCGCCACCAGGGAGGCCCTCTTTCAGTTTCTTAACATTAAGTATATACTTGAAATGAGGATACAGAAAGTGAAGATGATTCTGCAAAGAATAAGTCTTTAGAAAGGGTCTTTTATTTTGATTTCCAAATCAAAACTGATTTATGTTTTATATCTGAAGTCCATAATCCACTCTGTTAGTTTTGGCTTCATTAAGATACGAGATTTAGGTCAGGTCACTGGTCACCTTTTGCCTTCTGGATAGCCAAATGCTCCAGCATTGTGCTGAGGAGACTCTCTTCCCCCATAAACTGCTAGTGCACCTCTGTCAAGAAATCAGGGGGGGGCCTCCCTGGTGGCACAGCAGTTGGGCGCTGCGCTGTGGAACTGTCGGCAGCAGCGATGCGAGTTTGACGCCCGGCCAGGGAGAATCCCACATGGCGCAGCAGACCTCTCCTGCCTCGCCCGCTGCTCCCCTCAGCAGTGTATTTCTGATCTGCCTGTTCTGCTCCCCACTTTGTCTCTGGTGAACCCTCTCGCCGCCCCACGCCTCTGGCCTGTACCCCAGCTTGTATGCATAAATAAATAAATCTTTAAAAAAAAAAAAAAAGAAATCAGGCGACTGCATCATGTGGGACGACTGCTGTGGCTTCTATTCTATGCTACTGACCTGGGTCTGTCCCTCTGTGAATACCACAGTCTTGAATACTGTTTGGAAATCAGTGATTTCTTTTTCAAAATTCTTTAGCAATACTAGTTTCTGTATCTTTTATTTTCCAAACTATAGATCTCACCTTTATTTACAAAACATCTTGTACTATGTTGAGTCTTTAAATCTATGAATGTGATACATCTCTCCACTTACTTAGGTCTCCTCTGCTTTCTTTCATCAGCACCTTCTAATTTTCTGTCTAGAAATCCTATACATTTGTTAGATTTTAATATTTCAATAATTTTTGCACTTTAATATTTTTACATGTATTTACATAGTTTATTTCCTTTAGCACAATCTAATTTTGGCATCAGGGTCCACTGGCTTTGTAAACGAATTGAGAAATGTTCCCTCTTACACTTTTTTCAAAGTGTGTAAAACTGGGGTTCTTCAAATGTGGGAAAATTTGCCAGTGGAACCATATGGGTCTAGATATTTCTTTTTCATGAGCTTTCCATTATGAATTCAGCACTTTTAGTGATTATAGGACTATTCTGTGTTACTACTGCATCCTGGGTTGACTTTGGTAGTTTGTGGTTTTTGAAGAACTAGTCCATTTCTTTTGTTGTCAAATTTATGAGCAGATAATTGTAATATTTTATCTTTATGTTTTTAAAATCTGTTGTTACAGCCCATGACATTTCAGATACTGATGATTTGCAAACTCTCTTTTTGCCATTACTATTCTTGCTAGATAGTCTTCTTAGAAGTTTATCAATTCTATTCAAAATTTCAAAGAACTCACTTTTTGCTTCATTGACTATTGTTTTTGTTTTCAATTTCATTGACTTCTGCTCTTTGTCATTTCCTTCTTTTTGCTTGATTTGTTTACTTTGCTAGATTTTTAAATCAATTGATTTTTTAAATCAATTCAATTTCTTTAATGGTTATAGGACTATTAAAATTACCTATTTCATCTTGGTTGAGTTGTAGTTTTGTATTACAGACTTCTCTTCTCTAATGTAAGCATTTAGTGGTGTAAATACCCTTCTCAACACTTCTTTAGCTGCATCTCACAAATTCTGATCTGCTGTATTTTCATTCATTTCCATGTATTTTCTTTATTTCCATTGAAACTTTTTCTTTAACTACAGATTATTTAGAAGTTTAATTTCCAAGTACTTGGAAATTTTCTTGTCTACTATTGATTTCTTGTTGGGTCAAAGAATACACTCTACATGTCAATCCTTTAAAGGATGGCTAGTTTATTTCATGTCTGTTTTTGTGAATGTCTACTTTTGTGAATCTATCTTTGTGAAACTTTCATGGATGAAAAAATACATTCTGCTACTATTGGTGGAGTCTTCCATGAGTATCAGTTAGATCCTGTTGGTTAGACAGTACTCTTTATTTCCAAACTAATCCAACTACCTCCTTTTTGGATGAAACCTTTATGGTTAAGGAGAGTTAACAGTGTGGCAAAGCAGTTAAGCCAAAACTATTACCAGAGTTCTGAATTTTAGTCCAGAACACTACTTTGGCATGCTCTATTTATGTAAAAGATAGGGATCATATTAAATTCTTAGCCGTCTCTTAAACATGTACAATTACAATATGCAAATATAAAATCAGGGAACAGGAGTCTGTGCACCATAAGTAACTCAATTCTAATATGGCTTAGGCCTACATTAGCCTAGGCCAAACTTAATCTACAAAGAAAATCTGTTACAATGACATAATTAACATACTCAGTCAAAAAGTAGAACATAAATAAAAACTGTAAAGACTATGATCCCAAGCTTCTCTCCATTCAATGAAAGTAATTTTCTGTTCCAATCTCTAGATGATGGGTATATAACTTCCACAAAGCAAGTTACTATCCACGGCAGAATAATTATTCCCTGTAAGTGTGCTAAATGGCAAAATGTAACTGCTCTCCATATTATCCCTGGACATATTCTCAACCAGCACTAGCTGCAACAAGTCTGTTTCCTGTCACACCTAACAAATGTAACCAGGGCGCCTCAAATACTTACGGAACACCAACAGTGCCCTCCCCGGGCTTGGTGAGGTTTTCCTGCCGCAGGGTGTCCCGGCCCACTCGCAGATGGTTAACCTGACTACATAAGTTCTGGAGGAAAGGCAGCAAGTCAGAGTTAGGCACGCGGGAGTCGTCACTTGCTTTCTTTGGTGAGAAAGAAGACACTGCATTCTTCAGCTCGTTCTCAAGAAGCGCGTGGCTTTGTGGCACAACTGTACACTCGCCGAGCTTCGCAGCGCGTCCTCCACCAGGGGGCTGTGCGCTTCCACCAACGTAAGCTGTGAGGTCTTCAGGCAGGTTTCCAGAGGTCAGCCCAGCTCTAAAAGGAAAGGGCGAGGAGGGGGCCCTGCCCAGCGCCGAGGCGGGGGCTGGCTGCAGCTCGCTCACACGCTTGTATCCAGCACTTCCCAAGACCGACTGAAGCTGCTCTCCGACGGGCAGGCAATTCTAAGCGAGGCAGTTAAGCAGAGGTTACTATCAGCATTAGTAACGGGGACGGCCAACTTCTGGGGGTCACTGAGTTGGGTGATGAGATTCCCTACTTGACCCTCCAGCCCCCAGAGGAAGTCGGCTACAACGACCGTCTCGACATTAAGTCACCGTAACCTGGTGAGGGCGACGCAACTAGGAGGTGGCAGGATGGGACATGAGCCCAGGTCGCCCACCTTCAGTCTGGGCTTTTAATCCTTTGGCTGTGGTTTTTCCAAAAGAGAGTATTAAACGAACACTAGCAAATCTAGTAAAACTGCATCGGCATATTTTAATGTTTCCACTACGAACGGCTCCTTAATTACGGTAATAAAGTGTACCACTCCCAACTGAATCACGGTAACTGACAATGTTCCCAGAATGAAATGTCACCATCAACTGTCGGGGTGGTTGCCCAGCCCAGGGAGATCCTCGACGGCTAGTTTTTCACGGACGCGGCACCAGCTGGTTATCTACTTAAGGTCTGATGTTCTGTGTACCTTGTGACACTTGTAGTGACGAAAACGAGCTAGCTTTCACCCAGGTTTACTTGAATCATTCAAAGGTAATGGGATTATGCTTTGTGGTGTCAAGCGAACCAGCTAGAATTGCACAAGCAGATTTAATATCTCCACGACAAAGGCTTCCTAATTACTAGTAAGATGTGGTACACTCTTCTGTTAAGTCACGGTAACTGTTGATTTTCTTAGACTTCAATGATATTACTCCCCAACTTTCAATGCACAGCAAAATATTCCTTTTCACTCAGGGATATCTCCTGCACAAGTTACTCTTAGAGGCTACACAGAGAGTCACCTTACTCAGGGTTAAATGTACTCTGGGTACATTTGTGACATTTTCAGTGATTAAAATTAGTTACCTCTTGGCTATGTTAGGACTTATGAGACAATAAAGAGCTATGTTATATGACCTCAACTCAATTGCTTATGCAGTTATTATTTCCTGAGAAGATTCTGCCTTATCTTGAAAAAATTACATGATTTCTAATGCCTTATCTTGGAGAGGTTACACCTATGCCCTTTACATTTTCCACAGAAGAAAAGTGTAATAACCTTGCACCTAACTAAGTGTCAAGGCATAAAGCTCTATCCTGAATTCAAAACATGTAAATCTATTATACAGTCTTACCAGGAGACATCATCCCAAACTCCTGCAGCTCAATAGTTGGGGAGAGACAGACTGAAATCTAGTATTCAAAATTTGCTAAAGAAACTCAGTTCATACCTTTATCTAGACAGTCTAAAAACGTGTCAGACTAAGCCAAACCATCATTCCTGTACTCAATATTTACCAGGTATCTACTGTTTTAGATAGTGTTTCAGACACTAGAAGAAAACACAGCAGTGATCAAAATAAATTAAAATCCCTGACCTCGTGGAGCCTGAGGCAAGGGGCACATGAAGAAACATCCTCAAAAAGATGAATCAGCACCAAATAGGAAGAAATAACAATGTCGGCACCAGAATGTGAATTCAAGTCTCCTGACATCAAATCTCTCTCGCTGCCCCGCCATCTGCTGCCTCCTCTCCTCCGGGTCCCCTCCTCTCCTCATATTCTCCCAAGCACACTCTCCATGGGTCGGTCTCCACTGGCCCGGTCTCTCCCTTCACCCTTTCCCCACCATCTACTAGGGGACACTCTCAAACCTCCCAACCTCCTCAAGGTCACTATTTCCCCCCAGTCTGTGCTTCCATCTTCCCAGGTAATGTGTCTGCTATTCACATCTAGACTCCATACTCCCCTCCTCCAAGAGCCTCCCCCTGTGGCATATCTGGAAGGAACCCCATACCTGCTGCTGAAATCTGACCATATGCATCAGTTGCTGGGCTCCAGGTGATAACTTTGACCCCATGGACGCCATGATGGCTTGGACCCTCTCGAGGTCTATCCTCGACCCCAGAGCGGGCGAGCTTGGGGAGGGGTTTGCCAAGACCGGCCTGATGTGGACCACGACTTTACTGACGAACACACACTGCTTTTCGCCAAAGGAGAGCAGCTATTATAAGACAAAAGTCAGAAAAAGAATGATATGAAAAACAACCATCATTTTAGGCCATTTTATGTTAATACCTACATAAGAGTATTCAAGAATCTAAAAATTTACTTCAAGTACTTTTTTTTAAGTTTTCTCCAAAACAGTCATTGTCAGAAAAAAGACTCAAAAAAGAACTATTTTTGAAAACCCTGTTAACCTTAAAACATTACAGGCTTTACTCACTTATTTTGAGGAATTAAAGATAAATTACATAATCTCAGACCTCAATATACTGCCACTTGCTATAACACTACAAATAAAGCTATGTAGAGACACATGGAAAGTGTTTACTGAAATACCGAATGAAAGTCAGAATCTCAGAATTTAGAACTTTAAGGGACTGTCAAGATGGTGACAGTTCAAGAGCTTACAAATAAAAACAACGAGTTCGGGGGTAATTTTTCACACCTCGTTAGTAAAGCTCAAGCTTTGAACCTAGTTCTTCTGGCTTCTACCCCAGTAGTTTCTTCAGTGCTGTATGCCACCTCATTTTCCTGAAGTTTCTAACCCCTTAAAAAAACATGCAAGATTGGGCCTCCCCGATGGCACAGGAGGGTTAAGTCTCACCCTAAATGAAGCTATCAGCAGCCTCTGCAGCATGAGTTCAATCCTCGGCCTGGGTGCTTCCCACATGGCGCAGCAGACCTCTCCTGTTCTCCCCGCTGCTCCCCTCAGCAGTGGATTTCAGTAGATCCACCATTCTGCTCCCTACTCTGTCTCTGGTGAATCCTCTCGCTGCCCCGCACCTCTGGCCTGCACCCAGCTCTTGTATGCATAAATAAATAAAACTTAAAAAAAAAAAAGACTTGCATCATACAGGACAACAAAGTAGCAAGTGGAAAGGAAACAAGATTTGGATCAGACAGACTTGAGTTTAATGATTCTGGAAATTCTTAGGAAGATGGCAGGGTGTGAAGACCCTGAAGCACCCATCCCCCTGGAGACACCAAATACACACCTACACGTGGAGGAATTCCCTCCAGAGGAATGGCTACTAGCTTATCCTCATCAAGGAAAATAAGGGCACAAATACAGGGATAGAAAAGGTGGAGACAGTCTCATAAGAAACACAGTGGGAAGGGGCCTTGCAAGGATGAATTTGCTATTTATGGCCCGTGTGACCATAGACAAGGGCCAAAATTGGAGTCAGGAGTAAAATGATGCCACGTGGTTTTCGTGAGGATTATGTGTTGACATGACCTGTATGCACCACTGAGTATGTGCTCAAAAATGTGCATCAAAGTAACTATTTTTATTTCAATCTTCCTAAACTATTGCTCCAAGAGTCTTCATACAAACCCTAGAATTTGCCTAAGTAAATGACTCTGCACTCACATGTACTTCCACAGAACCACCACCAAAAAAATTCACCCTCAGAGACACATGCAGACGCAGGTGCATACAGATGTACGGACCCTGCCTTACGTCACACAGACTGCATCTTGTCTCTGAGTTGCCACACTGAGTCTTCGGGGTGAAAATTAAGCCTATGTCAGCTACTCAGTGACTGAAAAAGCAAAAGATCTTCTGATCATGACTACAGATTCCCCCCTACACACAGACTGCAGCTTTCTGTCTGAAGATTTCTGTCCACCAATCAAAGACAGATTTAAGAAGCAACCCCAAAATTTCACTGTATGACCTAACCCCAAACCATCTCCCTGCCTGATCCTTTAAAAGTTCCCTAATCCCTGACCCTGCTGGAACGCACCTGGGAACTGTCCCTAGCTCTTGAATAATGATTCATATTATCAAATAAATATATTTCCTGATTACAGTACAGCTTGATTATTTCTCAGTCGACAGATTCATCATCTACAAACTCAGTGTGGCACCAAAGAAGTTGCTGTCATTAACACCTAAGCAAACCCCTCACTAAATTATATACCCACATGCTACTTTGTATTATCTCTTTCTGCTTTTTAATCCCCATGGCCTCTCTTGCTATGAAATGTAGTAGATATTTTGCACACCAAATCCACTTATTATCCTTATGACCCAGTGTGATATTATCTATGGGAGGGAAGTTGTTCCAACTTGTTCTATTACTGCTAATTCCTAAATGCCTAGTAGAATATCTGACAGGACAGGGCACTGTCTTGGAATGATGGTTCTGCACTCTTTTATAAGTAACATAAAAATATAGAATTTCAGAGAGAAAATTAATCCAAGAATTTATTTTCTGCAACATCCTAATTCTACCTAAAGGGAGAAGAAACAGGAGAGAAACTTGCCCACTACTAGTCTGCTAGTCAGCACCGGAGTTCATTTGGTAGTCAAGGCTCTGAGAATTCTAGCTCAGCACCCTTTCCAAACTCTGATAACATCACTAAAGGTCATCTGAAAACACAAGTCCAATGCCTTTAAGTTTGTGGTGCTCTTGTCTAAAACTTCTCTAATTTGGGGGGCCAAAATTGTCTTCTTCATGGCATCTAAGTTTGATGTAAAGATAAAAAATGTTTTCCATAGTTTTCCCTGGCTTAAAAATACTTACTATATTATCAAGTATATGACATGTCATTTCCACAGCTAATAAATAGTCAAATTTTTATAAGAAAAATATTGATAACATTATGGAAAAGAATTTTTTTACACATTTACTAAGTTATTCCTGAACTCAGACTAGGGACCAAGTTAAACTAACAGCATCACCAAATAGAATATAAGTACACAGAATACAAAACCACAGTAGTTTTAAATTAGTTAAAACTTAGTGGTGACTCACCTTTATTTTACAATCAGGTGTGGAGGACTCCAGTATTAGGTATTTTCTGTATAAAATAATATCTTCATGTTCACTGAAAACAAAAAATAATGTGTTTTTTTTTTCATATTCATAGATTCTCTTTTAAAAGATACATTTAAAAATAAAAGTTTCCAGGACAATAGTAATCCTGAGACTGGTTTCCCTGGTGAGGAACAAAGCACTGGGTCTTCCCACTGAACTGTACAGGGTATAAGAACACATCTACTACTTGCCAGCTCTATGTGAACTTCATTAGATAACAAATGTAGCCAAGAGCATATTTCAAAGTTCAACAAACATTTCCATCACCTCCAACATGAATGGTAAATAAGTTTGTATTTTGAATTTTAATATAAACGATGAAGACAGAACCTTTGTAAGAAATGAGGAAACATCAGAAAAATAAAAAAGTGCAACCACAGTACTAACAGCCGATATGGTCCACTATTGAGCCCCTGCACTATTTGCAATGGGTGCTCTGCAAGGCCATGTGTTCAAAGTTTCAGACTGAAAGACAAATTAATTTTTGGAAACCAGACACCTGTGAGTTAGAGACGAGAAACACTAATCAGTTTCATTACAACAAAACTCTTCTACTAATTACCTATGACCCACCACTACCTCATCTCCCTTCAATTCACTCTCAACTCCCAGATTTATCAAAACAGGTTGCTTTACACTGCCTTTAAGCTCCAGAGGTCTAAACTTCTCTGACCTGCTGCCATTTTCATCTCCTCCCCCCCTGCCTGGCACCGCCGGAGGAGCCAGGCGCCGCCCAGACGCGCGGGCACACACCTGCGCTCGGGGCGGCCACAGGCCCTCCGGCCGCGGCTGGTCCCGCAGTACTCGTCGCCCGCGTACACCTCCATGTTCCTGGCCGAGCTCAGGACGCCGAGAGACACGACCTCGCCGCCGCCCCGCGGGTCACAGCGCACGTGCAGGGCGCAGGGCTGCCCGTCGGGCCCGTCGGGGCGCGGCCGCAGCACCACCGCGTCCCGGCTGCAAGCGAAGGGTCTCAGCGGGCGCCGCCGCCGGCCCGGCCCCCGCCCCGCCGGCGCCTCCGCCCGCCGCCCCCGCGGGCCGCCCGACCCCCTCGCCCAGCGCAGCGGCCCGGGCGCCGCCCACAGCGGCCGCGTCTCCCAGCCGAGCGCGGATGCTCCGAGCCCCGCGCCTGGGCGTTTGCTCGTCTCGGGGCAGCGGCGGGCGACACCCCGACAGGGCCCGGGGCGCACACCCCGCCGCCCCGCCCGCTCCCGGCCCCGGCCCCGGCCCTGCGCCCTCGCGGCGCCCCCCGCGTCCCCGCCGGCCCGGCGCACCCCGGGGCAGGCGGCGCCAGCAGCTCCTCCCAGTCCACGTCCGGGGCGCCGCGGCCAGCCCGGTGCAGCTGGAGGCTGCGAGCCAGGGCTCCGCCGGCCGCGTCCCAGGAAGAGGCCAGCGTCGGGCGGAGGCTCGGCCGCTCGCCCCCCGCCCCGCTGTCCATCCTGCCTCCTCCAGCCCAGGCAGCCCCGGAACCTCTCTTCCGGGGCCGGCGTTTCCGCCCGGGCCGGGGCCGCTGCGGCAGCAGAGCTTCCGGCCCGACGGGCTTCAACTCCCGGCCCGGCGGCCTCGAGCTCCGGGAGCAAAGCGCCGGCTACGTCGCCACGCATGCGCGGCGCAGCCCGCTTCAGGCGCGGGGCTCCGGGCTGGGTGGGCGAGCGCCCGGACGGCGCGTGCGCACTGACAGCGCCTTTGCCTGCCCGCGGGGGCTGTGGGCCGAGACGAGGACCGCTGGTGTTGACAACAGGGGTAGGGTGGGCCGGTAGCATCCCCAGGGGAGGTGTGGTGCTCACGGTGGCCCTCGGTGACCCTCGTGTTCTCCGCGACTAGGTAGGCAGTACCCTACAAAATGTCTGGGGCCCAGAATGAGAGAGCTGGTAGAACAGACTCAGTCTGTGAGTTGAGTCAAGCAGCCTCACCCCAAAGACAAAGTAGAATGACTAATCCAATTTCAAGTTACCAGCAACCTCTTGCTTCTGAGGCTCGAAAGGGACAGCGTGATGACAACTCGTCTTTCAGTGACACTGTCCATGTGACTTAACCAATCTAATGTAATAATAAGCTACATCAAGTTAAACAAACTGGGAGCAGGTGACCTCTGCCCCTTTTTTTTTTTTTTTATACATACAAGCTGGGGCACAGGCCAGAGGCTTGGGGCGGCGAGAGGGTTCACCAGGAACAGAGCGGGAAGCAGCACAGGCAGATCAGAAACACACTGCTGAGGGGAGCAGCGGGCGAGGCAGGAGAGGTCTGCCGCACCATGTGGGATTCTCCCCGGCCGGGCGTCGAACTCGCGTCGCCGCTGCCGACAGCTCCACAGCGCAGCGCTCAACCGCTGCGCCACCGGGGAGGCCCGACCTCTGCCCCTTTAGGCTACGTGTTTACATGTGAGGGAGATGGGGTCACTTTCGGAGGTAGGGGTGCTTTTTGGCTCATTGCTGCCCTTTGTAAATATTGCGGAGACAACAAACGTCAGGTCAGTCTGAGCATGGCGTCCAGTATCCAATGGACCAGTAGATGTTTTCCCTTCCAATGGCTCCACTTCCTTAGCTTGCCCCTTAAGTCACCGAGGTAGGAATGTGTAGGTCAAGGGGCACAGAAGAGCAGGGCTGCCTGACACCAGGAAACAAGGCATTTTTATTCAAGTTCCAAGAGCTGCCTGTTCAGGCTCCAGAAATGAACTAAATTTCCTCCCAAAGCTCTACATTGCTGATGTCCTTGGAGCTTTGGGCCTTCAAGGCTCAGCAGCCACAACCCAACAGCCTCTCAGCTGGGGACCCAGGGCTTACTCTCTGTTTTCATGGTAACAGTCCTTCCTTGTCCTACCTGTAGGACCATCAGCAATTAAGGTACCATTTGAGCAGATTGTTTCAACCCTACCTCTCACCACTCAGCTTCTAAAGCTTTAACAGGTAGGACACAGGAGACCCTTGCCCTGTCCCCCACCTGGAGAGAGGCATTCACTTTCGGGTTCTAGGAACTCCGATATATTCTAACCTGAGTTTGGCATCCTTTGTCCTTCCTTGTCCAGAAAGCAGTGTGTCTGGTTTCAACCTTCATCAACTTTCAACTGTCGAACTGTGTAGACACAGAGGTTTACCCTACTTAAAAGCTAATAGCTAGAGCCTGTTACTTTTTCATGATGCTGACAGAAGACAGACTACTGGGTCGGAAAAAAAGACATTAGAAAGCAATCGCTGGGCTTTTACTGGGATGTTTCAGTTTGCCATTCCCCTCAAGTCCCACAGGGATGACATAAAAAGCATGTGATGGGGTGCCATATAAAGAACTTCAAGAAATGAAAAGCACAACCAAGCAAAAAATGGCAAAACAAAGAAAACCAACTTGCATTTCACCGAAGAGTACTCCTAGCCAGAAAATTTAAGCAGCCAAACAAATGATGAGATACACAACCTCATTAGTGATCAGGAAAATGCAAAGGGAGACCAGTGAGATCACTTTATATCCAATTGGTAGAAGTCAATATCAAGTATGGGTTTCTTATAAAATGTTTTTTTTTCTTTTTTTTATTTTTATTTATACATACAAGCTGGGGTACAGGCCAGAGGTGTGGGGCGGCAAGAGGGTTCACCAGAGACAGAGCGGGTAGCAGAACAGGCAGATCAGAAATACACTGCTGAGGGGAGCAGCGGGCGAGGCAGGAGAGGTCTGCTGTGCCATGTGGGATTCTCCCTGGCCGGGCGTCGAACTCACGTCGCCGCTACCAACAGCTCCACAGTGCAGCACTTAACCACTGCGCCACCGGGGAGGCCACTTCTTATAAAATGTTAATGGGAAGGTATATTGATGCAATCATTTGAAACAGTATCACATCTTCTAAAACTTCTAAAGTCTAGCAAATGTGCCTAGATACAGACTCAGTAATTGTTGCACATATGCAACTGGGGACATTATAAAGAATGTTCACAGCAGCACCATTCACAATAGCAAAATACTAAAACTAGTATCCATCAACAGGATGGATAAAATATATTTACATAGTGAAATATTCACTACCTTACTATGCAATATGGATAACTCATAGTAATGTAATGTTAAATAGAGTAAGAACTGGTGTCCCAAAGGTTCACAAGCAGTATGACTAATATTCACTCTGCCCTTCCACCCATCACAAGTAGGAAGGGCACCGGAGCGCAGGCCAGTTGACAGTGTCCGCTTGGCCTCCCCCTTTTTGATTTCCAGGGACAGACCTAGCAAAGAGAGCTGGAGGCAAAGGTGCAAAGTCTTCTGGGATTTTCCCGCGCAGGAGATTGCAAAGTTACAAGCCGAGACGCAAATCCTAAAGGCCTTCAAGAAAACTCAGTGCCACTCCCGGGCCCCTGGGGAAACGTCTAGGAGTTGGGAGACGCATCGTCGTGAAGACTCGCCCCAAACACAGCTGACGCCAGGGCTCAGGGGACCCCACACGCGTCCACCCTCCCGGATCGCGCTGAGCCTCTGGATACCACTCGGCGGTTTCCCTGTCGCGGCGCCAGGCGGCGCGGCCGAGCCGCGGAGACTGCGCGTGCGCAGAGGGAGGCCGAGCCGGGGACATTTCTGGTACGGGCGACTACGGTCTCCCTGAGCAGCATGAAGACTGGTGACGACGGCGGGGGAGCACGCGGCGAGGGGCCGCAGAAGCTGGCACTCTGCGTCCTCTGCGGGCTGCCCGCAGCAGGAAAGTCCACCCTCGCGCGGGCCCTGAGCCACCGGCTGCGGCGGGAGCAGGCCTGGGCCGTGGGCGTCGTCGCCTACGATGACGTCATGCCCGACGCGTTCCCGGAGGCCGGCGCGCCGCCATTGGTCAGTGGGGAGGGGGCGGGGCCTCGGCTGCGTCTCGGAGGGAAACGCGCCCGCCCCACCTGATGCACCTGTGCCGCTGGCAGACGCGGCGTGCGGTGGGGAAGGTGCATCCCTGACGAGAGAGACGAATTCGGGGAAGTTTGACAAAGGAGGAATTGACTGGGAATAGATCATAAAGTACATACGGACAGCGTCTTAGAGTAGCTCATCGTAGAGGTGGGTGTGACAGCTGGGGCAGATAGAAGCGCATGTTCTATACAGCGGAGTCTTAAGACGCGGTTGGGTGCCGAAGTCAGCCTGCACGGTGGAAATCCCTCATGGTTAAAATGACTCTTGAAGGTCCTTCGGGAAGGTTCTGCTTAGGGGAGCGGCAGAATCTCAAAAATTCCTATACTACAGCCAGTTAACATACAGCCACGGGTGAACCCAGGTTTTGTGGGGTTTGAAATGTACACATTTGGGGGCATCCTTTTTTAAGAAAAAGAACACGCGTTGATAAGTAACAGCGTTGCTAGGGTTCCTCTCATGATAATAGAAAGAGGCTGTACAAATGAAGGGTCTGGTCGCTGCAGCACAATCTTTATCTCAGTCAATCGGCCTCTGCCAGTGGGGAAAATGGCCACTTCTTAACAGACCACCAAGTGAAGTAAGGGGCATGTATCTAGGAGCCAACTTTTAAGTTCAAGTACACATTTCTCTTTAAGGCCTCGATCACACTCAGTGCAGTGAGATGCAGCCCCCTGGAGAAACAAAAACAGCCTTCAGAGGATGGAGTAGATTCGTCTCTCTCATCTCCTGCTCCTTCTGGAGTAAATACCCTTCGATTGAATTAGTCTGAAATTTTTAAATAGTGTTTTTAAGTGCAAGAGTGTAAAGGAATTCACATAAATAAAATGCAAAAAAAAAGTTTCATTCTATAAGTGAACTGTTAAGTACATTTGGTGTATGGGAAAAATGGGGACCAATTCAGCCAAGTTATATACTTCCCTGAACTTGACTACTTGTGAGGTAAATAGTGTCAGGACCCCAGTAATGCCAGATTTACTTGGATGAGTATTTTCACCATTTGGGTGAAAACTGAAGTCATTGGTAGGAATTACTGTATTTGCTGGATCTTTCCCTCACTCTTACTGTATTTGTTCCACCTCTCACTAGAGACAAAGGCCCTGGGATTCATCAAGTCACTATGGTGAAGTAGTTCACCTGTAGGAAGTTGTCAGTGTCTCCTGTTCGGCAGGTTTAGCAGATGTATTGGTTGCAGGTGCTCTCATCTCAGTGCTCTGGCAGTGCGTGCACAGGCGAGAAGAGGGCTCCAGTTCCTGTTCTCGTATTTTCCCTCCAACCCTGACCTCATCAAAGTGTCAGTGCTCTCCACAGAAGCACAGAATTCCTTGTATTTTTAAGCTGTTTGTTCTCTTCCCTTCGTTCTGCTTCCTCTCTGCCCATCTTTTTGACTCTCTTGTTACAAGGTCTTTTCATCTTGGCCTGGGACCTTTCGGCTGATCTCTTTCTGCCCACCAGTTTTCTCATTTCAAGGAAACCTTTAATATTAGCCAGAGTGTTTTAGTTTGGCAGGATATTGATTTTGGCTCCTCTGTTCTCCTGAGTGATAACATTTTCATTCTTTCACTTATTCACTCACTTAGCATCTATCTATTTCTGGAGCACCAAATTAGGTGGCAGACTCTGCTGGAGGCTAGCATACATCGGACTGTTGATGTAGCAGGGGGCTAGAGATGTGCAAACAAATGCCTAAACAGTGTAAACCCTGTCAGAGTGGAGGCCCAGAATGTTGAGAATGGGGCATCAGGATAGATGGGGAAGTGGGAGGGAGTGTCTGTGCTGCCTTCTGCATGATTTGAGTCCGAGAAGAGTCAGAAAAGGACTAACACCGTTGAGTGGAGTTCTCCAGGCAGAGGGATGGTATCAACAAAGACATGGAAGAGTGAGAAACTAGTGTCAAGAACTACAAACGGGGGCCTCCCTGGTGGCGCAGTGGTTGAGCGCTGCGCTGTGGAGCTGTTGGCAGCGCGATGCGGGTTTGATGCCCGGCCGGGGAGAATTCCACATAGTGCAGCAGACCTCTCCTGCCTCGCCTGCTGCTCCCCTCAGCAGTGTATTTCTGATCTGCCTGTTCTGCTCCCCACTCTGTCTCTGGTGAACCCTCTTGCCGCTCCACGCCTCTGGACTGTACCCCAGCTTGTATGTATAAATAAATAAATCTTTAAAAAAAAAAAGAACTACAAATGGTTCTGTCTTGGGGGCTGAAATTTTCAGCTGGGGCATTTTCCTGGCCAAAGCCTAATTAATAGCGAATGTAATTCTTTCTTTTTAGCCATCCCAGTGGAAACTGCTTCGACAGGAACTGTTGAAATACCTAGAATACTTCCTGAATGGTGTTGTTAATGGGGGTCAGATGTCTGTCCCATCCACAAGGACTGAAGCCATGTGGGAAGATTTTATAACCTGCTTAAAGGATCAAGATCTGATCTCTTCTACAGTGACAAAGGCACAGCCCAGCTACCTCTTAACGAAGACTGCTGTGTCCAGACCTTTGCTTTTGATTCTAGATGACAACTTTTACTACCAAAGCATGAGATATGAAGTCTACCAGCTGGCTCGGAAATGTAATTAGAGCTTTTCTTATGCACAGGCATTTATTTTCAAGTCAAAATCACTCTTGTCTTGAGTAGATTTAACTGGGCTGGGAAGTGTATATGGGCATTCAGGATTGCGTGAGGGCTTTTTGCTTCAGCTGGGCTGATTTGTCTGATTGACTTATGTCACCTTTTGGAAAAAGAGCGTACCAGTAATTTTGTGCATTCCAATTATTTTCAGATTCCCTAGGCTTTTGTCAGCTCTTTTTAGATTGTTCTCTTGAGACCTGTTTAGAGAGGAATGGCCAGAGGCCACGAGCAGTGCCTGCCGAGACCATCCGCCTGATGGGAAGGAAGATGGAGAAACCCAATCCTGAGAAAAATGCTTGGGAACGCGACAGCCTCACGATTCGGAGCGCAGCGTGTGCTTCTGAGGCCAGGTACCCTGCCCAAAGCTGTCATTCACGGCTGCCTCCCTGAGACAGGCCCTGTGCTAACTGCTTTACTTTTGCCCATTTGGCTGACCCTCCCATCCGCCTGGGGGAGAGAGCATTTCCCTAGAAAGAGGAAACTGAGTGAGAAAGCTCAGTTGGAGAGTTACTGAGCTCGTGACAGCTGAGATTTGAACCCAAGTTGGTTTGCAAACATTGCCCTTAGTAAGGGAATGCTGTCTCCCAGAGGCCACAGCCGAGCGTTCGGCGTGCTCATGCAGCCCTTAGCGTGACCTGCACTTTCTTGGGTCGTCAGAACTTCCTCGCTTATTTGCACACATGCCAAGACACACAGCGTAACTGGGAAAGGGCTGCTTGAAGTTGGGCGGCCCTGTGGGTCTGACCCGTGAGCCTCGGCTTCTGTGAACACGCCTCCGTTCGCTACTGCTACCAGCGACGCGGTGGCTACGGAGCCACGCTCTGCCCTGGGTGTTCCCAATGCAGTCTTTTCAGTCCTCAGACACACCTTTGAAGGAGATAGCATTGTCCCTGCTTTGTAGATGGGCTGTGTAGATGTAGGAGGTCCAGGTGTACAAGGTAACACATGTGAGGGAAGGGCCAGGATTTGGGTCCAGTGCGATCTCTCACTCACTCCCTCCTGACCTGGTCACTTGTCTGTGAGAAAGATGATCTTGCCCTTTAGATTTAACTCAGCGAGTCCACTAGCTTAAAGCTTTTCAGTGCACCCCCTTCTACTTTGAGTCAAATTCTGAATTCTTACCCTAACTTACACGTTCTAACCCTGATCCACTCGGCCACCTCATGCCCTACCATTCCCCTCTTGCTGACTCTCACTGACTGACCTTCTCTGTGAACGCAAGGAGCTCATCTCAGGACCTTTGGCCATGTGTTCCTTCGTTGCCTTCCCACGTATTTCTGCCTGTCTTCCCTGACCATCCTAACTATTGTGTACAATGCTGAGCTGCCCCTTCGCTCTCACCATTATCACTTTATTGTCCTCACTCATCTATGTAGTTGCCACTGTCTGGAGTTTTGTGCTTGCATGTTTCATTTGTTGTGTCTTTGTACATTTTCAGGCTTCGAGGGGAGAGGGATCTTGCTATATGCCCAGCCTGGCACATGGTTTCATGATATTTTTCATATAAGAAATTGCTCCATAAATAGTTTAATGAATGACTGATTTCACCTGAGCCCTCCACTTGGCCCGTTGACCAGTGAGGAACTTTGCTAATCTACGTCCAGTAAATAAGCAGAAGCCAAAAAGTGCAGGCTGGGCAGCCTTCCTCAGTAAACAGAGTCCTGCTAGTCTAACATTCAGCACTTACTGGGAGAACGAGGATGCCTTTTTGAACCTTGTTGATACATGTCTCAGGAAATTAATATTTTTTAGGCTTGTTTTGAGCTTCTACCTTTGAATCTTGCAAGTAGAAGGTAGTTTCCAAATCATTCCTTTTTCCCCTTTTAGTTTAGATCTTGGATTTATAGCACTTTTTCATTTTAGTATTCATGAACACAAGTCCTGAAACAGCAGATGTCTGCTAGAAGGATTTATTCTCTCCCATTTCCTCTTACAGCTTGAAGTTGACTGATTTACTGCTTACTGCTTTGGAAAATCCAGTAACATGTGTTGAGGACAATGTAGAACAAAAGGTACGTCTTCCTGGGTTGATTTAGCATAAATGAGTGGGAACAACGTTTTGTAGCAAGGCCACTTTTTGGCTGAGTGTGACACAGGAGAGGAACGTGAGGGCAGCTCCGCCGCCATCCTGCCATCTCAGCCGCGCTCGCCCCTGGCACCGGTGCCCTCGCCCAGGAGGCCGCTTGCTCTGGCTACTCTCGGCCAACTGTTCATTTTTCCGCAACATTGGAGCCTCTTGACATTAAGTTGGCAGTTTGAAAATGGCCAGGGATGTTTACAACACAGAAACGGAAAGATCCCATGGATAGGTTTTCCTTTGGGGAAACAGGGAGCCAGTTACTAGAAATTTCCCATCACACCACTGCCCAGTTTACAACAGGCTGTGTTTCATTCAGACTCCCTCTGAGGGAAGCATAACTGGAACCCAGAAGCCTTTTCACTTTTCTTTCAGTCTCTTGAAGTTTGCATCACCTACACATCATTTTTTTTTAACTTTTCCATAGTAGAACTGGGGTGTAGATGGGAGCGGTGGTGGTGAGAGGACTCACCAGAGACAGAGTGGGGAGTAGAACAGGAGGACCCACTGAAGTACACTCCTGAGGAGCGCGGTGGGCGAGACAGGAGAGGTCTGCCATATGTGGCTCAGCTCCCTGGCCGGGGATCGAACTCAGTCCATCGTGGTGTTAGCACTGAGACTTGACGCATGGGCCACCAGGGAGGCCCCATTTCTTAAAATGAAATTTTATTGAGTTATCATTCGTTTACATAACTTATTTTGGGGTACAGCTTCACACCTTGTCATGGGCGTGACTCACTCACCCGCCTCAGAGCTACTGTGCTTTCCCCATTTCTTTTATAAAGCTGTATAACTGCTCTAATAATAATATCTGTGTTACCTAGGAGACAGACAGAGTAATTTGTTCAACTAACATGCTTCATCAAGCTGATCAGACACTCCGAAGAATTGTCTCTCAGACGATGAAGGAGGCAAAAGGTATGTCGGGAGTTACATTCCATTTCGCTGGTAGAGCTTTCTGCGGCTGCCCTTTTCCCCTCAGTAAGGCAGTTTATTAGTTTTCAGCCATTAAGTTTGCATCATGTTTTCAGTTTAAATATGCAATTTGGTGATAGGAAGTTAAAATTCTACCTATGGAACTGGGTGTTCACCTAGTACCCAGGTCCTGAGTGATAGCTCTGTGTGAGGCCTTGTTTTGCCTGCTGGCGACTCTGGAAGTTGTACATTTCAGTGAGGAGACAGAAAACACATGAATATATGCCTGTGCTCTGAAGGGAAATAAAGCAGGGTCAGGCAGGCTAGAACGATGGGAGGACTGGCTTTTAAGGGGAGATCAGGAGTGCTTCCGGAGGAAGTCACGTTTAAGCTGAAATGTGAGTGGATGAGGGCAGAGCTCATTCCTGGCAGCTGACACGTCCAGTGCTAAAGCTCAAAGGGGAGTATGTTCTAGAACAGAAAAGAGGTGGTGAGCCCGGGTGACAGGGACCAGGGATAAGGTCAGCATGGAGTTTGAACAATCTCAGTGTATTTTTATTCTGAACTTTACAGTTTTCTAAAATAGCTCTTTTATGTTTTAAATATTGAACTCTTTGCTCTATTTACAATTGGATTTAAAAAATCCAACTATCAGCTAACATCTCTTGAGTTCCTTTTTTTTAAAGATTTATTTATGCATACAAGGGGAAGGGAAGTAGGATTATGCCCAAATCACTCTGGACTCACTTCCCACTCATTAAATGGGAAGAGATTTATACATACAAAAGATTTATTTATGCAAACAAGGGGTGTAGGCCAGAGGTGCAGGGGAGGGGTGAGAGGATTCACCAGAGACAGAGTGGGGAACAGAACAGGCAGATCTACTGAATACACTGCTGAGGGGAGCAGCGGGGAGACAGAAGAGGTCTGCTGCGTCCTGTGGGAAGCTCCCTGGCTGGGGATCGAACTGTGCTGCAGTGGTTGCAGATAGCTTCATAGTGGTGCCCTTAACCCCTTGTGCCACCAGGGAGGCCCTTGAGCTCCTTTTCTAAGCTAAGGCCTTTTAAAACACCGTTTCTGATTTTTATAATCTTATAAGGTAGGTGCAATTTTACAAATGGGAAAGTGGAGGTTCTGAGAAGATCCACTACTGTGCCCAAAGTGGAACAGCTACTAGGCACTTGGGCGACCTGAGGTTCCGGGCTAGATCGGATTCAGGTCTGCACTCCCTGCTAGGCTCCTCATGCATCACATGTATTATTAATGCCTTTACCAAAACTTAGAACACAGCAGAGATAAACAGTATACTGAGCATGGTGTGTTTCTCACACTTACTTTTTTTAAACCATGACTCCTATGTAGGTTTTGTATTGTTATTGTATATGTAGCCTATGACTGGATAGTGTGCAGGCACAGAAAAAGTTCCACAGAACCCTCACATGGTACACGAACTCTGCTATATTCTATTTGATCTCACTGAGAAAATCACTGGTTGCAACTTGCAACTCACTTATAGGTTAAAATCCAAAGTTTGGGAAACAGAAATAGCAGCATTCTTAGTTATAGGGTGGCCCTCCCCCATTTGCCTTTCTTCTGTTCTGTCTATAAAGTGAAGGGGAAGTAGGATTATGCCCAAATCACTCTGGTCTCACTTCCCACTCATTAAAAAAAATATAGTTTTGTTTCTTGGTGAGGGAAGTGGCACAAGCTTCTAGGTCAGGCTTAAAAAAATCAGTTCCCTACCATCAAGAAAGTGAAGACAACCCACAGAATGGGAGTATTTGCACATTGTGTGTCTCATAAAGAACTTGGATCCAAAATACATAAAGGACTTTTACTGCTTAATTATAAAAATAACTTGAGTTTCTGAATGGGCAGAGATTCTGAATAAACATTTCCCCAGGGAAGCTAAACAAATGGCCGGTAACCACATGAAAACACACTTGACATCAACAGTCACTGGGGAACCGCAAAGCCAAGCCACAGTGAGACGTTCACTAGGCTGGCTGGAAGGAAAAAGTGCACGTGTTGGCAAAGACGTGAAGTCAGAGCCCTCCTGGGCTGCCGGTGGAGGTGTCAGAAGGTGCAGCTGCTTTGAAAATCAGCTGCCCAGCAGTTCCTCCGATGAGCTGCCAGGGGACCCATCAGTTCCATGCCCAGGAACGGAAGAGAAAATGTGTTCATATAAGATGTGTACACAAATGTTGATGGCAGCAAAAGGTGGAAGCAGCTGACAAGTGGGTAAACAAAACGTAGTGTGTCTGCACAGTGCTCCGCCCAGTCCTGAGAGGAATGAAGTGCTGGAGCGCCTGCAACACGGGCAGACCTTTCAAATGTGTCAAGGGAAAGTCTGTCTCTAAAGGGCCTCTTAGACCAGTCCCGTGAAATGTCCATGATAGGTGAGAGGCAGAAAGATTAGTGGCTGCTCAGGGATTGGGGTGCGCAATGCTGATCATAATCCCAGAGACACAGTTCCTAACACCATGCTGAAATCTTGAAAGTTCAAAATCCCTGAAGTCCTGAAAACCACAATCCCCAAAATCCAGTTCCGAACAGAATGAACACTGGTATCCTCTGGAAGGCATGCCGATGCCAGAATAGGGTGCAGGTTGAGCAGAAGTTCTTGTTGCCCAACTGTGGACAATCCACTCAGCTGAATTTTTCGCTAAATGCTTTGGGCTAAATGGAAAAAAAAAATATTGGTAACACCTTGAAATTCACTTTTAGAAACTTTATTCTACTTGCTACCAGATTGTCTTTATGATTTAGGGATTCAGTTGAAATGTATTTTTCTGCAGAGTGCACCAAATCTTCATATCTGTCCATGTAGACACTTTTATGTAGTTTGTTTTTGTTTTTTTTTTTTTAAAGATTTGTGAATACAACAGCTGGGGTGCAGGCCAGAGGTATGGGGGTGTGTGTGTGTGAGGAGATTCACTAGAGACAGTGGGGAGCAGAACAAGTGGATCGACTGAAATACATTGCTGAGGAGAGCAGCGGGGAGACAGGAGAGGTCTGCTGCGCCATGTGGGAATCTCCCTGGCTGGGGATCGAATTCGTGCTGCAGTGGCTGACAGTAGCTTCATAGGCTGAGACTTAACTCCTGTGCCACCAAGGAGGCCCCTTTTGGGATTTTAGACTAGAGATTTGAATTTTGGAGATTTCTTTTTTTTTTTTTTAAGATTTTATTTA
>PVIJ01001188.1:52966-92024 GCA_004024925.1 Scalopus aquaticus | reverse complement strand
CAGCTCCACAGCGCAGCGCTCAACCGCTGCGCCACCAGGGAGGCCCGAATTTTGGAGATTTCAACAACTGGAATTATGACCCAAACCCAGGAAGGTTGAATGGGGTAGAAGGGTGATGTCTAAGGGTGTGGTTTTGAGATTGAGAATGTTCTAAAATTGATTGTGGTGACCATTGCACTCTGTGAATTTATTAAAGCCACTGAATCGTAGTTCGAATGAGCAAATTGTATGGTAGGTGAATTGTATCTTAGTAAGTTGTTTGCCAAAAATCTAATCATTCATTCAACTACCCACATGGTAAACGACTGCTGTGTCGAATAGGGCAGGTACGGGGCACTTCCCTCATTGCAGAAAGTTTTATTGGACAACTGTTATAAATATCAGTTTCAAAACCAAATTATCACTATTTGATTCTCTTTTTGCATCACTACCTATTAGTTCAATTAGATAAGTCAACGATCTTTTGTGTTTGTCAACAAAAAAAATCCCTTTCAGGTCTATATTTTCTGCAAGTTTTTCAGTTCTTTGAATTGTTTCAGAAGAGATGCATGTGTCATCCTAATGTGGCCTTTTGTCTGTGGAGCACACCAGCTGTGATTACAGGTGTCTGGTTTGTCTGAAGTAATCAAATTAATGTCCTGAAGTCATCAAACAGCCCAGCTTGATTTAACTTACAGATAACTTGAGGATACCTTTTTATTTCAGATGAACAGGTGCCTCCTTACAATCTGAAACTTCTAGCAGAAGAACTTAACAAGCTTAAAGCAGAATTTTTGGAAGACCTAAGACAAGGAAACAAAAAATACCTGTGCTTTCAACAAACTACTAACATATCAGATATTATCCCTTTGTTTCATTATGAGAAAGGTAACGTTGTACATAAGTACTATTCAAAGAAGCATTAAATTTTGAATTTCCTATCAAATGTCTGATTTTGCAAGCAGTTTGCGTTACTGGATGTTTTCTAGGCCAATGATGTATATAAATTGTCAAAAACTCAAGTTTTAAAGAAATCAGTCCATTCTAAAAGGTGCATTTGTCCTAGAAGAAATTACTTCAGTCGGCCACTTGTTGGATGTGACGTGGAAAACTAAGCATCAGAGGAGCCATCCTCATTTATGTGTCAGAACCCGTAGGGCAGGGCTGGGACTGGAGTCAGTGACTAGAGCTTGAATAAAGAGAAGGAACTAGGAAGGTGACGAGATGCAGACCTGTGGTGCTGTAGCAACTCACGTGACATCTTGTGGACAAGGCATTCTGCAAATTCAAACCTATTCAGTCACAAAACCCTTTATTTTAAATACTGGGAAATTACTCCAAAACTAACAATCCTGGTGTTCAAAAAGAAAAAAGTTGAGATCATTAGAAAGTGTTACTTTTTTATTCATATATTACAAAAGCAAAGCTTCGTTTACAATATGAACTACATACTAGTTATTTCAGCATTAAACTGCTTTCTGGAATCCCTACACAGACAGTGTGTATTGCAACCATATTTATTTTATGTTTTGCATACAAAATAGGTTCTTTACATCAAAGTACGTATTAACAAAAACAGGTTCTAGAAATCACATACCCTCTAAGACTATTCAATGAAAAAGTCCTTAGCAGGGAATTTTTACATTTTAATAATACATCCATTTGATAAATATTCTTGCAGAACTTAAATGAGGTTTATCTCTGAACATTCTCTATAATGTCCCCTTTGTCAAACAATCCAGCAGACGAATGGCAAACACCTTTCTAAAATGAAACAGCACTGGAAAATATCCAATGGAATTTTTCAAAGTAAAAGTCTAGCCTTTACTTGAATCAAGAAGTTGTAGCTATACATACTAATTTGTAACATCTGAAATAAAAGTATTCCCTGTTAATCTCTTCACAGTTTCTTAAAAAAATATTAGTGGAGATAAATTATCTACCAACTTTAAAAATCTAAACTTATGTTCACTGAACAAAAATAATTTAGTTTCAGAACATTGCCTGTTAACAGCAAGGTACTTACTATAAATAGTGCATGTTAAGCTTTTCCCAACTCATTTCTATAAAATATTTGATTAAAAATAAAATGGGAGAAACATATTCAATACTTAAGGAAAGATACTAATATCTTTCCAAATACAGAATTTTAACTCACAGAATATTTAAATAAAGTCCTAAATCTTTTTAAAAATACAATACTAAAAAAGTTTCTAAGGTAGATTTACTCAAAAACTTTAGTGCATTTAGAATTAATTGTAACTTTCAAGCATTGACACCTTTGGAATACCAACTGTGCTCTTTAAGTCATAGGAAAATTAGAATTATACATTCTTATTTGTAATTATGAAAAAAACCTTTTCTATGGTTAAATTAAAATGCATCTTCAAAACACCTATCTTCAGTTGTTAGAAAAAAATATATTTGTCACTATTTGGCCCAGAATATACAGTTAATAAACTGGTCTTCACTACAGTTCTTCCTCATTGTCTATTGAAAATTCACTATTTCGGAGTATTGCTTTTATTTGAATAATAAAACAGAAGTGAAGGGAAAAGTCATCGCAAAGCTTCCCAGTGACAGTGACCTGTTTCTCTCCGGCAATAAACAAACACTAGGCCAAGTTACACATTTGGAAATGGCTGCACTAAAACTGATCCGAGCAGGGAGGGCTTTCGACAACAGAGCAAATGACCGTAAAATTTCAGCTTCACAAACCTCAGCTGTGACAAGAGAGCTGTGCATAGCCTCTGGAGACCGCCTGCCCTTCGTGTGGCTCTTGGAACAGTGCAGTTGAGATTAGACCGGAGAGTAAACCACAAGAACTCACTGTAATGGCTTGAGCATCTGGAGGAAGGTAGAAGACCCACTGACTTGGCACTTGGGGGACTCTGAGCATATGCCATCAATATTTCCCTTCTTCTTACTACACGAGTAGAGGCCCTTTTGGTTAATAAACACTTAATAGGATAGTCTCTTAAAGATGCCAATCAGTAACACTTTCAAGATTTAAACCAAATTAAAAATAATTTTTGCAAAGTACACAGAAACAACCATTAGTAACAATGTATTTTATTGTTTGACCAAGCTGTCTTCAGAGTCAGCTAGTTATCACACGATATAAAAACAATAGCCTATTTGAAAATTACTCTAGACTTATTTAGCAAGTCTTATTTTTGTAAACAAATATCATGTTTAAATGTACTTTATATCTACTATCACACATCTTTTCTTACTAAGGCGACCGTTCAACCACAGTTTCCATATAGTTTTGCCACTGTACAGGAAGGACTGGGGGAAATGGAGAGCATTACAACTCGAATTTACAGAAAATATCTTAAATGGCCAATTCTGAAGAGTAGACCAGGATCTGTTCTGGAGATAGCCTCTCATTTTTGTAAATATTACTTGGCCTTCACATTTTTCTATGTTTCTATCCCCACCTTTTTCTTGAAATTATGGGCAATAAGTGGATAGAAGGCAGGAAAAGGAAACTTCAGAGATCTTTCTGAAGGACTGCATCTCCTAGGAATAGGACATATGACGTCCACTGTCCCTCTTTGGTCATCAAAGGAATAACAGATTCTCAGTATAATTACCAACCTCACCTGGCACAAACAGTGCCAGACTGAAGGATTTAAATGAAAGGTTCAAACTAAAAGGGAAAAAAAGGCATCTTCACAGATGTTTCTAGCATCCTCATGTATTTACCTGTGTTTTTTTTTTACATAAAGTAGAAGTATAACAAAAATTCAGTGGAAATTTGACATGTTTAAATCAGAAATTGAATGAACCGATATTTTAAGTATTAAACCTCATTTTCAATTTCAAGTCTTAAATTTCATTTCTTTTCAGTACTTTTACCTTATACTTTTGTAACTTTAAAAAGAATTAACATTTCCTCTTATGGAAAAAAGAGGAAATAGTGTTATTGTTATCAGTTGAAACTAATTCAACTTGAACTATGTGAACTAAATGTATTTCAATTAAGAGAAGTTTTAAAGGTAATTCCCTAATAAGCTGTAACAGATTTTTGTAATTTATTCTACCACTTTGAAATATGGAAGATTAGCATCTAGCTCCAATATACTGAACTATCAATAAACCTTGAAGTGTTTATGGACCATAAATGTGGAAAATTTAGATAAACACCTGTAAGATTATGACTGTACCAAATCTCAATTATCTAAATGAAAGCAGAAAATAGACACTGTGTTCTAATACATAAATGACCCTGACCAGATTATTTTGAAAGAAAAAAAAAAAGGGAAAATTTTGTTTCCACTGTCAAATTTATATTCTATAGACTTTAACAGACACCTAATTAGGGATGACCGACCCCCCCCAACAACTACAAAAACAAAACAAAACAAAACAAAACAAAAAAAAAACAATAAAACCACCAAAGGCAAAACCAAATAAAACATATGTGATGGTTTCTATCAGTGTTGGTTATGTTGCCCTCTTGCAAAATGACAGGCAAAATCATACTTGTTTTTACATTTGCATCCACATATGTTACACTGAAAAGGATTTTCATACCCATGGCATCCCATATGAATAGTGTAAAGGATGTTGTCGGCAAAGTACATGTCGCAGTGCTGGCAGTGGTGGAGAAGCTGCGGGTCCTGAACGGGCAGCGTGGGCGCTGGAGTGCTGGGCTGGCTGTTCCCGATGCTGGGCGTACTCGTGTGGGCGCTGGGCTCACTGCTTGGGCCTGCCACGGGGCTGTAGTTCCTCTGACTGTGCGGAGGCCGAGGCTCAGGGCTGGCGGGGGAGGAGCTCTGAGGAATACTCGCCGACACCGCAGAAACCACTGCCTGGGCAGAGGGCTGCTGCATCATGAAAGGCTTCTCGTCGGGGCAGGGAACGACATCAGGGGATGCGGGGTTCTGGTTTTCTGGTGGCAAACTGGACAACTGTCCTGCTAGAGTTGAGAGCTGATTTAAAGGATTGTCAACCAGAAGCTCCTGGGTGTCCCGTGGTAAGCCGCCTGCGGATGCGGTCTTTGCCATGCTCTCGTAGGCGTCGGTCTGGATATTTGGGATCTCATGGGTGAAATCATTCAGGTAGTCTGGCTTCTGAACCACCATGGAAGGTGGGCTTAAGTTGATCAGTGCTCTTCGGCTGTAGCCCAGATTGCCCGTTTTCTTCTGTAAGACCCCCCACATTTTCTTGCTGCTTAAGGAAGACCTAGTACCTTTAATCGGTACCATTTTATGCTTGCGTCTTCGATGATGGGACAGGTTACTTCGATCACTGCAGCGGAAGGAACATAATTCACATTTGTATGGTTTTTCTCCTGTATGGGAACGCATGTGGGCTTCCAGATGGCGCTCATAAGCAGATGCAAAGGGACATAAGTGACATCTATGAGGTTTCTCACCTGTTTAAAAAGAAAAATGGGAGATAAATTTCAAGACTAGCTCATTTGTGAAAAGGTTTGGTTTTGTATTTCATTAGAGTTAGAAACTGAGGGGCCTCCCTGGTGGCGCAAGGGGTTAAGTCTCAGGACTATGATGCTATCAGCACGAGTTCGATCCCTGGCCAGGGAGCTGACCCACATTGCCTAGCAGACCTCTCCTCCCTCGCCTGCTGCTCCCCTCAGCAGTGTACGAGTAGATCAACCTATTCTGCTCCCCATTTTGTCTCTGGTGAATCCTCTCACCCCACCCCCACATATCTGGCCTACACCCCAGCTTTTGTATGCATAAATATTTAAAAAAAAAAGATTTCGAAATTGATCAAAATAAAAATGCTTTGCAGAAATTCACATCTGCACAAGATAATTAAAATTTGTAATAAACCTACAGATGTAAATAAAGCATAAACTTATCAGCAACAATTTGAGATAAGTAGATACTGCCATTAGTTAAAAATGTAAAAATGGCTATGGCTTCAAGCAGCATTTGGGGAAAGAACAGCACTGGTGACAATACAGTATTCCCTACTAATAATTGTATCAAAAGTGTGCCTTATAGCCAGGTTTAGAGATGCACAAACTCTTCTTTATCTATCTTCGCCCATACGCACATGAGCAAACAAGCCTTCACCGGGGGGGGGGGGGGGGGGGGCGGATGCAAAAAACCTTTTAATAGAAATCCTTAAATAGAAAACTCACAATCAAAATGGGCTTTTTGGTCCAAGCAGGAGTTATCAAAGTGTCTCTTTCAAATTACTGGTGCTTTATCTTCCTCCTCTCATTACCAAAGGGACGATTTTAGTTAGTGTTGTTAAGTTGCAGGTGGCCCAAATATGTAAAACATCTGAAGTATGAGATTTGGAGTCCCTCATATAATAAATAAACACGGAGTACCTACTATGTGCCAGATGCTCTGCTAGGCTCTGGGGCACAAAGATGGCCTTGCCACAATCCCTGTCCTCAAGATTGCAGGCCACCACCACACAGCATGGGAGCACTGTAACAGGGCGCACAGGAAGCCACGGGGGACAGAGGGACACTGTCCTGGCCTCTGGCCCTAAGAGTGTCGTTTCAGGACTTCACAGAAGGAATGGCTAAGGGAAGGCTGAGGTCAGCATACAGTTAGCACGCCAAGCTGAGCCGCAGATGCTGGGACAGTATTTGGATGGAGCCGCTGAGGAGGGGGAAGGCACAGGGCTGCACGTCCCGCCTGCATGCTATTTTGCTGTTGTTTTGGACACCTGGAACAACTGCCCCACTTACTCAAACCTTCATTTTTAAATTATCAGAACTATTTATTTTACAAACCAAGTTGCCCTCCTTGGCCCCTCTCCTGCCCCTAGAGGTGCCTTCTCCAGCCGTTCCTCCTTACCTGTGTGGATTCTAATATGTTCGATAAGCCGGGCGGTTCCTTTGCTGGCATAGTTGCAGTACCGACACTTGAGCTTCCCATCAAAAGTCCTTTCAAACCCGTCTACCAACATTCCTGAGTTTTCATCTAGGGAAACTTCAACAGATGGGTGATCAAGTCCATTTTGATCACCATCTGTTCCAGCTATAAACACAGTAGAGCAAAAGAATAATTCATCTCAGAATCAACTCAATTTAGCATCTTAGTCTCAAGGAATATAAAATCTGTCATAAACTGACAGTTCACTTAGCACAAAAGTTAAATTTATAAAATAACAGATTTAACTAATGTTAATTTTATGGAAAAGCAGTATTCTGGTTTTAAGAATCTTTCATAGGGGATCTCAAATTACTTACACATAAATATTATCTATCTTCAATATGCTTTTGAAGATAAGAACACGGTATTATCCTTATTTGACAGGAGAGGAGACAGGAGTAAATAGTGATAGCACACGTGTTTGAGATTCCAGCAACTTCTACAAATATTATAATTGGTAGTCACAATAATCTCCTCAAATCCTAGCTCACTTTAGTCTAAAGCAAAGTGTAAAGTTTTACACTGTTCTGTTCAGTTTAGACCTATGTTCTAAATTCTGGATCTTAAAATTCTAATTAAGCACATAAAGGAAAATTTTTTATCTGCCACTTTTGAATGTTAGATCTGTAAGAATTTCATAAGTACAAGATGTTTGGCTATTTGCTTTACTCTATACTAACTACTACTTTGTACAGATAAGAGACTGAGAGGTAAATGTTCAAAATAAGGGATATCAGCCAACAGTGGAACTACAACCTGGTCTCCTAAATCCCAGCCCAGAGAGATCAGTTAGGAGGGACACTTTTATTCCTACAGCTCCCTGGGAAAAGCACTCAGCCCCAGGAAGGGGCATGAACAACTAGGCCCCCTGCTCTACCATTTCTTCCCAGAGGAAGTGACTGTGCTGCTTGGGGCAAGTCCAGTATCCCACAGGGTCACTACACCGGAGGGACAGTAAGGTTCAATGCTTCCCTCTCCTCTAATGTCTTCACAGGCCAATGACTCCAAAACTGAACGAGTATATAAACCCCTGCAGAGCAGTAAAGTACAGATTCTGTTTCAGTACATCTGGGCAGGGCCTGATGTTTGGTACCTGTAACAAGTTCCCAGGTGACGCCAGGTCTCTGCAGTTGGTCCCTGGGTCTAAGGCCATAACTTGTCCAGGCCAGAGGTCTACAAGCTATGAAATACCTTAGGCTTTTGGGGTGTAAACACTCAACTCTGCTGCTGTAGCAAAGAAACAGCTCTAGAAAGTATGTAAACAAGCATGGCTGTTTCAATAAAACTCTACTATTTATGGATACTGAAGGTTGAGTTTCATATAATGTCTCATGTCTCATGTCATGAGATGATTCTTTGGTCTTTTCTAACCTTTTACAAATGCAGAAACCACCCTGAGCTGCAGTCACACTGAACAGTCAGCCTAACGAGGCCCATGGATGTAGTTTGCTGACTACATGGATGTAGTTAGGGTCTGTCTGTAGTAGGGAAACAAAAGTGTATCTGTAGCAGGCTCAAGTGAATTGCTGCTTACTCTGTTCTAGTTTCTTCTCGTAGATGAATGAAAGTGGTCAGTCCTTTTATCATTTTAAGAGACACAAGACAAATCCCAATTTCTGTTTCTGGTCTAACCCAGATTCCCTAAAAGCTAAACCCCTCCACCCACTCCTTGGCTTCCTTGTGTCTCCTGTCAAGTGAGGAGAACCTGGAGGACAGGAGGGCATTTAGCACTTAACCTTCCAACAAGACCATAATCACCTCCAGGCCACATTATGCCCTCGGGGAGCTTCATTCTTCCAACAAAAATCTGACATGTTTAAAGAAGTGAGGAAAAAAAACTGCCCCGCATCTTTCTAGAGAAAAAACGGCACTGTTCCCACTGGACATTAGTATTCTTCATGGATAATACACACGCCTCACGCCATGTATGTGTAAAGTGATTTAATAATAAGATGAGTCTACCTCCCTGAAGAGCCTCTGCTTCTTTGTCCCCACTAACTGATCCAGAAATCATGTTCACATGATGGGTCTGCTGAGTCAGGTATTCCTGGAAATCTTTCACGAAGTCCAAAGGCTCTGGTTTCTTTTCACCCATCTTGGCTTTTTTTTTCTTTCTGAAGTTTATAGTTTGTTATACCTAAAGGAAACAAACCTGAAATAATTTTACACAATTTAGAAAAATTCAGGATGTATTAAAAACATTGACAAAAATTACATACATGCACTACAAAAAGCAACCCTTAAGAATACAGTCCCGGGCCTCCCCGGTGGCGCAGCGGTTAGGCGCTGCGCTGTGGAGCTGTCGGCAGCGGTGGCCGCAGTGACGCGAGTTCGACACCTGGCCAGGGAGATTCCCATATGGTGCGGCAGACCTCTCCTGCCTCGCCCGCTGCTCCCCTCAGCAGTGTACTTCTGATCTGCCTGTTATGCTCCCCGCTCTGTCTCTGGTGAACCCTCTCGCTGCCCCACACCTCTGGCCTGTACCCCAGCTTGTATGTACAAATAAAATAAATCTTAAAAAAAAAAAAAAAAAAGAATACAGTCCCCACCTTTAAATATCTTTTTAAAATCTTACATTCTTATTGGTGAACTAAAGAAGACGTGAAATAGTGAAAAAGTAATATATTTAACACTGAAATAAACTGTGATTCAAACTTAGTCTTAGGGGATGGAAAGAAATTATAAAGACAGTAAAAAGAGAAACTACATTCAGACAAAAGAAACAGGCACATCAGCAGGGACGATCAAAGATGCAGATAAGAAAGAAGCCAAATGGCTTACTTACTACAAGAATTTTCTAGATGACATTCTGTCCAATACAGCTGCCATTGGCCACATGTAGCAGCTATGAGCACTTTAAACGGAAATATTTGCACGTGGCTAGTGACTGCTACACTGGACAGCAAAGGCTCTTAAAGGGTCCGCGTGAATGAGCTCTCTAGACTACACCATGGGTGGCACGTTTTTTGCTGTCAACTGCCAGACAGTATTTCATTTTAGACTTTGAGGGTCATGCAGTCTCTGCTGACACCACAGCTGATCTTTGAACAACTCGCATTTTCTTCTACACAGTGAACTTGCCCTTTCCATGAATACAGCACTTACTATAAAGGTATCCTCTTATCCTTGTGATTTTCTTAACATTCTCTGGTTTGCTTTACTGTTTGAGTACACAATACATTTAACATATAAAACACAGGTTGACTGTATGTTCAGTAAATCTCCTGTCAGCAGCAGGCTATAAATAATTAGGTTTAGGGGGAGTTAAAATGTCTACAAGGAGTTCTGACTACATGGGGGATCAGCACCTCAACCCCCATGTTTTGCAAAAGTCAACTACACTCAGCTGACATTGTAGCTAACGGCGGCCGGAGACAACAGCAAATGAATGCGGGCTGCCTTCCACTAAAGCCTTACAAAACCGCACTGCGCCCGGCACAGCCTGCAAGTCCTACTTTCCCCACTCCTGCTCTAGAAAGCCCAATCCCTACACCTCTACCTCCACCCACCGTCCCACTCACTCTGAGAATGGCAGGAAAATTAAGTAGGAAAAAATCCTTGATGCTGATGCAGGGAGGGAGGGGGAAGTCTCATGTAGGATTTGTACTCACAAATTCCACTGGTCCTCATATAGGTTTATGGTCCTACTACAAAAAAATCAAATAACTAAAAGTTTTTTAGAAAGAACACGAGGAAGCATAGCACTTTGCAGATTAGGACTTTCATCCTACCAGCAGCAAACAACTTTTGTTGTTCCACATCCTTGCTAACATTTGGGTACTTCGGGCCTTTTTCATTTTAGCCATCCTGGCCAGGTACGAGGATAGTGAGCTGGTTTTACTTTGTAGTCCTAGAGGCACTTTTTGTTTATTAGTCACCTGGATAATCTCTATTCATACTCAGTCTAGCATCTGCTTAAGTCCTATACTGGTTTTTCTATTAGGCTGTCTCTCTTTTCCTAACTAATACGCAAACACACTAATACACTGATGAGTCCTTTATTAGATACTGTATGTCCAGTAGCTCTTCCCACTCTTTGGTTGCATCTTCACTTTCTTAACGGTAACATCTGATGAACCAAAGTGCTTAATCTAATCCAATTTACCCATTATTTTCCCTTTATATTGAGTTATTTATGTCCCTGCCTCTGTCTTTCTTGAAGACCTTCTCCTGTTTTTTCCTTTTAAAACCTTCTCTCTCCCTTCCTATTTTTTTAAATTTTTTTTACTTTTCATATTTTCATCTAGAATTGAGCTATCTGTATGGTGTGAGTTAGGGATCAAAGAAGTCATCCAACTGTTCTAGCAACATGCATTCAATGGGCCAGGCTTTAACAATCAGCTTCTAGGATCACCTTTCTAAATCAAGTGACTGATGTATCCACCAAAGATGATGGTAGAGTGAAGATGCCAAGTTCGCCTCCTCCAAAGACTCTTTTAAATATAGAACAAGGCCAAAACCCCTGAAGGAAAAATGGATGACTTCAGCACATACTGGGAGCAAAGGCCCCACAGAAAGGGGCAGGAAAAACTTTCAAGTGAACTGTGTTTACACTGTACAATGAGAGGGCACAAGCCTCCACGAGGGACTCGAGATCCAGCACTGCACATAGCTGGCACCCGGGACAGAAGGTGCATTGTTGGAGTGCTGCAGGGCTGGGGGTGCAGAGCTGGGATTACTGGCTAGAGCGTGAGCCTCTCAACCTAGAACAGCTGAAGCCTGAACCAATGGGGAGAAACAGATCTCCTCACAGAAGAGGTTACTACTTGAGGCCACGGCTGGCATACTCATAGCCCATGCCAACCCCTACTTAGGAATAAAACCAAGAAAAATGAAGACTTGGATAAATTCGAGTTCAGGCACCTGTTAGTAATAGGAGGAAACACCACAGGGCAAGACTCTGCTGAAAAAGAGAACAACTCCTGGCCTGTGACCCCTCACTAGCATCTGTGGCCAGTGCTGCAGCTAGTGTTCAGGACGGCCTAGAGGTGGAAGCTGGCACGAGATAAGACTGAGGAGCTCGCCTTGTCCCCACCGCGCAAGTCTGGCACCCAGGGCACAGCAGGAAGCTTGACTCCAGATGCTCACTGGCCTGTGGTACCTTACTACTGCCCCCCACCGGTACCAGCTCCAAGTGCACCAAGTGCAACGGCAACAAACAGCCTGCACGTCTATTCACCCATAGGGCTGAAAATGAAGACAGCAGAACACACCCCCATGCTGAGGCATAAAAGGAAAGCCCGAGACGAGTCTCAATCCAGCAGAACCACAGAACGCAACTGCTGTAACAGTTGCCAATAATGCTTACGGAGCTCCAAAAATCAAAGGATATGAAACAGGAACAGAATAAAGAGGGAGAAAATATGGGACAGTTACAATTAGAAGTAACAGAGCTAAATACCAAAACCAAATTTAAAAAGTACCACTGAGATCCTCAACAGCGGACACATGCGAGAAATGACTGTGACAGCACCACCCTGGAGGACACACAGACGGAACAATGCAGAGGGGAAAAAGAAAACAGCGCAAGAGTCCTTTGGGATAACCTAGAGAAATAACGCCATGTCACAGTGATGTCAGAGACAAGAGAGACAAACGCACAGAAATTTCTTTAAAGAAGTAATTGCTGAAAGCCGCCTCAATCTGGGAAGCGAACCAGAGCTGGCGACCCAGAGGCCCAAAGAGTTCTGAATCAGAGACTACACAGAGTGATTCTATTTCCTGAGTCTCAATTCTGTTGCACGTATTTTGATCTACCCTCACACTACAATAAAGGTTTTAATATCTCAGTAACTTAAGTCCTCCAGTATCCCTTTACAGCTTACATTTTTCAATGGCAGAACTATGAGGCTAAGAAATGACAGGGATCCATAAACGCAGGTTTTCTAATTAACAAAAGCGGGACCACAACGTTTTAAGAACCAAACCTTCTACTTCAATTGGCCACTAGAACTCTACTGAAATAAACTAACCCATGACTGCTATAGAGTATTTACTGTCAACAACGCAGTGATATCCTTAGAAACTAAGAAAAACACACGGCTGCTGTGGTTTCCCCTGCTGCGGGCCCCAGACTGAACATTTTTTGTGTTTCTTCCTCTCTCCTTCCATCTCGTTTTTTCTTCATTCTGAACACGTCTAACCAAATTCTCACTTTTCTTAACACAACTTTTGTGAATAGGTCTTTTCCTCCCTTGTTAGAAGCTGTCTAGGATTTTAATCAAAATCATTAGTACCTCTTTTCAGTGTCTTCTAGAAAATGGAAGCTACTGCAAACCTACCTCTCGATGAGCAGAACACTATGTTACCAGGTCAGCTGCAGAGCTTTAGGACTGAACAGCACTTTCTTGGCCTTCGTCTCCTGTTTTGTAAAGGTGTCGCCAACGCCCGTGTTGCTTTAAGTTTCAGATAAATATTCTTAAAGCATCTCACAACACGTGCCACACATGGCATGTGCTTAGACAATAGTAGCTCTTTTTATGGCAAAAAAGGTTAAATGTTAGATTAAGGAATTCCTCACTAACCAGATTCAAAGTTCTTTTCTGCTTTTTCTAGTAGTTCATCAACTAGTGTCTTATATTACCATCTTGTATACATGTACCGTAGTAACAATGTATTAATTCATTAGTCTCATTAATTCATACAATTCCCAATTTGCAGTTTCCCATACTTGTCTCTCATTACTTTTTCAGCCTCTCTTTAAGTCACTTACTTTAGACTGATCCAACTTTCTTGACCTTAAGGATTATTTTTGGTTGCTGAACAAGTTTGTTTCCTTCTGACGGAGGATAAAGACAGAAAAACTGGAATGGAGGGGCCACAAGCTCAGACGCCTGCTCACACACTGCCAGGAGCTGGAAGTGGGGCGGAAGTGATGAACAGTCTTAAAGCAGCTATAGGAAAAAGAATCCTTAGGCGCGCGAGGCAGACCCAAGCCAAGTGTCAGATGTGGTTAGTGTCTTAGGGTGCAGACCAGAGGTAAAGATACAGAGATCTCCGGTCCCTTTCAAATTCTACAGTTACCCACAATCAACAGCTAACAAATCACAAAGGAGTGAGCCCGTCCCAAAGGGAAGACTATAGTGCAGTCCCTGCTCTGGCACAGGGCAGCAGTCCTGCCCACCTGTGACCACGCAGGTGCTTCTATTCACCAGCTCTCCCCCTCCACAGGGCAGCGGCTGGCCTGCTGGCCTGCCCCACGCCAGTCTTCACTGACCTCCCTCAGCAGAGGCAGCTCTCCTCAGGGCTGCACCCCCACCCCTTGGCGACGCAGGCCTCTCTCTCAGCTAACCTGTCACTTCCTGGACAGCCCCTTCTGCTCGCTTGAGTTTATGCAAGTGTCCTTTATTCTTCTCTCCCTTTTATAATAAACCTGCCTTTTTGGATATCACTAATGTTTCTGTGTTGTGGGGAAACTCACTGATGCTGGTGATAGGGGAGCTCTCGTGAAATCTTTCCCAGACTGAACCCAAGGACCCCACTTTCCAAACCCAACTCCAAAAACAACATCACCATGTTTATTTGAACTGGTTTTCTATTTTCCCATTCACTGCATTACTACTTGTTTTGTGAAGATAGTTAATTCTGCTAGTTATTTGTCCTTTAAAATTTGCCCTTTGAAATTGGGGGGGGGGAATGTGAGTTCGTCAACTCTGGTGAAAAAGATTATTAAGAATGAGATTAAGAATAACCTGTAGTAAGACTGTATCTCAATAAAACTAAAAGAAAAAACAACTGAAAATACACAAGGGTGGGATCAGTGTAAAACTGTACCTAAAAATTCCAGAAATACAGCAGACAGAGGTAGAAACTGAGTTCTAGAAAGAATAAGGAAATGTTTTTTAAAAATTATGAAGAAATTTCCAGAACCAAAGATACCTCAGTTTGAAAGGTATCATCCGTTGCAAAAAAGAATATACAATAACAAACCAACACAGACATATTGTGATGTTTAAAAACCTCAGACTGTGATACAAAACTTTCTTGAGAGGAAAAGCGGGCTGCACAGTGAGAAAAACGATCTGACCTGACAGGGGAATAGCAACAGCAACATAAGGTGCAATAACAGAGTAATCATTTATTCAAACTAGAATGTTTTAAGTTCAAGTTGAGAAAGGATCTTAAAAAATCTACATCACAATAGAGAAGTTTTAGCTGTATTTCCATGAAACTGCAGACTAATGGGGGGGGGGGGAAAGCAAGGACACCTCCTTATTCAAATTAACATTCTAAAATGGTGCTGGATGCAGATACCCTCCCCCCACAAAAAGTAGAGGATTAGGAGATTAAAAACCCAAAAACCATGACAAAGTAAACCTTTTTTGTAACTGTAAAAACTATTAAGGTCCTGTATAGATCGCAGGCCAATTATTAAAGTTAAAATTAATAAAGAAATCCCAGTATTTACATGGTAATTTTGCATCACTTTCTGCCTATCAACTCACATTAAAATTGAAGTTTCCACTGAAAATACACGAATATACTTTTATCTTGCTTATTGAAGCCTATCAATTTTACCAAATCCCACCTAAAAAGCCTAATATGGCATCATAACATGTGACAAAACAAAAAAAAAAGCACAAGACTGCCAGGAAGCAAGCAAAGAAAAACAGTATTTTTATACCTGCACCTCAAGTTTTAACAACACAAATGCGCTTCACTGCAGAGGACTGGCATTTGACTTTCCTCTGTCAAATCTATCACATTATAAAGGCCACTGTGTTCCCTGCCATGAATTGTGGGGTTTTTTTTCAATCGTGTGACGAACTAAAAACAAAAACAAAGGATGCCAATGAAAAAAGGGAAGGTAGCATTGTAAACATGAAAGAAAACTATCCTTACCTAAGTTTTAAATACACTGACATGGTTCAAAAACAGAGCCATCCTTTAATGACTCAAGTATCATTCCAACCATAAGCATCATCTACCCACTGACTTACGTACCTCTTCGGTGGCACACGGCAAGTTTCTCCACAAGACGGAGACTCAGTTGCAAAGAACAGGTTTATTAGGAAAAGGGACAAAGAAGTATAGGGTACTTGTAGAGACACTAGCGGGCAGAAAGGGCTGCCCCTTTGTGGGGGCAGGTGGGGTTTTTATCCTCTTACTTCTGTTGGGAGGGACTCATCTTCGAGGAAGGTTCCTGTTTGCTGGCTGGCTAGCTAGAATTAGAAAAGAGACCTGAGATTCTACAATGGGCTCAATCTCCATATCTTTTCTGTCTAGCTCCTTCCTATGTTTTGTAACTCAGGTGCTGGTGCCCAGGGATTATGCTCATGGTTATGTTAATTCCTTCTACCCCCACTTCCTCGTCTGGTTTTACTCCTCCATCAACCCCCCAACACACGTATAGTGTCTCTGTCTCTGCCCCCTCTCTGTTTCTCTAATCTCTTATCTCTCAGGCACTGAGATCTTACTCTATGGGACAGACAAGTCTGAATGAAAGATGCCCAAATCTGAGTAGTTGGTTCCAAACTCAGCTTTCTCCAACTCAAGTCAGTATTTCTAAGAAGAAAGAGTAGAAAAAGAACATTAATTCTGAAACTACAGACTATTTCCTGATATCAAGTGAAAGTTTTATATCCAAATTATCTTTGTGGCTTTTGCTTTTTAATAAAGCAATCATCAGTTTTAGAGTTTAAGAATGACACAAATTAACTGATATCTGGAGATGCCTCTAAGACACTGATAAGTTTAAAACCTTTGCTTAAAAAAACCCATGAAAATCTACTTTAGGAGGGACCTCCCTGGTGGCACAAGGGGTTAAGTCTCAGCATTGTGAAGCTAAGGACAGCCACTGCAGCATGAGCTGGATCTCCTCCCTGGCCAGGGAGCTGACCCGCATGGCGCAGCAGACCTTTCCTGTCTCGCCCCATGAATTCTGTTGGAGGCTGTTAGCCAAAAATTCTAAGTTTATTGTACATTTGGGTGGTGTATTCCAAGTCTGATGTACTCTTCCTTCCAAATATCTAATAATGTTAAACAAAAAGAATCATTCCCATACTTTAGAGTCCTTCGTGTGATTACTCAGATTAAAGTGAAGCTCCATCTAGTATGGTATTCCATGGGGTGTAGTAACATATTGTGCACATACTGTAAAGTTTTCTAGAACCTCTGCCCCTGAGACACCACCCCCCCAAGAAAGCAAAGTCATCTTCACAGGCTCCAACCTAGGTGTAGAAATCTGCTGCCCAAAGGTAAACACAGTCTTTACATTCACTTTATGACCAAGGAGCCAGATAAAGAAAATTTAGCAGTAAACACCCAATATTCACATTCATGCAGTGCATTTATTAGAAGAGAAGAAATTAAACCCTGCATTGCCTTCCACTACCATCACATATATTTACAATCAGGACTACTTAGAGCTGGAAGCCCTTCCCATCGAGAATGATTACATTTTGGGCCTCCCTGGTGGTGCAAGGTGTTAAGTCTCAGCACTATGAAGCTATCAGCAGCTACTGCAGCAGGAGTTCAATCCCTGGCTAGGGAGCTGACCCATATGGCGCAGCAGACCTCTTCTGTTTTGCCTGCCTCTCCCTTTAGCAGTGTATTTCAGGAGATCTGCCTGTTCTGCTCCCCACTCTGTCTCTGGTGAATCCTCTCACCACAACCACCCACTCCTTTGGCCTATACCCCAGCTTTTGTATGCATAAATAAATCAATCTTAAAAAAAAATTACATTCTTAGTGTTAGTGACTCAACTGGGAGGCTAGGCAGACCTAACATAAAGTGATTGGAGTTCATCGACTGTGTTTACTTTTATAGCCTAATAATTACAGTCACTTAAATACTTACTCTGCTATAGAATACATTTGCAGTGAAGTCTGACTTCTTGTATAGAACGTAACATGATCTTTCAAAGAGAATTAGAACTATCAAAAAATAAATTCTTTAAAGCAAAAGAGACATTATGAGGCTCTGACAAATCAGAAAACATAAATATACACATAATGGAAGAAATCTAAAAGAAGAATTATACAATCTAACCTTTTCACCCCAAATCAGTTCCTTCTTTTTCTTGCCACTCCAACATTGATGAAATGTAGAGTAATCGAAATTTACTCTGGAGACTCACCAAGGGACTCCAAAAGGCCATGGAGGGAATTTCAACTCAGACTGAAAAGCCATACAGAGGTCTGCAAAGAGAAGCACACCACAAATCAAAACCTATATCACAAAAACTTAATAGCATCCAGAGGTTTAATAAGCTTATAAAATAACGTGCCAATTTTACCATCATCAGAAAAGAAAACTAAACTAGCAGATAATCAAAGAACAAAGCAACAGGTAGACGCACCAATGAATCACCAGAGAACACGACCTTATATTTTTTTCAATGGCGGATTTTTAAGAGTTCATTTTTGGCAAAAATGTTTAATGTCTTTATTCACTTAGTAATTCCTTTTGTTCACAGTACACTTCTGAAAGCGTCAAAGTTATCCCTACTTGGAAAACAGGTACCGGAAAGGGTTAAAAATAAAATAAAATCCAACTGCACACACCCAGTAAGGGCACATCTGAGTCCCATCTGTATTATACTCCAGAGAGTAACCCAAAACGCTTAGGGCTTTCTGGGAAACACTTTGGACCTCTAGGGGCAAAAACATCAAACATCTCAATTCGCTGTAACGAATTCTCAAGAATACATTAATGTCTAGCCACGTTGACGGTAGGACAAACATCAAAATTAAATGAAATTTTGAAATTCTTAGTCCAGAAGTGTGAAATTTGTTTTCAAAAAGTTTGATTTCTCGCAACTGAATTTCTTGAGACTTCACAATTCCAAGCGCCTTTATTTCTTCTGCCGCTTGACACTGCCCTTTCCAGTTCTGAACTGCACGTTAGACGGGGCATTACATGGGCCAAGTGCTTGGGGCGGGTTTAACTTCCATTCAGAGTCACACATCACCGAGCACTTTACAGAGTGCATGCCCGGGCTCCTCGCAGTCCAGACACGTTATTAAAGAGACTTTAACCCTTGCATCAACCGAAATAATCCTTTTCTGCAAAGTCCTCCCCAGCACTCAACTCTCCCCAAGTTAGACTGCACAGGGTGTAGACATGGATTCGGGCAGGGCCATTAGAAAAAAGAGGGGTTTAGAAAGTCCTTGTCCCAACCGGCAGCCCGGCACCGGCGGCGGAGCGACACCCTCACCAGGATTCGGAACACCCAGCCGAACCGCGCGTCCGCCGGCCCAGGCCCCGGAGCCGGGTGAGGTCGCAGCCCCAGGACGCCCCCCGCGACCACCTGTCAGAGCCCGAGGCAGCGCCTTCCCGGAGCTTCCAAACCCGTCTCAAGGCGCCGCCACCGCGGCCGCCCTCCGTCGGGGCGGCCGCAGGCACGGACCCGCCGCCCTCCGCGCGGGTCGGGAAGGTCGCGGGGTGCGACCCCGCCGGCCGAGCGACCACGCCCGACCCGCCACCACACCGAGTCCCGGGCGGGGTCTGCCGGCCCGCGGAGAACCCGGCTCTCGCCTCCCGCCACTCCTTCTTAACCGCTCCGCTCAGCCGTGTCGCCTGGTCCGAGCCAGCAGCCTGCTACTTACCACCTGACAACCGCACCGAGGAACCCCCACCGCCTTGTTCAACGCCGCGGGTGCCGCCGCCGCCGCCGTCGTCTTCGTCACCGCCGCAGCCGCCGCCGCCATGTTTGTTGTGTCTCCGGCTCCCTTCCCGCCCCACTGCCTTGCCCAAGTCTCGCGTGAGCAGGGCGTGGGGCGAAAGCGGAGCGGGGGCGGTTTGTCTCTCCTGCGGTTCCGTAGACCCGAAGGGGCGGGGTCGAGGGGTGTGTGTGTGCGCGCGCGTGCGGGTTGGGTGCGGGGTGGGCGGGGTAGGGGTGGATGGGCGGGGCCTGGCTGTGCCCGCCCCAGACTCTGGCTCTCGCCCCAGACACGCAGAGCGGCGACTTCTAGGGACCGGCGACGTCAAGGGGCCGGCGACTCCGTGCGCCGACGGCAGCGATGGAGGCTACGGCGTTGCGGCTCCTGCGCGGCGGCACGCTGGTGAGTGCACTCCGGCGGGCGTCCGGGGAGGCCCGGACGACCTTGGCCCCGGCGCCGCGGGGTGGGTCTCAGACCGGGACTTCCGCTCCTCCGCCGCGGGTGGGTCTCAGAGCCTTCCCCGCGAGCTGACCACCCCCGCCGCCCTCCAGCCGAGCGGGCCTCCGCTTCTGTGAGGAGGGCTGGGAGTGGGGGGCGAGGACTGGTCTAGAAGCCTCTCTGGCGGAGCGAGCACCTTGCGCGAAGTCGGAATCCCGCAGCTGCAGGACGCCCCTTGCAGGCCTTCGAGCCCTGGGAACCCCCGCGTCCCGGATCTCGGGGCATTTTGCAGAGATGTCACCTTTCCGATGCAGCCTTTCCCCAAGGATGACGTTTCACCTCCCTCGCCCCCTCCAGATTGTTAAAATACAGGCAGCCCTGTTCTGAGCAGCGACCTCCCTTCCACCGCCCTCCTGCGAAGTTAGGAAGGGTCCTCAGAGTTGCTGGGACTCGGGTCAGCAGAATTCCCTCCGCCTCTTAAATCGTGACTGCGGACTGAGCATCTTCCGTGGATGGGCTCACCACAGCACCCGGGAACTCGGTTCTGTCCAGCTTCCCGGACTTGAACTGAGCCTGCTGCAGAAATTGCCACCTGTTGTACCTCCTTTTGCTCTCTGCACCTACACCGAGTGTTGGTTATTCAGCAACCCTTGTGTAGCACGGCGTTTACATTACACCCTTGCTCTCTTAACGACCTTCCTCCGGATTTGCAGAACCCTCACACAGTTGGATGCTGTCCCATTTGTGAGGAAACTTGCCTAGAAACGACCCCATTGCCAGCTGTTGCCTTGTTCTGTTTCTTGGTATTTACTTTAATGAATCAAAGTTCAACCGCTGCTTGTCTTATGCCTGGAGGTACAACTCTTTGTCTTGTTAGAGCTAATTAAGTTGACTCTTTTATAGGCTTGGGGTATTAAGAGAATTAGTAAACTCATGTTAATGTACTGTCACAAAGAAATGAAGACTTTCTTTATGGTCACTATTTAATACTATTTTAAAATCGTTGGTTAATAGTTGAGCCAACTAAATTCCAAGAGCGTCACAGTTTCACTCTTTAGTTTTAGAGTCGAAGTGTGTTTGTTGACCACATACTGTGTGATAGGTATGTTCTTGGATCTCTACCTGGGTCCTCTCATTTAATTCTCACAATCATTCTAAGTTGGTCAGTCACTCAGCAGGAAAGTAGTAGAGAATAATCAAACTGATCTTGGGTGATTAACCTTTGGGTCTTCCTGAGCTGTAAAAGGAAGAGAATGACAGCGTCGACATCACAGGTTGAAGGTTGTTGTGAAGACGAAAGGACTCGTGTACATGTGAGGCACTGAAAATAGTGCCTGGCATCAAATTGGCTGTCATTCCGTGTTAGCTCTTATTATAGCCCCGCAAGAGGCATTGGATGGTATCGCAGATAAATTGAAGACCTTGACACCTATATAAGAAGTTCATCTTTTAGTGGTGAGGTTAGAACTATATCCAACTCACCTCATCTCTTGAGAACTCGTACAAGTCCTAAGGGTCCACAGACTGTGGGTTCAGAGGAGGGAGTGATGATAAGGACTTTAAGGGGAGAGGTAAAGGCTTTGGCAGCTGGGTTTAGGTTTTAGGAGGGGAAAGGAGATAACGGCTAGGGCAAGGGAATGGAACCCTCCTAAGGAATTTATACTTTGGTGAGCCGTTAATTGAGCCTTGGAAATACTTAATCAGAGCCTTGACTTAGTTAGATTTCTGTAATGGCAGGTGGCAAGCAGTTAGAGAAATGCAAGGTCAGACTAATTTTAGCCCCTGCCCAAAGATCAGTGGGGAGGCAGAATTTAGTGAGAGGCTGAGTTCCAGCAGCTTCCACATCTACACTCCAGATACTCCTCCCCCGACCCCTGTAAAGCGGGTATCAGTGACTGCATTTCCCAGAGAAGGAACTAGAAGGCAGTCTTCCTGTCTTCTCGTCGTAGAACTATCAGGTTGCAGCTCGGGCACATACCCCATGCCTGCCTTTCAGAAGTCCTCTTCCATTCGGGAAGCTGGAATAGGATTAATTTGTTCATTTTGTTGAGCAGCCACTTTGTGGCGAATTGACCTTTTAGTCGACCTGTGGTTTCAAAGCATTTGAGACAGCTTTTGAGGTTTCCAGAAAATCATTTGGAAAGCTATCCTTGGTGTGACTCCTTTTCTGGTAGTCCTGTAAAGGTCTGCCAGTTGTTGCAGCCGCCAAACTATGTAAATCTTATTTTTCAGCTTTTGCTGTTCAACAAAGTCACTGGTCTTTTTTTTTTTTTTTTAAACATGTAGAGCTTGGTAGGTAAATTGTTCATCAGTGAGTCAGCTGCTTGCGTTTGAATCATCTCTTCCACCTCTTCTCACAGTCCCTGATACCAGTCCTTTGGTTCCCCAGGGTCCATGCATTTGGACGTGATCACGCATCAGTACAGAAACCGCAGTGTTTGTTTGCAAATGCAGATAGACCTTAGTCCCCCCACCCCCCTTTATCTCTGGTGCCAGGAAGATTAAGGGACCATGAAGATCTTCAGCAGCCACAGGGTCTTTCTCCTTCCCTCGGGATCCCTGCACTCGGACTGGCTTTGGCTCCCTGTGTCTTGATTCCGGTTTTTTTTTTTTTAAGATTTATTTATTTCTGCATACAAGCTGGGTACAGGCCAGAGGCGTGGGGCAGCGAGAGGGTTCACCAGAGACAGAGTGGGGGGCAGAACAGGCAGATCAAAGGAAATACACTGCTGAGGAGAGCAGCGGGCAAGGCAGGAGACGTCTGCCGTGCCATGTGGGAATCTTCCCGGCTGGGTGTCAAACTCCAGCGTCGCCACTGCCGACAGCTCCAGAGTGCAACACTTAACCGCTGCTCCACCAAGGAGGCCCTTGATTCCGTTTTATAAGTGCCAGACCGGGGCTTCTCAGCTTCAGCACGTAGACTTTTAAGATCATATAATTTATTATGGGGGACTGTCCTGTGCGTTGCCAGATGTTTGGTATGACTGAGTTATGACCACCAAAAATGTCTCCAGACGTTTTGGGGCGGAATTGCACCCCTGATTGAGAACCTGGTGTAGACTTGTGCTCCATGAGGGGTAGGAAAGGTTACTTTTCCTCTACCGTGGTAGGAAACTTTCTCTAACCAAGTTTGTTTTTTGTTGCCTTTAGAGATTGATCTTCCAGTTTCCAGCAAGAACCACTGAGATTCTGAGGTGCTGTTTACTAAAGAGTTTTAACAGGATCAAATAATTAGTAGTTTGCAGAAGGAACTTGAAAGATCAAACATCATTTAGACCATTTTGAAAGTTCCCTTGCGGTAAAAGAAGGCCCTCGGTGACGGTGCTACCACTGGTGGCTAGAAAGGAAGATAGATTAAAAAAGGAAGGCTTGAGAAGGCTTGGTGATGATCTTGAAATGGAGGAGTAGGTGGATTCCACACTTCCTAAATGGAGTGGCTTAGTGATGGGCCAACATTGAAACATTTGGAGGAAACATGGTTTAAGGATCCAAGAGCAAATGGGTAATTCTGTTTTAGACCTTTAAAAAAAAAAGATTTATTTATGCATACAAGAGCTGGGGTGTAGGCTAGAGGTGCGGGCGGAGGAGGGTGAGAGGATTCACCAGAGATGGGGGAGCAGAGCAGGCAGATCCCCTGAAACACACTGCTGAAGAGATAAGCAGGTGAGGTAGGAGAGGTCTGCTGCTCTGTGTGGGTCAGCTCCCTGGCCAGGGATCGAACTCATGCTGCAGTGGCTGCTGATAGCTTGATAGCGTGAGACTTAATCCCTTGGACCACTAGGGTGGCACTGTTTTAGACCACTAAAAGTATCTGTAAAACTTAGACCTAGAAGTGTTTGGGGGGTAGGAGAGTGGCAGGTGGGAGCTGGGCAGGAAGTAGATCTGAAAATTGGAAGGTGACAGAACAATCAGAGCTAGAGACACAGGTGATAACCAAAGCCAGCAGCAAGGCAAAGCAAGAGGAGAGTTAATGTTGGACTTCGGATAATTATTATAGTGTAGCCTTCTGATGATTATACTTTATTCAGAATTGGCACTCCAGCAGGAAAGGCTGTTTAAGTACAAACAAAATTTGTGCCACATACAATAAAAAAACAACCCAGGGCCTCCCTGATGGTACAAGGGATCAAGTCTCAGCCTATGAAGTTAAGAGCAGCCACTGCAGCACGAGTTCAATCCCCAGCCAGGGAGCTTCCCACAGGGCACAGCAGACCTCTTCTGCCTCGCCCGCTGCTCTCCTCAGCAGTGTATTTCAGTAGATCTGCCTGTTCTGCTCCCCACTCTGTCTCTGGTGAATCCTCTCACCACCCTCCCCCCCACATACACACCTCTGGCCTACACCCCAGCTCTTGTATGCATAAATAAATAAATCTTTAAAAAAAAAGTCCAGAAAATAGAAGTTGAGTGTTTTGAAAAGTGTAAGGTAAGGTAGAGCAAGTACCCATGGCCAGTTTCAGGAGAAACTGGGAATGCAGATCAGAGCGGTGTGTGAAATTTAACCCTTTGGTGTCCATCAGGCCTCTGTAGGCACGTTAATAGGCAAGTCTTGGTCTGGAACGTAAGACTCCTGAATTCTACTGTACGTGTTCTTTCTGCTACCAACCTGGTTTTCCTGGAAAGGAGGATGAGCCAAAAATATTTCCGGTACCTGGTAAGATGTTGGACCCAAGATAATTGCATTACCTTTAAAAAAAAAAAAAAAGTAAGTTCATTCATAATCCTAGTTTTTTAAATTTCTTTGGAAATAGAGGGGCTTCTGGTTTTGATTTTGTACACTGGCGTTTGGAAAAAAGACCTTACCGGTTTGGCCAAAGTCACGCAGAAGGCAAACAGGTTTTCTTTATGCTGTTGTTCTGGCACGGTGCCCTGTCTTGGTTTATTTAGGCCTCTCCTGAGGCACTCTCAGTTCTTCCGAAAGGTGGTAGTATTGTTAAGATCTACTAGACACTGGAGTGAGGAGTGGAAGGAAAATGTATTTCAAGAAGTTTTGGAGAACACCTGTAACAGAAGCCACTTTATGGCAAAAGCAAGCAGAGGTTAGAGAGAATCTGGTGGAGAAGTTTTGGCTGGGGGATATAAAAGTGGAGAAAGGATCAATTTAAAATCTAAAATTGGATATGTATTCAGATATTTAAATCAGATCTTAAAATGACTGACCTGGGTTTAGTCGGTAAATGTCTGGTTAATGGAAGACTGGGAATTCCAAAACTAAAGGAAGTAAAGAATAAAATTGCATAGTTGAGTGAGGAACATAAAATTGCTAAAGAATAAAACAGCATTAATGAGCGAATTCTCACTGTCCCCTACCCCTTGTCTCACTTGGCTTGATGGAAACGGGCTGCCTTAGCAAGACTTGGCCTCCAGCTACCACAGAGGCTGCGGCGGTGGGGAAGAATGTGTCTGTGTGCTTTCAGCTGGCTGATTACGTAGTCAGGCCGGATCCATGCCAATTTCCAATTCTGTGCTAAATAACATCCAAAATTACTTGTGTGCCCCACTGGTCCATCATGAAGACAGAGCTCCCATTTTGATTAGTCTGATTAACCTGAAGCAGTTACAGGCAATAAGAGTTGTTCTTTTTTGTTGTGTTTTGTTTTTTTAAGATTTATTTATTTATACATACAAGCTGGGGTACAGGCCAGAGGTGTGGAGTGGCGAGAGGCTTCACCAGAGACAGAGTGGGGAGCAGAACAGGCAGATCAGAAATACACTGCTGAGGAGAGCAGCGGGCGAGTCCGGAGAGGTCTGCCACACCATTTGGGATTCTCCCCGGCTGGGCATCGAACTCACTTCGCCACTGCCCACAAGCTCCACACCACAGCACTTAACTGCTGCGCCACCAGGGAGGCCCCAGGCAGTAAGAGTTGTTAAGCTTGGTGATATTTAGCCTTTCATTTGTTGTATAGACTTGGCATGGATCACCTCCCCTCTACTGCTACATCTTGTTGGAATAGTCTTAAATTTACACGTTTTAAACAGCTGCTAAAAATTATTTGCCATAAGTAGGGCATTTACATATTCATTAAATTCTTTATTTTAAGATTTATTTTATTTATGCATACAAGAGCCAGAGATGTGTGGGTGGGGGGGGGGAGGAAGGAGAGGATTCACTAGAGACAGAGTGGGGAGCAGAACAGGCGGATCTAGTGAAATACACTGCTCAGGGGAGCAGCGGGCGAGGCAGGAGAGGTCTGCTGCGCCATGTACGACAGCGCCTTGTCCAGGAATCGAACTCGTGCTGCAGTGGCTGCTGATAGCTTCATAGTAGCTGAGACTCAACCCCTTGCACCAACGGGGGAGGCCCTTATATTCATTTAATTCTTATAGTTGACATAGTTCTCAAAAGCCATACCAATTCCTATAATTTTAAAGCTCTAACATTTGATTCCTCCAATTTTAAAGTAACTTGTTTCGTTTAGTTGGTAGTATGATAAATTTTTTTTATTTTATTTAGTTTCAGTAGATATAGGTTCTCCTGCAGTTGTAAGAATAATACAAAGGGATTCTACCTATTCTCTATTGAATTTTAAAAAAATATTTATTTAGTGCATAGAAGAACTGGGGTGTATACCAGAGGTGCTAGGGTTGGGGGTGGGGGGCCTTGAGAGGATCCACCAGAGACAGAGTGGGGAGTAGAACAGGTGGATCTACTGCAATACACTGCTGAGGGGAGCAGCAGATGAGACAGGAGAGGTCTGCTGTGCCTTGTGGGTCAGCTCCCTGGCTGGGGATGGAACTCAGGTGGTGCTGAGAGTCAACCCCTAGGCCACAAAGGAGGTCTTCTCTATTGAATTTGAGTAACATGTTACAAAACTATTATAGGATATCAAAACCAGATTGATACAATCCATCAATCCTATAAGAACAGGGTGTGTTCCATCAAGAGAGCACGTGACCTGACTGCTAGGCAGCAGATCTTACCTAAAGAGCAGTGGACAAAATCTGAGGAGGAAAAATTCTACTTGAACTATACCTGAAAGAGGTTATTCAGGATGGAAAAGAGAGAAAAGAATAGGCAAAAAAAATAATAGTAATCTAGTAGTCGAAATCTGTGGCAGTAGCTATCCTCAAAGTACTTTATGAAGTTGGTTAAACCTGAAATGTACAATTTAGAACTTATTGGAGCTGCAAATATATTACTTTAAATATCTACTTAAAAAAAAGGTTATTGATGTTTGTCCATCAGGTCCTAGAAGGGGTTGCTGGTAGCCTCGTTCCCCAGAAGTTACTGCCTTTAGTTAGATAAAGGAAGGTCAGGGAAGATTTTGGTTTTTCAACTGTTGAACCCTCAAATGTCTTCACTTAAAATAGTCTTGCTGCCAACTTGGGGGCCCTAAGGGGATCCTCATACTGCCATGGGGATACACAGTACCTTGAATGCTTGGTCATCGAATGACATCTTGCTCATTTCCACCTGGTTTTGTTTCTTTCTACTTAAGTAGCAGAAGCCGTGTGGACAGTCTTCTCTCGCCTTGTTTTGGACAGCAGGATGCGTGAGTCAGTACTGGTTATAGCCTTACTAACTGCGCCCCCCAGCCTCGAGCCACCAGTGCCCGCCTGTTATCCAAGGACCAAAGATTTACACACGTACAGTGGCTAGGAGTGGAAATTTTAGAGTCTCCAGTAGGGCTGAGTTTTTTTTTTTTTGGTTGAAATCAGAACCTCCTTTGTGTCATGTCCACAGTTACTGAATTTCTAATCTGGTTTTTCTCTTCTGGGGCTAATTATGGCCTCTCTGGCCAGTTGTTCCGAGTTATCAACTGGAGAATGTTCCGTTAGACTGTGAAGAGGTTTCACTACCCTTGGTTTCTTTTAGGGCAACACTCTTGTGGCAACATCAGCAAGGGCATTTCATAGTAGCCCCTTTACGGGCTTTGGGTTATCCCTGCAGCTGTGTGACAGCCTTGGACAGACTTATTGAATTAAAGTAGGTTAATAGAGTGGAACTGTTACAGGGCAACCCCGATATACAATGGGGTGCCTGACTGGGTTCTCACCCGTGCGCTTAAAAAGGACTTACAATAAGAACAATTGCAGGCACTCACAAAAAAGTTAATAAAAGGTTTGTTTACAAAAAGGAAGAGAAATTAAAAATTAAACAACTCAGGGACAAAAGAGAAGAGAGAGAGAGATAAATCTCCAAATACGTCCTACCAGATCTGAAGAGCTGGAAACCCCCAGTGGCACGCTGTAGCCGGTGAGAAGCCAAGAGGCCTCCAAGGTCCAAAACTCTGGTTATATAGCCAACCTGGCTGCTTAACTCCACCCCTCAGTTCCCAACAATCCCCTCTTCGAGATGATGATGAAATTAAGGGATTAGGAGCCCTTAGTGTCTTGGATCTCTTTGGTCTGAGGTGGGGTCCATAAACCTATCTGTGGAGTTTGTTGCAGACGTCCTTTTCTCCCCCCAACAATTCCCCCTTTTCATTTTTTGTCACCATTTCTATGGTGATGATGGTGAAATAGGTGGATGTCAGGGTGCAGTCTCAGAGGACAGTATTTCAGGGTTCTAGTTTGAAAAAGAAAACAGCAGTCAGTCTCCAGGTACTGGCCAGTGTGGCAAACAAAAGTTCTTCATTCCTTATCTAAAAGCAAGTTCTCTACACCTTGATCCCAACTTTTATCCAACAATACAGCAAAGTATTTGCAAACTCAACCTACTTTCAGTTCATTTCACCTATTTTTACATGTCACAGGGCAGAATACCCAAAACAGCAGTCTTAGCCAGCTTTGTTGGAATACTCCATGTAGGATCAGACTGAACTCTTGACATCCGGTCCGCGCAGGCTTCAGGAACAAAGTCAGTCTCACCAGACTCCACCTGGGTTTCCTCTTCCTGAGGTTCCCAGAGCTTTTTCTTTTTCCGGGTCGTCCAGTCCTGCCGATGGAGGCAAGCTCCCTTTACCTCTTTTGGAAGCCTCTGGAACCCCACAAACAAAGCACAGTTCCTCCTCCTCTTGGCTCAGTTCAAGTTCGACTTCCTGGAGGAATTCCAGTCAAAGCTGTATGATGAAGCACGTTTCCATTTTCTTCACTTTAGATGACAAAATTCCCAAATGAAATTATGCAAAAATAGACTCTACCATGAGTAGAAAAAATCACTACCACCGTTGTTAATACTATGTTGGTATCAAGGGGGGAGAAAATGCAAACACACGTTAGCCCTACTTAAAAAAACGCAACATTGCAGATCTGGTTAGTCAGAACAAGAAAACTGAGTCAAAGCAAAACTTATCAAAAGATCTGGCTTATCTCCAACAGTCTATTTAGTCTCTTTGGAAATTTCTACTGTCGAAAGTTCCATCAGTTGGAATCAGTTGAGATTTTCTTGAAACAAATTTCTTTCAGAAACAATTTCTGCAGATATCAGACCATTTAAGTGTACAATATTGTAAGACAACAATCAAAAATTGACAATTTACATACATTTCAGGTACTGAAAGGTTTTGTAAATTTCAGAAAACCAATGTTAACGTTTTCTTGTGTGCATGCCAAAGTTTTACCCATTATTTTTATTCATAGGCACCATATAAACCAACCTCTAGAAGCTAAGACATTTAGTCACAAGGAAAAGACATACAGACATACAACATATAGACACACAACATACAGACACACAGAGCTCTTAGTTATGCCACGTGGAATATTTTATACACCTGCAGTTTCACTCATAGGCAAAGCAAACAAAAAAACCAAGCAAAAGAAAATCTCAAAAAAAAAAAAGTTAAAAGGAAATACCAAAATCAAGATTGAAGGCCTTTCTGTAATAAAAATTAAATAAAAAAAATAATGCCAGCATATTTTCATGATCCTAGATGTTGTTTTTACATCTCTTAAACTTTGAAAGGAAGAAGATTGGTTAGAGCTTGTTTGTCATCTCAGGGTTCTTCCAAAGAGTAATTTCAGGAATATCCTGCTATAGTAGCTGGAAGAGAAAAGTCAATAACGTTCAAGTTTTTCTCTTTTTCTTGAATAGATGATACCACAGGTCCTCAATGGGTTCATAAGACCACTGAGTTTTTTTCTCTGGGTCAGTTTGTTCTGGGGCTTTCTTGACTCTGAAATGACGTACCCAGGGTTTTATGCCTGCAAGTTTTAAGGACGTGTGTGTACTTAGTAAAACAGCATGTGGACCAGTCCATTTTTCTGACAGTTGATTCTGAGCAGCTGCAGTCTGCCAAGTCTTGAGTAAGACCTGTCTCCAGGTCTGAAGGGACGCAGCGGTTCATAGAGAGCCTCGAGATTGCAAAGTCGTGACTTACTGCCAGAACCTCCTGGAGATGGTTCACATATTGCGTAATCCTGCCGTCTTGTTCTCTTTCTGAAGTGGCTGAGGCCTGAAAGGCTCTCCCAAACACAGTTTCACAGGGGCTCAGTTGTAGCCCACTTCGAGGCGCCACTCTTATCCGGAGGAGGGCAGGAGATAATACCTGGTCCCAACGCACGTGTGTTTCTTGGCGCAGTTTTGCCAAGGTTTTCTTCAAGGTGTGGTTCATTTTTTGCGTTTGTCCAGAGGATTGTGGTCTCCATGCAGCATGTAATCTCCAGTTGATCTGTAACACACTGCTCACTGCATGATTAGCTTCAGAGGCAAACGCAGGCCCATTATCGCTTTGGATGGAGCTAGGCAATCCAGCGCGAGGGATTATTTCCTTTAGCAGCTGTTTAGCTACTTCAGAAGCTTTCTCTGTCTTGGTGGGGAATGCTTCCACCCACCCTGAGAACGGATCCACAAAAGCCAGTAGGTATCTGAAATTCCGCTGGTTCTAGGCATCTGTGTAAAATCCACCTGCCAGTCCTCAAAGGGGCACTTGCCCCGATATTGAACCCCAATGGCTTTAGGGTACGAATCAGTCTTGGGGTTATTCCTGGTGCATATTTGGCAACCGCGGGTGATCGTCATGCTATTGTATGTAAATGCGGGCCCCTCAAATATGGGCGCACTGGGCCTCCCCGGTGGCGCAGCGGTTGAGCGCTGCGCTGTGGAGCTGTTGGCCGCGGGCGATGTGAGTTCGACGCCCGGCCGGGGAGAATCCCACATGGCGCGGCAGACCTCTCCTGCCTCGCCCGCTGCTCCCCTCAGCAGTGTATTTCTGATCTGCCTGTTCTGCTCCCCGCTCTGTCTCTGGTGAGCCCTCTCCCCGCCCCGCGCCTCTGGCCTATACCCCAGCTTGTATACATAAATAAATAAAAATTCTTTAAAAGAAAAAATATGGGCGCACTGTCACTAATAGTGCATCTCTCCCATAGTGGGATCCTTCGTGTAGATGTTTTAACACTGGATATACCAGGGCCTCTGGGAGTAGTATCATCCCATGGGAGTTTACTCTCCAAGTGGAGCTGGGGTCAACCTCAGTAAATCCCCATTTACGAGCTCTCTCCTCATCCCTCTCAGCGTATTCCGGGACATAACGAGTCAAGTCCACGAGAGGGACGAGTGCACCCTGGAGAGTGGAACAGGCAGTGGCCTTAGCCACCCGATCAGCTGCCCTGTTGCCTTTTGCCATATCAGACCCACCCATTTGGTGGCCGGGACAGCGCATCACGGCCACAGCTGATGGTAAAGCTACTGCCTTTAGCAAGGCCAGGATTTCTAAAGGGTGTTTGACATCTTTGTTACTGGCGGTAAGGAGTCCTCACTCCTTCCAGATGGCCCCCTGCATGTGGAGGATCATGAAAGAGCACTTTGGGTCAGTAAATATATTGACTCTCTTACCCTTGGAGAGTTCCAGGGTGCAGGTCAGGGCTATTAATTCAGCTTTCTGTGCTGACGTACCTGCTGGAAGAGCCCTGGCTTCTATGGTCTTCTGTAGCGTCACCACGGCATATCCTGCACATTGACGGCCATGCTCCATGAAGCTGCTTCCATCTGTAAACAACTCCCACTCTGGATCTGGCAGAGGCTGGTCAGTCAGATCTGGTCGGCTAGCATACACTATGTGAGTCATTTCTAGACAGTTGTGGATTAAGTTTACACCCTCAGGTTCGTCTACATTGCTCGGAAGCAGTGTAGCAGGATTCAAAGAATTAGATGCCTTCAGTTTTACATTAGGGTTGTCTAACAGAGCTGCTTGGTACTTTCCCATTCGCCCAGCAGTCAACCAAAGTCCACCTTTCTGTTCTAGCAATGCTGAAACCTGATGTGGCACATACACAGTGATGGGCTGATCCAACGTAAATTTTTCCACCTCGTGTAGAAGGTCGCAAGTGGCAGCCACAGCACGCAAACATGGAGGCCATCCCTTAGTGGTGCGGACCAATTGTTTGGACAGATATGCAGCGGGCTGCATTTCTGGTTCTAACAATTGGATTAGCACTCCCAGGCCAACTCCCTGTCTCTCGTGCACATAGAGTCTGAATGGCTTTCTAAGGTCTGGTAGCCCTAATGCTGGTGCTGAGATCCACTTTTATTTAATTCCATCAAAGACTCTTTGACATTCTTGAGTCCAGGACAAAGGTTCAGAGTCCAGGCCTTTAAGGGTTTTGCTATTAATCCAAAATTTGGAATCCAAATCCTGCAAAACCCAGTCATTCCCAAAAATCCATGCAGCTATCTTCGGTTGCTGGGGACTTTTAAGAGCTGAAATTACCTGTTTCTTTTCTGTCATTAAGTTCCGTTTGCCTTTCTTAATCTCAAACCCCAAATACGTCACTGTTTGTTTACATATTTGTACCTTATGAGGTGACACCTTATAACCACAATCCGCTAGGGGGTTCAGTACTATAATGATATTTTCCAGACAAGATTCATAGTCTGGACTTACAATTAATAAATCATCTACATATTGGAATAAGATGCCCTGGTTTAATTGAACCTTCCTGAGATCCCTGGCTAGTATTTCCCCAAAAATAGTTGGGGAGTTCTTAAACCCCTGTGGAAGCACAGTCCAGCAACACTGGAGAGGGCTTTTGGACTTAGGGTCTTGCCATTCAAAAGCAAAAAGCAGTTGATCTCAGACATCAGTTGATATACAGAAAAAGGCATCTTAAGGTCCAATACTGAAAACCAACCAAAATCGCTAGGTATGGCAGTTAATAAGGTGTAGGGATTACGCACAGTTGGGTGTATATCTCGGACAATTTCATTGATGGCCCTTAAATCTTGAACAAAACGGTACTCGCCTGTATTGGGTTTCTTTACTGGCAAAATCAGGGTATTATATGGTGAGCAGCGGGGCCGAATGAGTCCAGATTGAAGGAACCATTTTAATGCAGGTTCAATTCCTCTTAAGGCCTCTTCTTTTAAGGGTTATTGCTTCCTCCTCGGAGTTTTGCTCCCCTCTGTAGCCTCTATCTTTACAGGCTCTGCATTTTTCATGCATCCTGGGGTCCCATCAGCACATACCCATTTGCTTACTCTTGCAACAATTTCTGAAGGTAACAACACTTCACCTTTTGGTGGAACATTCTGAGTAAGTAACATCTGGAAACGCAGAGCATGTTCTGGAGGTACCTGCAGTGAAGCCTCTGATCTTGGGATGAGAAGGTAATCTGTGCATTTAATTTGCTTAAAAGGTCTCAACCAAGTAGAGCTATCGGACTCTTCTATATACAGGAAGCTGTGCTGCAGCTGTGTGGTGCCCAGCTGGCACTCCAGAGGTTACAAAACGCTTTCTGCTGTGGCCTTCCTGTAACACCAGTGACTGGTACTGTCTGCTTGCTCCCCTTAGTCAATTTAGAGTTCAGAACACAGTATGTTGCACCAGTGTCCACTAAGAAATCAATCATACGGGGCCTCCCTGGTGGCACAGCGGTTGAGCGCTGCACTGTGGAGCTGTTGGCAGCGCGCGATGCGGGTTTGACGCCCAGCCAGGGAGAGTCCCACATGGTGCGGCAGACCTCTCCTGCCTCGCCCGCTGCTCCCCTCAGCAGTGTATTTCCATCTCTCTGCCTGTTCTGCTCCCCACTCTCTCTGGTGAACCCTCTCACCGCCCCACGCCTCTGGCCTGTACCCCAGCTTGTATGTATAAAAAAAAAAAAGACACATACAATAAACAAATTAAAAAAAAAAGAAATCAATCATACGGTTCACCACAGTAAGTGTTACCAGGGGCTCCGAGGCGGTTATTCTGATGGGCTTTAGATCTAGTAGAGCCCCCGGGCCCCCCTGTTCTTCATTGGAACCTTCTCTGTGTACCATCATTTGTCTTCTTTCCTCTGTAGTTGGCTCTTGATTTCTTCTACTCTGTCCATACTCTCTTCTGTCTTCATCTGAGCCTCTGCTCTGAGCTATCATTTGTCTCCTCTCCTCTCTCCTTGGTTGTGGATCATTCGCACTCCGCCTATATTCCCTTCTGTAACCCCTGTGTGAGTCCTCATGCTGTGATGTCATTGGCCCCCTTTCTTGCCTTCTTTCATTATTCCGTCTCCTGTTTACCTGCAGTCTGGGACAACTGTATTTCCAATGTCCCTCTTCCCTGCAGTAACACTGGTTTCTCTCTAAGGGTTCACTCCTCCGGGGTCCTCTCCCCAATCTGTTACTGTTTCCCTGAAACCGTGTCCTGCGCTCCCTCTGTACGAAAATAGTTGCAGGCTTAGGTCTCCTTTCCTCTCTGTTATTATAAATCCTGAATGCCAAGTCTACCAATTGGGACGGACTCATCTCTGTGACGCCGTCCACCTTTGCTAATTTCCTCCTTATATCTGCTGCACTATGCGTAATGTACGCCATAGCGATCAGACGGGCATTTTGTGGGGCATCCGGATTTATATCCGTATGGGTGCTGTATGTTTGGATGATTCTTTCGAGTAACTCTTGGGTCCTCGTTAGCACGCTGTTCCAGCTGCAATATTTTATTGAAATTTTTCTATTTTGGGATTCCTTGCTGCAGACCTACCAGTAAACACTTCTTATAGTGTTCCAGCATTCCCATTCTCCCATTATTCGGGTCCCAGTTGGGATCTACTACTGAGACAGCCACCTCTGGTTCTGGGGACTCTATATCTTGTTGGTAGAGACGATCAGCCTCCTCCCTGGCTTTCCTAAAAACCATCCTGTGCTCATCTAAAGTCAATAAAATTTGCAACATTGACTGTATATCTGCCCAGTTAGGGCGATGGGAGAGGAAGATGGAGGCAAACAAGTTTGCTATCCTCTTAGGGTCTTGCCGGTAGGATGGTACAGAGCTCCTCCAATTTAGGAGGTCTGCAGTACTAAAGGGGTGATGTAACCAAAAACACCCAGCAGACTGCCCGTGTTCATTCAAACCATCCATTGGCATTTGCCGCAGCGGGAACTGTCCTGCTTTAGGGCACCTCTTTTTCCCAGAGTGGGTACTCCGTCTGGTGTGGGAAGGAGATGCCATTTTATTTTCTTCCCCAGAGGACAGTGGGGGCTGTGGAGTCTCAGGGGTCCTCACAGGAGTGGCATTGTCATGTGGAGGATTCTGAACAGATGGGTTTAAGGTATTTTAACAGATTATAATCCTCCTCTTCTAACGTTGTCCCCATGCTGTTGTCCTCAGAGGGAGGGGAAGGTTTATCCCTTCTCTGTGCCATCTGGCGAGCCTCCGCCATATCCAATTTATGGAGGGCATCTTGTAACTGGTCTCTCATACTTTTTCTTTTTAAAGATTTATTTATTTATGCATACAAGCTGGGATGCAGGCCAGAGGCGTGAGGCGGTGAGAGAGCTCAACAGAGGCAGAGTAGGGGGAGCAGAACAGGCAGATAGACCGAAACACACTGCTGAGGGGAGCAGTGGGCGAGGCAGGAGAGGTCTGCTGCCCCATGTGGGAAACTCCCTGGCTGGGCATCGAACTCTTGTTGCAGCTGCCGACAACTCCACAGCGCGGCACCCAACCCGCTGCGCCACCAGGGAGGCCTGTCCCTCATACTTTTAAAAGCTGACTCAGAAGCAGTAAGATTTTTGTTCATTGGAAACTGTATCTGGTCCTGCATACTTTTAAAGGTCGAATCAAAAGCAGTAAGATTTTTGTTTATCTGGTCCTGCATACTTTTAAAGGCTAACTCAAAAGTAGTACAATTTCCATCCTTCATATTCTTAATAGCTAAATTAAGAGCCTGGATTTGCTCTTGCATATTCTCATTAGAGAAAGCAGAATGTCCACTTCTCACAGAACCAAAAATATAACAAATGAGACTTGAACATATCACCAAAAAGAGACCCAGAAGCACCAATTGTAACACAGGGATGGCTTGTAAACCACCCATGGATGCGTACATCAGCAAAATCATCTGCCATATTCCAGTCTCACCAAATTGTTTATGCTCATGAAACTGGAGGTAATTAATATTCAAAGGAAAGAGGGAATTTAAACTTAAGTTTGGAAAAAAAACTGAACGACTTATGCTAGAGAGAAAATTGCTGAAACTGATGGTTGAGGCCATGTTTGGGTCAAAAAAAAAAAAAAATACCCGCAAGAGAGAGCTGTACGCAAGGGAAGAAGAAAAAAACCAACTTATCGAGACTTGAAACCAAGATTATGCCACGTGTCCTGCAGACTCAATGCACTTAGGGTGCCAATGCAAGTTACTTTGGGCTGGTCAACCACAGATGTAATGTGGTCAACCATGTTGGGCGCTAAATTGTTAGAGGGCAACCCCGATACACAATGGGGTGCCTGACTGTGGGTTCTCACCTGTGCGCTGAAAAAGGACTTACAATAAGAACAATTGCAGGCACTCACAAAAAGGTTAATAAAAGGTTTAGTTACAAAAAGGAAGGGAAATTAAAAAATGGATAACTGAGGGACAAAAGAGGAAAAGAGAGAGAGAGAGATAAATCTCCAGATACATCCTACCAGACCCGAAGAGCTGGAAATCCCCAGTGGCTCGCTGTAGCCGGCGAGAAGTCAAGAGGCCTCCAAGGTCCAAAACTCTGGTTATATAGCCAACCTGGCTGCTTAACTCCACCCCTCAGTTCCCAGCAATCCTCTCTTCGAGATGATGATGAAATTAAAGGATTAGTAGCCCTTAGTGTCTTGGATCTCTTTGGTCTGATGTGGGGTCCATAAACCTGTCTGTGGAGTTTGTTGCAGACGTCCTTTTCTCCCCCCAACAGAACTGGCCTTCAATCCCACCACTAGGGATGGATTCTCCAGTCAGGCTCGTGGCAGCTGTGAACACCTGCCTGCCCCCGCAACTCAGCCATCTGGTTCAGAGACAGGCCTGCACTTCGGGCTGACCCCTCAGCAGATGGCCCATTCTTCTGAGACGAGTGTGCAGTTTTGCATTGCAGCAATAGCAAGAAACTCAATTTTGCCTCATCCCAACTTGCCTCTAAAAATGTGTCCTCTTTCAAGGACCAGGCCTCTTTGGGTAGTCAGGGGATGGTGACGATAACAGTGGGGTCAGGCTAACGGCGTGTTCTCAAGCTGCTCCTCCTTCAGCCCAGCCGATGTTTCAGTAGCCCTGGCCTTGCGCGTCCTTCCTACCAAGTGCACTCAGTAAGCTCAGAGTCACCTGGAGCTCTCTGACCGTGACCGCAGGGGACTGTTCAACTTGCCGCTTTTTGTCAGCACTAAATTAGCAACCTCTGGAGAACCGCCCTTCAGGGAACTGCAGACCAGTTGGTGCCTGTAGTTTGCTGATTCACATACTTGTGGGCACTCTCCCTGCTTCCTTTCATGGGACGTTCTGACTCAATGTTTACAGAACCTGGTTACCTGTTGGGAACAAAATCAAAAATTTGGAGCTAGACAACAGGTCAAGACTGGAAGAGCAGGGCGAAGACGACACTTGGAGCATGATCTTGGACCCAAAGTGAATGGTTTGGCTTTTTAAAGTTAGAAAAGTGGCATTTCTCTCCAAAGTCAAGTGTGCAAACCAGATCCCAGCTCAGGCTGCACGGTAGAGCCACCTCCTCTAAGCACAGAAGCCTTCATCCCGAGTCTGGACTAGGTGTCAGAAGTGATTATGCTACAATAAAATCTCTTTTTGGGCCTCCCTGGTGGTGCAATGGTTAAGCGCAGCACTATGAAGCTATCCAGAGCCACTGCAGCACAAATTCAATCCCCGGCCAGGGAGATTCCCACACGGGCCAGGGAGATTCCCACACGGCGCAGCAAACCTCTCCTACCTCGTCCGCTGCTCCCCTCAGCAGTGTACTTCAGTCGATTTGCCTGTTCTGCTCCCCACTCTCTCTCTGGTGAATCCTCTTACCACCCCACACCTCGCCTACACCCCAGCTTGTATGCATAAATAAATAAATCTTTAAAAAATACATATATAAAAATAAAATCTCTTTTTTGCTCTAAGCTCCCCAAGTGATCTGGGTATATAGCCAAGTGGCAACCCCTGATTTAAATCTCAGGGCCACTTATTTCCAAGACACTAGTAGAGTCTTTGGTTAATGTTCCCAGAATAAGCCAGTTTCTCTAGCTTAATTGTTTGTAACTGGAGTTGGTAATTAGGTTCTTTGGAAATCCCTGTGGCACTGCGTGGTGTGATGCCCAGTGTGGTATCTGCGGCCTCCAGCTGGCAGCCGAACCTAAGTTTGACGACCCAGAGCATACATAGTCTAGCAATCACACAGTGAAAAGATCTCGTCTCTCAAATTTTTATTATTGAATATTTTTAACATCCAGGAAGCAACATAACCGGCACTTTCACACATATTCCACTTCAGCCAGTTTTTGCTGTTGTTCCCTAAATCAACCCATTTGTAATAGGTTAGCTGTGTTTCCAGGGGTGGAGCTTCTCCTGGCCTTTCAGTGGGGACCTCACCGTGATGGCAGGAGTGGGACTGTAGGTCAGGCGACGCTGCTGGTGCATCTCTTCGTCTTGGTTTTGGCGCAGGAGCAGAAGTGTGCCTGGCGTCTTCCTGCTTTCCATTTTCTTCCCCATCTCCTGATGCTGAAGACTCCTTTCTGGGTCCGTTTTTCCCCACAATTCCTACCTGACCTTCACAGTACATTTAGCTGAGTTACTACAAAGCAGGTCCAAGGCAGAGAGCTATGTTTTTTAGTTTGTTTGTTTGTTTGTTTTAAGAAACAATTCTGGGCCTTCCTGGTGGTGCAAGGAGTTAAGTCTCAGCACTATGAAACTATCCAGAGCCACTGCAGCACGAGTTCGATCCCCGGCCAGGGAGCTGACCCACAGGGCGCAGCAGACCTCTCCTGTCTCCCTGCTGCTCCCCTCAGCAGTGTATTTCAGTAGGTCCACCTGTTCTGCTCCCCACTCTGTCTCTGGTGAATCCTCTCACCA
>PVIJ01001188.1:5000-52866 GCA_004024925.1 Scalopus aquaticus | reverse complement strand
TGTGTATCCATAAGAGTATATAGTTCACTTGGTGTTTTCAAAATGTACATAAATGCTATTGTCCTGAACAAATCCTTTTGCAAATTGCTCTTTTTACTCAATGTTACATTTTCAAGATTGATCCACGTTGATTCCTGTAGCTCCCTAGCTCACTTTAACTATTGTGAAATATCCTATTGAATCAGCATACCACGGTTTATGCGCTCCTTTGTGGCTAGACGGTGGATTTTTAATTTTTCACAGTCGGAAACATCACTGCATTCTTGGCTTGTGTGTACTTGTGTGGATGAGCTGAAATGGAATGACTGGACGTGTCTTCATGTGCTGAGCGATAACCCTGTATTTACACTCCACACAGAGGAAAAGCCCCCTCCAGCACCTTGTTGAAGGAGAATTAGGCCCAATGCCTGGTAAACACAGGAAGGCAGACTTAAGAAGGACTGCTGTGTGGACTTTGCAGCAGAAGTGAGATTGGACTTGTGCAAATACGGTGCATAGAAACCTTGTTTCAGAGGCTGAGAGGCCTCAGGGTTGTTCTTGTGTGCTGCAGAACAGGTGGGGGACACATGCCCTGCGTGGCCAGTGGGAAGGGCTTTTTTTTGCGGTCAAGCAGCTCAGCCCCAAAGGCAGCAGGGAGAAGGGGAGATGGGGAGATGGAGAGCTCGAAAGGGGAGTGCGGGTCAGCGGGTAGAAGGTGATCTAGGGGAGAGAGAGTCTGGAACAAGGGGATTCTTGCAAGGGAGTCTGACAGGGACCCTGTGCGAGGTACACCAGAGTGTTCTGATGCCAAAGGATTTTTGCTGCAACTGGACCAAGGTGGCCACAGTCAGAGGCCACAGTCACGGCCAGGACCTGGTTTGGAAGAGGACTCGGAGGCACCTGCGGCAAGTTTGGTCCAGGAGAGAATCTTTGTCAAATGTCCCTAATCCTTAAGGGTCAGGTGGGGGTGGGGGAGAAGCTCAAGAAGGAGAAGAAAGATTGGGCAGGAAGGAATGGGAAGAAAATAAAAGGAGAATGTTTGGAATGAGGCGGGTGTGCGCACTGGACCGAAAGTGCTGAGGGCAAATAAACTGGAGCTCCCAGGGCAGGTGGGGCGGGGTTTGGCGACCTTGGCCGGTGAGGAGTGGGGGCGGGGAGTGAGCCAGCAAGCAGGGCTACTCCGGACAGGGCTAGATGTGGAGGGAGGAGAGAGAGAAGCTAGAGGGACTGCTTGGCTCTGGGGGTTAACCCGGAGTAGAGAGAAATGGGAAGACTGGGACAGCAAAGCAGGGAGGGGAAGGATCTAGAGAAGAGCAGAGGGACTGCCATCCTTAAAAGAAGGGATATGATTATAAGAGGAAGGAAGAAGGAAGAAACATGGGAGCAGGTGGAGAATGATGGGTGGACTTGGTGATAAGAAGTCAAGGTTGGGCCTCCCTGGTGGCGCAGCGGTTGAGCACTGCGCTGTGGAGCTGTCGGCAGCCCGCGATGCGAGTTCAATGCCCGGCCGGGGAGAATCCCACATGGCGCAGCAGATCTCTCCTGCCTCGCCCGCTGCTCCCCACTCTGTTTCTGGTGAACCCTCTCGCCACCCCACGCCTCTGGCTTGTCCCCCAGCTTGTATGTATAAATAAATAAATCTTTAAAAAAAAAAGAAGTCAAGGTCATTCCCTTTCCTTGGTATTTATCTTCTTGCATACAAGGAGAGGCTATGAACTGGCAGTGAGGGGTGAAGCTTTGAGGGCTTTGAAATAATCACTTCAGAGAATGGGAAAGAGACTGAGTTGAGGTTGGTGACTACGGATTTATAGTCCATATATGGATGAGGCTCCGTGTGTGTGTGTGTGTGTGTGTGTGTGTGTGTGTGTGTGTGTGACACGGATGCGTGTGCACACATGTCCTGACTGAGAGTTTTGATTGGGAAGTGCAATGACAGGGAGATAGCCGGGTTGACTCCAAGGGGGAGCGTAAGGGAGTTTGGGGGAATGATGGGATGGTACTACTGGAGATGGGTACATGAGTCTGCATTTGCCAAAGCCTATAAGACTCTGCACCCAAAAGTGAGTCTTACCGTAATTAGAAAAATAAAATCTAACCAGGATGTTGGGGAAGATAGAATGCAAACTGTGGCAAGTGACTAACTGTACTACGAATTGCAATTTTATGATTTATAATAAAATATATTCCAGTTGTTCACACTTCCTGGCTCCCAGCTCCCCAGACAGGGGAACAGTCATGGAAGCACCTTTTATTACAATATTTGGTCTCTGGTCCTCAGTTCCTGAAATCAGCGCTGTAGAGGCAAAGTAGGTGCCTTGTCATCTATAATAACCCCCTTTTAACCACATTTGAATTTATGTGAATGAGGTAAATTTGTGGAAAGCACCAGGAATCGGGGCTAGTTGCCAGGGGAGCCAACCTCTGGGTTAGAGTTGGCACCTTCGGTCCCACCCCCAATCTCCTGGGAAGGGAGGGGCTGGGTGGAGCCAGTGGCCAGTGAGTGCTGGTCCATCATCTGTGTGCTGTGTGATGAGCCTCCACTGGGGAGGTCGGTAACCCGGGCGATTTGGGGGAGTGTGTGAGCGACGTGCTGAGAGGGCGCTTCCCCCACCCGGCCTGCTGCAGACCCCGCCTGGCTGTGCCTGATGACCTACTCTTCCATGAACTAGTAGCCCAGTAAGTAGAACGTGGGTCCCAGAGTCGCTTTCACCGCATTAAAACCCACTTTCATAAAATGGCAACTCCTTTGAGATAAAGGGACTATTTCCATGAGGGGCTTCTAACCAAATTCACAGGGGATCTGTGCTTAGACCCGTCCAGAAGACAGGCCATTTTCAGAGAAACCACGCTTTCCTTCCAGTGACGCTGCCCCTAACAGCAGACCTGTCAGGACGAGAACCGCTCTCTAAGTTCAGTTGTCATATAAAATTAAGTCCAAAGGAGAACTGCTCTTAGAATTTCCTGACCTTCTGAACTTGAACTGCACTCTTCTCTGCAAGCAGGCATGGATGAAATTGAGACGCTGGAGTGCGAAAACCCCTGTCTCTCAGAAGTGCCTGAATTCCAGTGTCGTCTTCTTGAACCTACAAGCAGAATTAAGAGTGCTAAATCCATAAAAATGCAAATAGACCATCCAACCCCCTGCCTAGTTTCCTTCAATATCCTCTGAAACTGTTACAGGAACCGGCCGCCTCAGCAGTGGGAGCCAGCAGGAGCGGTGGAGTTCTTTCACCCTGCTGCCCCACCACAAGTCACTGAAACGGGTGGACAGAGGCAACAGGGGCAGACGAAGGGCAACAGGCAGGAGGCCGGGTGGAAGGATGGAATGGCCACCCACCTGCTCAGGTGATGGTCACCACTGGTCACCAGTGCTGGACAGCACTGGCCAGTAGTGATGGTCACCACTGGTCCCTCAGAGGCGGTGTCAAAGACACCCAGTGTTAACAGCTCTTTGTGAGTTGTTGGGTTAGAACAACAACAAACAGCTCTTTGAGACACCAGGCCCAGGGCCTCTGGGGCTCCTTTCAGGCAATGTCAGAGATGGGACCAGAGGCCTTGTCTCTGACAGAGTCCTTTGGCTCCTCTTCCCTCCTTGGAGAGTGGCTGCTGGATACTTCTTTTCTTCTTCCTTCTTTGGAAGCCAGGAACGTATAAGAGGGGGTCCTCAGGAAAGGGACGTGTCCCAGGACCCCACCCCCACCTCAAGCCAGAGAGATCCAAGACAGCTAGGACTACGAATCCCAGAATGCCATCATCACTGAAGGAAGGATGCTGAGGACTGAGGGTGGAGTTAAATGGTTTTGGGATTTAAAAAACCAGACCTGTGAGCTAGATCAAGACACAGCAACCTACTGTTCCCTCACTCGTCCATTATTAGATGAGTCCTCGTGGTGCTCCCCACCAGGGAGGACTCAGAGAAGATTCTCTTACCTCTCAGGGCAATGAATGCCATAGGCCTCTAAGGAAAAGTCCCAATTCTCAAAAGAGAAGTCTATTGCCCGGAGCTTGATTTGACTGCAGAAGGCGCTTCCCTCTTCCTGAGAAGAAAGACCATCCAGAACTAAACCATCCAGGCATTTCCTTGGCTTTGTAGGGTATTGTGTAACAGATCTTGGCTCCAGATTCTTCGCTGATCACAATGCCCCTCGTGAGCTTACAAGGAACTCAGCTCCGGGGCACGTACCCAAGATACGATGATCATGAGCAGGGCCTTTGCCAGCTGAAACTAGCCCAGCAGCAAACTCCAGCCCCATGGCCGTCTCGTTAGACCAGTCCTTCCCCCTTGTTTGCTCATGAGCGTGACAGCCAGGCTCCAGAAACCAACTGAGAGGAAGGGGGGGTGGGGGAACAGCTCGTTGCTTTCTAGAACTTCACTAGACCCCCATAACCAGAGCACACCCCAACTGCTAGGAAGCTGTAGCTGCAGCATTGAAGATAGTGAGAGCCTCAGCGGAACTGGTGTACACTTGCAAGTACCACTGCCGGAGAGCGTCTCCCCCATTCCCATCAGCACCTGCATTTTTCAGCAAGTGGACCTCTCCGCGGGGCCTCGCCCGTCCCTGCCTCGCCTCCGTCGTGCTCCACCCGGTGACCCTGGCGCCTCTGCCTCACAATGGGAGAGGCCACCTTAACGTGTAGCGTGATGTTGGTTACCGATGCCTCGCAGTGATTCGGCACTGTAGGACACCCCGCTGGGACACCCACACTTGAACTCTTCATCAGAGGGGCCTCTGCTGAAAATGCAGAAGCGAAACATCGAGCAGGATGCACTGTCACTACTGGCTTTTTTGCTACAGTGGTTGTGGATGCCCGGATGGCTTCAGACTCCCCGTGGGCTGCGCAGGGAGGAGGCTGCACCCCAGCAGATGCCTCCTGCGGTGCCCGGATCGGCTCCTCTGCTATTGTGGAAATGGAAACACGAGAAATTAGCAGTCAAGCTACTTGGTTAAAACAGGTTGAGCCCCCCTTAGGCGCCTTCCTGGGTCTGTCTGAGCGCACACTGCTGCTCATGGGTCCCAAGCTTAGGGAGTGTGCTCAGGCTCCTGTTCTTCTAATAGCGATTGTTACAGCTCCCTGGTGCCCTGTGTGCTAGCGAAGGTCTTAAATGCATGTTTGCCGCTCTCAGCGACACATCAGATGGTCTTGCTGTGCTAGAGAAAGAGAAACCACATGACAGTGGATAAACAAGAAAAGCGGTTTTCCCCTGAGGCCTGGCTTCATGACCTGTGGGTTTCACGGTGAGGCCAGAGAAGTTTCACTCCAGCGGTGACAGTGCTGCAGAGACCAGATTTTTGGTCAGTCTTTCATGCATGAGAGGGTAACACAAGGGGAGAATTGTTCACTGAACAGAGGCCATAAGATTCAGGTTTCTCTACTACTGTGGCACCTATGAAGGCAAATCAAAATCTACATTAGGGAATTTGTGCCAGGTGAAAGGTGTAGAGCAATGCAGTAAAATTAGAGAACTTACGAGAATGTTTCGAAATGCATAAAACAAACTATACAGGATTACCCAGGAAATCAATTGCATAGAAGTCATAAAATTTTTTTTTTTAAGATTTATTTATACAAGCTGGGGTACAGGCCAGAGGCGTGGGGTGGCGAGAGGGTTCACCAGAGACGGGTGAGGAGCAGAACAGGCAGATCAGAAATACACTGCTGAGGGGAGCAGCGGGCGAGGCAGGAGAGGTCTGCCGCACCATGTGGGATTCTCCCCGACTGGGCATCGAACTCGCATCACACTCTGCTGACAGCTCCACAGCGCAGCGCTCAACTGCTGCGCCACCAGGGAGGCCCCAGAAGTCATAAAATATTTTTAATGTGCTACAGTAATACGTGCGTCTTAAGATCTGGCAACAATTTGATGGCTAAGTATTAGATCTTTGCAGTAGTGATGGCGCTGACAGTATTTCAAGGTGCACACATTGGACGTCACATCATAAAAGATCTCGTCCTCAGGGCAGCTCCCACCACTCCTGGCACTGGTAGGGCGGTCACCAGTTGTCTGCAGGCAGAGCTGAAGGAAACACTGTATTCGCTTAGGGCTAGTGAGATACAAAACCGTCCCCTGTCCAAGTTCATGGACTCTATGGGTCTGTCCCAGGAGCCTGCAGGTGCTGGGCCTGGCCACCGGTGTTGAGCGCCCCGGGGCTCGGCCAGTTGAGTGGGACCAGGGCAGACCAGCTGCGGGAAGGCCCAGGCAAGGCGTAAAGCACTGCGACTCCATCAAGGAGCAGTTGCTGCTCTGCACAAAAAATGGGATGATGTGGTGCGACAGGCTGTCACTACAGAAACCGTTTTGATGGAGTGGGCGCCAGGCTACAGAGGCGAGGGCACCAGCAAGGGGCAAGGACAGCAGGCAGTCACCCCTGAAAACCTGGTGCTGGTCAGGTCAAGGGCAGGCAGCGCTTCCTCCATGTCAAAGGGAAACTGGTTTTTGCTTTTGACAAAAAGTGCATGCACACAGTGGAATACTACTCAGCAAGCAAAAAGATAAACACATGCAATTCGCAGCAACGTGGATGGAGCTCGAAGGGCTCATGCTCAGCAAAATAAGCCATAAAGAAAAAGAAAAATATCGAAGGGTTTCACTTACAGGAGGAATATAGAGGGGCCAAAGAAGAGATCAAGAGGAGAAAATAACACAAAAAACAAAAACAAAAACTAGCAGGCATCCATAAAAGACATTCTACAGGGGAGGGGAAGGGAAAGAGCACAAGGGACTATGGTGACAGTTCACGGGTGGTTTGGTGGTGGGAAACCTAGGGGGAATACAAAATATTATAAAGGATATAAATAAAAAATTTAAAAGAAAGAAAAGGAACTGTCTCTCCCGGCCTGGATAGCCTGGGCCCCATTTGCTCAGCGCGGGCCACGGGATCTCGTGGGGCGTCCTCACGAGCATAGCCCACCTCAGTGAGCTGCTCTCTCTCGCCTCGTCTTGTGCATCTGAGAATTGCTCGGCCTGGAACAGCCACGCACTTCATCGATGACAACACAGAGGCCCAGGGAGGCCCAGCTGTGTCCGCCGGCTGAAGTGGGGCTTTGTTTAGCTTACTGGCCTCAGTGTCCCATCAGGCAGCTTTCGGCGAAGGTAAACTCAGGTGTAGAGGTGAGAGGTGAACTAAGAGACACACAGTTCTGTTGGGGGTTTGGTGAAGTACATCGTCTCCCTAGAGATAAGGAGCACGGACAGTGCGCTGCTGTTCCTGAGGTATAATTGGCAGTTTTCCCGAGTGTTTTGTGGAGACAAACTGGCTCGCTCTTTTAGTCTCTCAAATACCTGTTGAGGGTCCCAACCCAGACTCCACCACAGCCACAGTGTGGAGTTGCCCCCACACTTCCCTCGTGGCTTCTCTCCGGTCTCCTCTGTGCCCCGACACCCTCTCCTTCCGCAGCCCTCGGCCCCCGCCTGGGTCCCGTGGCATTCACTTTTCTTGCCTCCATTCTCCTTGCCCTTCTAGTTAGTTCTTCCGTTCGTTACCTCCCCACCCTTTCTGTCTTTTCTGGTCCAAAGATTTCTTGCCTGTCCCAACCTCTGTCTTTTCACAAGAAAAATATGCTCCCTCCAATTTTGTCCTAAACAGTCTCTTAATTCTCAAAACAAAACTAGCTAGAAATGTGGAGACGCGTGGGTGCTTCTGACTGGCCAGGCCAGCACTGCTTATTCGCAGATTAAGTCCAGAACAGAATGTCTCTTTCCAGGCACTCGCTGCAGAGATTGACTAACGACTACTAAAGAGTAGCAGTGGCTCAAACACAGTGACTCATTCTTTTTATCAGTAAAATTCTCAGCAGGTAAACAAAACCATTAGCAGTGGTTTTAGACACAGGGCCTCTGTGTTAGCGGCTCAGTCCTGCCGCACGTGGATGTGTATCTCGCCTGTTCCGCGGACTCCATCTCGTCGCCCTTGGCTGCTCGGGAACAGTGAACTAACCCTAGAGCCACCCCAACCCGAGAGCCAACCACACCCTCGCCCTCAGGACCCGGGGGTGCCCAGTGCATTCTCTTTTAATTTTTACTTAAATAAGGGGGAACACTCATTTTAAAAAACAGTTTTGTTGAAATGTCATTTACATACTATTAAAACAACTCTTTAGTCCAGAGTGCAGAGATTTTCAGTGAGTTTACAAAGTTGTGTGGTGGTTGCCGCAATCCAATTTCAGAACATTTCTATCACCCCCAAAAGATTATTGTGCCCTTTAGGAACCATACCTGGCGCTCCCCTCTGTGCCAGGCAACCTCTGTCTACCTTATGTCTCTGTTCTGGACATTTCTTATCAGTAGCACCATGAGATACGTGATCTGAGACTGATTTCTTTTACTCAGCATGCTTTTAGATTCAAGAAAAGTCCAATTTCTATTTGTTTCCCTATCACGGAATTAGACGATATGAAGTCAGAAAGGTATAACAAGTGTATCAGATGCGGTGGGCTCTTTCTTCCCCCCACAAAACTGTAGCCAGTCCATCGCCAAGTAGACTGGGCAAGTTGAGGGATTTGGGCCCCTGCAGCGGGAAGACACAGCCTGGCCTGAAAAGTTCCCTGAAGTTAATCGGGTTCCTGCTCTAGAACTGCCGCTACCACCACCCCTAAGGAGGTCTTGGGGGTCCAGCGGAAAGAGCGGGTGCTTTATGGCGCTCAGCCTGGATGGCAGATGCCACGCTACACCCTGCATGCCAGCTGCCTCATGAATCCCCCCGAGTGTGGAGTAGATTGTCTGCAGTTAACAGGGAAGGAGACCGAGACTCTGAGAGGTTAAAAATCAGTCACCCAAGATCCCACAGTCAGTAAATATCAAATGCCAGGACTTGAAACTAGTTCTTAGAGACTCCAGGGCTGTTTTCTTAACCTTTATGCTGTCCTGGCTCTTATGAATGAGCAACTGAAATAACAAAATGATCCCTGGGGACCAAAGCAGGTGCCTCCTGCAGGCCCTCTGAGGGGTGGGGATGCAGGTGGCTCTGCTCTCCCAGGTGTCCCTGTGCCCCACACCCCGTAGATTCAGCTGTCTCTACTGAAGAAATTCATGAAAAGGGAAAGTCATTTTGGGGGGATGAGTTCCATCCAGAAAGTTCTATTTCCTTGATGGTAAATGCTGCTTCTCAAGAGCAGCTCATCGCTGGAGAAAGACATTTAGCTAACAAAGGAGTTTGGGATTCTGTTCAAAAGACACTGTTTTAAAGAGTGTCTGGTCAAGTTCCCTTGTGGTGATACAAGAGGAAGGAAGGTTATAAAGTTATTTTCAAAGAAACCACGTTCTACTGCTTCTCTTACCTGTGTGTGTTCCCTGTTTCCTGTTCCTGTAGCTCAGAAGAAGCGTCCCCACTTGCCTGTCTTCTTGGCAGAGTCCTCCCCGGCTCCTCAGATCTTCCCAGTCAGAAGCTCTCCTGAATGTAACCAGCAACGGGCTACCCCATGCCCCCCTGCAGACCTTCACAGAGGAGGAGATGATGATAAAGAGCACAGGTGAGGGGCCTCCCTGGTGGCCTAGAGGTTAGGTCTCAGCGCTATCACTGCTGCGGCCTGAGTTCAATCCCCAGCCGGGAAGAGTCCCACATGGCACAGCAGACCTCTCCTGTCTCCCCGCTGCTCCCCTCAGCAGTGGATTTCAGGGGATCCACCTGTTCTGCTCCCCACTCTGTCTCCAGTGGATCCTCTCACCCTTGCACCTACTACATCCCAGTTCTTCTAATAAAAGTAAATTGTCATTAAAAAGAAGAAGAAAAAAAAAACAGGTGAGTCAGCCTCCCGGTCTCACCCCCATATTCCTCAGTTCCCGTTGGGGCCACACTGTGAAATAACATGCTGTGTGACACGGCAAGGAGGGGACAGGCCAGCTAAGTTAGTTGACCTTAAATTTGGGGGAGGAAAAAGGAATATTCAAAGAATGTCCTGTCCTATTAAAAGAATAAAATTTGATCAGTATCTTTTTTTCCTACAGTTAAAAAATTCGCCCAGGAACAAATTGCCCCTTTGGTGTCCACGATGGATGAAAATTCCAGAATGGAGAAGTCAGTCATACAAGGCCTGTTTCAGCAGGGGGTAAATGGTGCCCAGTCCTTTCCTTTCACGCTCCTGCCCCCCCGGTGTCCTGTTCCTGCGTCCCTGTGGGGCCTGCAGAGGCAGCGAGACCGCCCCGCCTCTCCTAGCCTGTGTGCTCTTCAGCTTGAGGTCCCGGTTTAAGATCTTCTTTTAATGAATTAACCTTGTAAATTACAGACACTGTGCTTTTTAAGTCAAAGATCAAAAGCAAGAGTGTGTGATTTATTCAGACCAGCAGTACTAAACTGGGGTTATTTGCCACACCCCCCTCCGCGCCCCAAGAGCCACTTGGCACCGTCTGGAGACATGTTGGACTGTCAAAACTGGGGGTGCTACTGGTATCTGGTGGGTTGAAACCAGGGGTGCTGCTGATCACATCACAGTGCATAGGGTGGTCCCCCCCACACACACACACAAGGTGTGACCCAGCTCAACAACACTGAGGTTAACACTTTGTGTGCCGGTGCCCTTTAAATTTACCAGCCCTTGGGGCCGGCCATTTTCTGTGCCACCGCATGAATGGTAGAAGCATTCAATAAAACACACACAACTCCTGAACTACTGGATATTAAAAAAACGGTCATATCTCTCATAAAACACCTTACACTTTCTCCAAAACAATGTGTAAAGCTTCTAGACTGAGTACGATCAAAGAAATAGCTCCTAATAGTTCCAAGTAAGTCCACTGTGGCGTGAAAAACCAGAGACTAGATGAACACGTATTAATACGTGAGCGGCTGCCTGATACTGGTGACAAAAACAACGCACTAATACGTGAGCGGACCACGGAGTGTTAAGGAACCTTTAGTAAGCTTTGCCGGGAGGCCGTTTTGGCCTGAATCCCTACGTGGGGGGGTCAGCTTTGAAGCAGAGGCAACACCTGGACAACCACATTCTTGTTTGTTAAATCTCAGAGGCCTGCGATTGTCTGGGCTTCGGGGCAGGAAGAGCAGGCCTGGTAGCGGACGGGCGGGAGGGGCAGCCTCCATGGGGAAGCTCCGAGGAGAGGATTTCCAGAGCGCTGACGCACCTGCCAGTGCTCCTCGCCATGGGTGCAAGTGGTAGTTATTTATTTATTTATTTATTTATTTTGACTACTGAGGGTCTCCCAGAACCCAGAGCTCTCTTCAGCGCGCTGGCTGACATCTTGTGTTTGCATTTGAAACCTTGCGCTTGCTTGGGTGGTTTTCTTTCTTCCCGTTGCAAGGAGACCAGCTTTCCCCGCCATGTGCAGTGCTGATCTTGCTCACTTCCTTTCGGCCACGAAACTCTTGGAGAAGCAGGATTTTGTTGGGGCCCCAGCGGCACCCACGGGTCATTTCCCTCAGCCAGGGTTCCCCTTCTCTTTTCGCAGAACTTCTCGGCTTCTTGGGAAAGTCCTGGGGTCCTGGCGTTTGCACAGCGCTCCCACCGAGCGCCTGGTGTGGGCGGGGCGTCCGGCTGTTGGCCGCCTGCGGGCTGCGGGCCACGCCCCTCTGACTGGCGTCTCCTGGCCAGTCGGCTGGAGGCACAGTCCTGCTCCGGCGGCGCAGCCTCGTCTGACTCCTGACCCGATATCCAGCCCTGCAGCCACCCACTGCAGCCCCAGCGCAGGAGAACTTGTGGCCTTTTTAGAGAAACTGCACCCCGAACTGCTTTTCCATAGATACTTAGGGTGCCACGCAGGTTGCAGGTGGCCCGAGCCCTCAATTCTGCCCCCAGAGCTCCACTGCTGGCTCTCACCACTTCAGACCTCCCCTTTGTGGCTTACCCCCACGTCAGCTTAGCTTCTGTTCAGCTTCAAATATCACGGTCGCAACCCAGGCTGCAGCTGGGCATGCTTCCAGAAGGGCGGAGAGAAAGCCAGAAGCATGGCCCAGGCCTGTGGACAGCGCCGGGGCTGGGGCACACACACCCCCTTCTCTTTCTGAGAGAAGGACACGTAAGGCTGCTGGGCCAGGCAGGCCTCACGCTGCAGCCGCAGTGGCCTTTGAATGTTTACCTGGCTTCACCAGGGGCTGGGCCTTGTCTAGCACGCTGGTAGCAGACACGACTGTGACTGCCTGCTGGCCACCCGACGTGCTGAAACAGCCCGAGCAGCGGTCCAGTATCTGGACTGAGAGCCGAGGTGGAGGAGCCACGACGGAAGAGATTGTGCCACGTGGAAGCCACGGGCTTCTGCCTGAGGAGGGGTGCCTTCCTCCAGTGTCCCTGTTACACTGAAATCAATATAAAGGGGGCTGTGTTGAAAAACCACCCCAAAACACCACCTCTGGTGTTGGCTGGCAACAGCAGTTCTTAGCAGTGAATCATCAGGATGTATTTACATTACATAAGATATGTTCTCATTATTCTGTTGTCCTGCAAAGCACTTTTATTTTTCGATTCCCAGAAAGAAACAAACATTAGTTCTAACATGTAATTACCACCACCCCGCCTCGTGATTCCTGTGCCCCAGGAGCATGGCGGCCCCTGCAGGCGGAGGTGTCCTTGTCCTGAACCACAGCCGCTGGCATGAGACCCGAGGGTCGTGCAGTGGACACAGATCTGTTCCTTCATCCTGTTCAAATCACCATCGTTTCCGTAGTAGGTTTCTTGGTTACTTCTAACATAGCAAAATAGCCATACCAAATGAAAAGAAAATAGACCTAGAAAATTTCAAAATTAAGAACTTACATAGTTATGATTTTTTGGAACTTGTTCTTCAAGAAATGGCCCATCTCGAAATAGCTTTCTTAGCCTGTTTTCTTGTTTCCATTAGTTGATGGGTGTTGAGATCGACACGAAATACGGAGGCACCGGAGCTTCATTTTTCTCCTCCATCCTGGTGATCGAGGAGTTGGCCAAAGTGGACGCCTCCGTGGCCGTGCTCTGTGACATCCAGAACACGATCATCAACACGCTGTTTAAAAAGCACGGAACCCAGGAGCAGAAGGCTGCCTACTTGCCCAAGCTGGCCACAGAAATGGTGAGTTGGGAGGAGCTGTTGGAGCGGATCTGATCTTTCCTAAACCTGGGGTATTTTTTTTTAAGATTTATTTTTATTTTGCATACACGTTGGGGTGCAGGCCAGAGGTGTGAGGCGGTGAGAGGGTTCACCAGAGACAGAGTGGGGAGCAGAACAGGCAGATTGACCGAAATACACTGCTGAGGGGAGCAGCGGATGAGGCAGGAGAGGTCTGCCGCACCCTGTGGGAATCTCCCCGGCTGGGCATCGAACTCGCGCCACAGCTGCCGACAGCTCCACAGCGCTGCACTAACCCGTTGCGCCACCAGGGGTACCCTAAACCTGGGGTATTTTCAGGAGAAAAGTAGCCGTAATGCTGACTCTGCACCCCAGGAGCAACATCAACTCAGCAAGCAATGCTCAGTAAACAGATGCTTCTAGAAAAATACATTCTACCTCTCATTTGCCACTCAGAAATTTAAAGAATAATCACCAGGCAATAAGATAATTTTTCTGTCCCCATTATCTTTCTAACACCTCGGTCGATGGTTTCCTTTACATGGAGGTATCATGATGAGAACCAATTTAATTAAACTTAACATTGAGTACTTAAGTCCTTAAACCTGTCTTAAACAAATAGTAGCCTCTACTTTGGAAAACAAGACTGTCAGAATACCATTATCGTGGTGATAAGCACAGACTTTGTAAAGTAGCTTCTGACAAATATGTTGGCCTCGGTGTTTGTCTGCGAGTGGGACCCAGTTAATAACTTGGAATTGTTTTCCTCACACTTGTAGTTAGGAAGCTTCTGCCTTTCCGAGGCTGGCGCAGGTAGTGACTCATTTGCTTTGAAGACCAGAGCCGATAAAAAGGGAAACTATTACGTCATCAACGGGTCCAAAATGTGGATCACCAGCGCTGAGTATGCCGACTTCTTCCTGGTGATGGCGAACGTGAACCCCGCCGCTGTACGTCTGCAAAGCCCCGCCCTGTTCCCCTCGTCTCCTCTTTTATCCCTTTTTCCTATCTCCAACTCCTTTTTAGGACTTGGTCTTAAATTCTTCATTCTCAGTACTGAAAATGTTAGAAAACTAACATCTTTTCATCCTCTTATTTACTAACCTCCTAAAATATTGTTGATGTGATTTTTAATTACCCAGAACACCTTTTTAAATTATTTCTTAATATGACATGTAGGAAACTAATCTTTAATTTTGTAGAATTTCAAATTTTCTGTTTGATAATGAAGACTTTAAATTCCGCTTTACACTTGTTTTTAAGAATATTTTATTCAGTTGGAGATAGAGTAAAATACATTTTCTCATTTGTCTTTTTTTTCTCTAATGTAGCATTTAATTGAATTAAATTGTAAAACTTTGCCATATTAAGGGAAATTTTAAACATGGAGTTCTCATGATTTTATAGTAAGTAACTTATGGTGGTTTCTGAAAATGTGAGAAATGACCAAGTTCTCGTTTGTGAACCTCACGTCCTTCAAGTAGTCTCGTTTGGTACTGCAAACTCATTGTGATTCTGAATCCGTTAGTATTTATTGCCAAAAACCATTTTTAGTATTCTGTTGACTTTGAAAAACTCTCTAGAAACCAGGGATCTCACCGATCCAGGTGGAAACAGCATTCTGAATCTTCTTTGTAGGGGTACAAAGGAATTACCTGCTTCATAGTTGACCGTGACAGTGAAGGCCTCCAAATAGGAAAACCCGAGAACAAGATGGGGATCCGGGCTTCTTCCACCTGCCCGCTCACATTTGAAGATGTCAAGGTGGGTATGTCAGCATTTCCTACAAAACTGCTGGGAAAGAAGCTTTATGTGGCACTAGGGCTATGCAGAAAGGTGTGGAAATACTAAGTGTGCATAGGAGTGTTTTGTAAAACTCTTGGGCAATGTTATTTTAGCCTCTTTCCCTAGGCACTGTATGTACAATGTATATCACAAGAATGAGGCCAAGAGTGGAAAATTTCTGCACAGCAGCTGGCCTTCAGAATAATGCCGAGGACTGATCACATGGATACATTATAATTTATAGACTAGTGAACCTTATAAAAGTTTATGCATTGTAAACTTGGTGTTGGTGCACCAAATGGGGCTTCAAAGAAATGTGGTGTCGCTACAACAGAGGACACAAGGTGGCGACGTTGCACAGGGAGCGTGGAAAACAACCAGTGAGACCCAAAAGCTTGTGCTTCAGAACTTTCCTGGATGGCACAGGTTGCGATGGGTTTTCTACTCCTCGTGTTAGAATTTGATTTTTTTTAAGATTGATTTATTTATGCATACAAGAACTGGGGTATAGGCCAAAGGTGTAAGGGAGTGAGAGGATTCACCAGAGACAGAGTGGGGAGCAGAACAGGCAGATCTACTGAAGTACAGTGCTGAGGGGAGCAGCGGGGAGACAGGAGAGGTCTACTGCGCCATGTGGGAATCTCCCCGGCGGCCGGTATCGAACTTGTGCTGCAGTGGCTGCAGACAGCTTCATAGTGCTGTGACTTAACCCCTTGCGCCACCAGGGAGGCCCTAGAATTTGATCTTTTTGCTCACAACTGAGCATGTGCTCACAGGTGTCTTTAGAGAAGTCATTTGAGCCTCCCCACTTGGCCCCCCGTCTTCTTCCTACTTTCCCCATTCTGCCCGCTCCCTCTCCTGACCGTGCATATTTTAAAGCTGAGTGTATTTTTCCTCTTGTTTAAAAATTATGAGTGAAACTTTGCAGTCTGTTTTTTTTCTCTCCTTTCTCCTCTACACACACCTCCCTTGGTTTTTATTGGGATGATCTCATGGAAGAAAGCTTTGCTGCTCTTGCTTTAGCAAGTACTTGTGGGTGTTTTTGTTAACTCCCAGTATGTTACCTCACACTAGAGCAGGCAGGTAAGACCTGGGGGAAAACTGTTATTGTCATGTTACTGATGAATTGCAGGAGAGGCCTTTTTCTAGATTCTTTCATTCACCACATGTCTGTCCCTCTGAGGACTCTTTCCCTCTGAGGGCCACGCAGGGGACAGATTGGAGGGAGACATAGTTTCCTTGTCCTTTCCTCAGTACTATCTGCAGTAATAATATCACACAAATTAGCAGTATGTACGCACTTAAAAATACATAATCAAAATGAGCATGTTGTATCCAATTGAGAAATAACTGCGTATTTTTCTTCCCAGGTTCCAGAAGCCAATATCCTGGGGCAGGTTGGACACGGGTACAAGTATGCCATAGGGAGTCTCAATGAAGGTAGAATAGGAATTGCTGCCCAGGTTAGTAAAATTTTAGCCATTTGATTCTTTCATGGCCTCATTTAAAATGTAAAAGAAAAAAGTTCCCAAAAACCAGTGACTAGCGGATGATTTGTGAACGCAAGGTGGCGCCCTTCCCCTCCAGGAGGTGAAGAAATGGCTTCTGTATGTCTTTAAAATGCCACTTCGGTCAATTACATAATGTCCTGAGAAGCAAACAATAGCCGAGTGGTGGCCATTCCTGCTATGCGGACATTAAAGTATTATCTGATACCTAGGTGGATCATTTTCTAACATACATTGTAAATTAAATCTGGCATTTTTTTCAGACATCAACTTTTCAAAGCAGGAAAGTCATTCTGGAAGAAATTTTTAAAATTAAGAATAAATACCATGGAGTCCGAGTCTGTAATTACTAGACAATGAAAGAATTGTTGAGTGTTTTGCATGTGAAAATCAGGCCATTTTGTGTGAGGTACTTGAAAAGACTAGCCAGTGTTAAATAGACATATGAGAACTATTCAGTTACCAAGTGTGCTTTTTTTTTTTTTTAATTTATACATACAAGCTGGGGTGTAGGCCAGAGGCGTGGGGCGGCGAGAGGGTTCACCAGAGACAGAGTGGGGAGCAGAACAGGCAGATGAGAAACACACTGCTGAGGGGCGCAGCAGGCGAGGCAGGAGAGGTCTGCCGCGCCATGTGGGAATCTCCCTGGCCGGGCGTCGAATTCGCGTCGCCGCTGCCGACAGCTCCACAGCGCAGCGCTCAACCGCTACACCACCAGGGAGGCCCCAAGTGTGCTACTTATAAGGCCCACTCTCTTTTTTATAGTGTTGTTATAGATTAGATACAGTATCATTTTGTAGGATATATTTGTTCCTTCTTAACCAGCAAATATCTAAACCAAAAGTGATGGCTTTTAGATATTGAAGATGTCGCCTGTGTCAGCTATTGCAATAGTTTAATGTAGTATCACTGTAGTTTTTTTTCCTTCTGCTCTTACTTTGCTAGATTAAAACCTAACCCCACAGACTAGGTGACAGGCTAGGTTACTAAAAAGAAGCCACTTACTTGTTTTCCCTGAAGGTTTTTTATGTGATTCAGCTGCCAACCACGCGGCATGAAGAACCTCAGTGCTGGATCTCATTGTTGGCAGACGTAGAAGGACACAGCTATTTTGGCAGTCAAATGTACAGCCTGGGCTTTGGTCTGTACTTATAACCAAATTAAAAGTTAAAGTCAGGAGGGTTTTTATTTTAAAGGTTTATTTATTTATGCATGCAAGAGCTGGGGTGTAGGCCAGAGGTGTGGGCAGGTGAGAGGATTCACCAGAGACAGAGTGGGGAGCAGAATAGGCAGATCGACGGAAATACACTGCTGAGGGGAGCAGCAGGGAGACAGGAGAGGTCTGCTGCGCCCTGTGGGTCAGCTCCCTGGCCAGGAATTGAACTTGTGCTGCAGTGGCTGCTAATAGCTTCATAGTGCTGAGACTTAACCCCACCAGGGAAGCCCAGTCAGGTGGCTATTGTGTCTTGGTTAATGCTTGGGATTGCCTTGCAGGGAAAGAGACACGTATAACAGTGAACTGGAGGCACCAGCTCAAAACTCTGCAGTTGAAGAGAATTTAGTTTTTCATATTGTAGTGAAAACAAATGAGATGGAAAAGCCTGTTTTGATTGACAGCTGATCATTTCAATTTTCATGTCAGCATAGGGTATTATTAGCACGATGAAATTTAGCTACAAGGTATAGTACCGTCATCTTATCTCATAACTGGAAGTGCAGTGAGTCGCTGCCTCACTTTAATTTGCTTTTTGGGTGGTGTTTTCTTCTGTTCTTTAATTTTTAGCATAATATTCTGTTCTCCAGAAAGTTCAGAATAAAAGGTTACAGGAAAATGTGAATGAACAGTAATGAAATATTGATGTTTGTGGGTTTTTTCTCCAAAAGCTTTAACTATTGATTCCCCCCTCCCTTTTCCTAAAACCTACATAGTTTGACATAATTAGATAGTGATTTAATGGCTGCCTAATATTGAAGTGTAGAAACTGTTTCTATGCATGAATCATACAGCAGACAAGGAGACTGGTCAGCGTTGAGAGTCTGGCTGTTTACTCTTCAAATGTATAAAGGACTGTCTGGACCAGACTCATGTGTCCATTCTCCTAAGGAGGTTTTAAATGCTGAGTCTCAGGCCACACTCACCGCCCCCCACCCCCACCCCCACTCCCAAGGTTTGGACTCAGTCTGGCATCAGGACTTTTTGTTATCAAGTTTTCCAGATGATTCTAATATGCAGCCAGGGTTGAAACCCCTGCTCCCTTCGATCCTAATGCCTTTTCCAGCAAAACGCTTTTTGGATAGGTTAAGAGTTAGCCTTCCACCTCTGGCTTCTGGAGGGGCTAGAGGAAGCTACTCTACGTTCATCAAGGCTGGTTCTGAGCAAAATTTCTGTGACTCACTTTTTTTTGTATGTGTAGAAGAACTGGGGTGTAGGCCAGAGGTGCAGAGGTGAGAGGACTCACCAGAGACAGAGTGGGGAGCAGAACAGGTGGATCTACTGAAACACACTGCTGAGGGAAGCAGCGGGTGAGACAAAAGAGGTTTGTCACGCCTGCGGCTCACTTTTTGCCTGGAGAACCAGAACATAAAGAAGTTTCCTGAAAAGTAACATGGTTGTAAGCATGACCTGGTTGAAAGATTTACCTTGGTGCTAGAATTAAATACACTCTCATTCATGGGAACCACCCCCTTCTCCTCCCAATTACCGGGAATTAAATCCTACAAATGCAGTAGGTGAAGGTGTGTTTTTGACCCACACTGCGCTGTGCGGTGTCTGCTTCCTTCCCTACCCTAACTATGTAGTTTGCCTGTCAAGGGAATTTATAACTTAAATAATTGAAAGCATAAGCTTAGAACAAAATAACAACTTCTGATTTTTTTTTTAACAGATGCTGGGACTGGCGCAAGGCTGTTTTGACTATGTGATCCCATATATTAAAGAAAGGATACAATTTGGCAAAAGAATATTTGATTTTCAGGTATATGATCTCAGTATCTTTCTGCTGAACTGGACTCTGCTGTATTCCTGTAAATGAAGGGCCAGGAGCACAAACCTCCCAGGCATTTTAATGGGGCAGGTTCAGGGAAGGAAGGACTAGGTCTCAGGGAGTTGCTGGGAAAACCTTGACCTTCCCGGGCACAGCAGCGACTTCCGGGGCTCCGGGTGCTCCTCTGCCACCCGGGTTATCCCGGGTGAGTGTTTCAGGCTGTCTCCTCACTGCTTCCTGAGCCCCAGGGCCTGGGGTTGGCCGTCACGCTTCCGGTCCCGCTTGTCTCCTGAGCTGTAAGCCTTTGCACCTCCTCTCAGCTCTCAGCACCCCACCTGCCTGGTCTGTCAGGTAAACATAGTCCCACCTGCTCTCCAGGGTGACTTGGAGTCCCGTGGCCACGTGGTGCGTCACATACAACGAGGCTCACATGTGCTCGGTAGGTGCCAGCCCTGGGCAGCAGTCCTGCTCCGGCTGAGCCTCGCGGGACTCACAAGCTTTTTCGCCACGTCTGTCTTCTAGAAGACTCGGTTGGCTGCAGTCGGGGTAGATGAGGTGCTCTCAGCAGGGCACGTTGGGGAGCGCTGCCTGGGCCAGTGACGTTCCTGCCCTCGGCGAGGTCTTGCCAGGTTAGCAGCACTGCGGTGGCAGCTTCCCAAGCCTCCCAAGCACATCACCTCAAAATCCAGACTCAGTCCTCGGCATGTTGAGAAACTGGCCTTAAGCAGCCTGGCTCCAAACAGTCTCTTACAGCCTGTGGCAGGCTGTGTTGTCCTGGGGTTCGGGAACGGTGAAGAGGCATCCCAAGTGCGCACGCACACGGACATGGGTAGAGAATCCAGGCCACGTGTGCTCAGTGAGTTCTGAGGTCCAGGAAGACTGAGTAGAGCAGTCCATCTGCCGCCTCACACATGGGAAACTGAGGCACACAGTGTGGGGGGGGTCCCAAGCCATACAGCTAGCATAGTGTCTAAACCACAGCTTTCTTTGTCTCGGCCTGTGGTTTCACTTTCATTCCTTACACTGGTGTGCTTTCTCAGCCAGCCCCTGCACAGATCACAACAAGGGGACAGAACATGGGGGCGGTTTTGAGGGAGGCCTTTGCTCTCCTTTGTACGCAGGAAGCCGAGTCCCCATGTCTATGAGATGTGGGGGAGAAGGAGTCGGGCGCACGGATACACACTCAGCACATTTCTAAAGGTGCCAGTGTGGGTGATGAAAACTTTCAGAAACTGCATTTTAAAAAGCAGTCTTACTAACTTTCTCTGTCCATATGATGCTTTGATCGAGGTCAGGAGCGTTTTTTCTGCTTTGTCACCTGACAGTAACTTGGTCTTGCTCAGCGTGCAGTCGTTCGTCTCTCCCTAGTCTGCAGCTCTGCCAGGGTGGGTAGCGACCAGGCCTCTTGGTCCTGGTTTCTTTCAGTTGCCCATTCTGCGTCAAGTCATAGGCATGTCCTCCACGCCTGCGTTCACAGGCAGCTAGGGCGTCAGCATCCAGTGGCGGTGGGGCTTGCAGGGCCGGAGTCAGGCCAGATCCGCCCCTCTGCCTCTCGTGGTGTCTGGAGTCGACCACATGAATGGAGGAGGTTAAACTGAACAGAATGTCCTCTGCAAAAATAATTGAAATCTCTGCATCCTGTAACACAAGCCTTAACCAGTTTCTAGAACAGTGATATTGGCATGTAAATAGATAATAGAGGGGCCCGGAGCAGCCCCTGCATGGGTGGAAATTTGATAGGTGGTAGAGATGGCCTTGCAGCCCCCACAGTGGGAATAGTCTTTCCTTGTGGAGGAAATGATACTGGATCCTTCCCTCACACCATACACAGAGAATAGATTACAGATGTATTAAAGACATAGAAACAGCAGCATTTTAAGTTTTAGGAGAAAACATGAATAACTGTCTTAATTGTCCCCTGACTTAACATTCATCCCACATTGTCATATTCTTTCATTGTCTGCCCCCTGCTGGACCATGTAAGTCCTAAGAACAAGGAGTTCTGACCTAATGTTCTGTCCAGTGTGATGTCTCCTTTGCTCAGCCCAGTGAGCAAAGGAGACATCATGCAGTAAGCAGGTGCTCAGTAAGTACCCAAGCACAGTGATTTGTCAGATGTCAGCCACTGCTGCACCCCTAAGACTCATAGAACCAGACACCAAAAATCATGCCCACATTCAAATATCCTTATCTGCCCAAGCATATACACACACTTACCTGTGCCCTTTCTTCCAGGAAATGGTCTGTAACTGCAAACTGCTAATATGCATATTCTAGGCATTTATTTCTTTGACCAAGATTTAGTGTATGTCTAATCTCCCTTTCAAGTTTCAGAGTGGTAGTAATTTCTTTAGGGTGGTTATTTGACAGTTATTCTATTTCCCATAGCCCTAAAGAAACTTGTACCTATTTATGGATATAGCCATGAATCACCTTAGTAAACTTACTTGAGAAAGGATCATTGCTTCAAATATCCCTTCATTACTTTGTAGCTAATATGTTTTAATGCCTTGAGGCTATACATTTTCTTAATTCAAGCAAACAAATAATCTGTTCAAATTTTGGCTTTTCTGGGACTTAGTTTAAGCTCAGTTTTGATCATAAAAAGCATTAAGGGTAATTATTAAATATAACAGTCAAGTTTTTAAGCCTAACTTTGTGACATTTGTCATCACATCTTGACAACTGTAAAGAATGCCATGAACTTTGAAATGTGTCTAAAACATTACAAGTTGTGTAGGGTTTCATTTTAGATAGCAGATTTAAAGTCTTTCTGCAAATTCACAAAGATGTGAACTTCCTTTGGGGTGTTAGCTTGAGTCTGTCACCCCTGTCCAGGCAGGGCTAGAGGATGAGCTGTTTTTGAAATCGTGATTTACTCACTTGGGTCTGACGTTGCAGGGACTTCAGCACCAAGTGGCTCAGGTGGCCACCCAGCTGGAAGCTGCCAGGTTACTGACGTACAACGCCGCTAGGCTCCTAGAAGCTGGAAGACCATTCATTAAAGAAGCATCTATGGCCAAATACTATGCATCAGAGGTAAAGAAACAAACAAAACCCGCAATTCACTCTTTTTTTTCCAGCTGTATGTGTATTAACCTTCTCTCTTAGGAATGTTGGTTGAGCATTTGTTTTCCAAGGAAAATAACATGGAACTTCTGGGTCCTACAACTGAAAAGCATGAAAGTAAAGCTGCCATCGTTTCGTTCTCTGAGCTCTTGGTGTTTTCACTGGATCTTCAATAGCTGTGGAGTCACCCTCCTCCGGGGGGAACCCATCACACACCCGGGGGAGCCCCGTCTGAAGGACGGCAGCAAGCCATGGTTCCAGGTTGAGGCACAGTGATGCCGGGGGAGATGATGTAACTAAAAGCCCCGGAAGGCTGTCCGTGTCTGCGCTCTTCCCAGTGTGGCCTTCTGTCTGTCAGGCCTTGGCTGGCGAATGCGGCCTGATCACCGGTGCCTGCACCCCCCAACAGCCCCCCATCCCCCGCCCCCGGGCCGCACGTCTCAGGCCTCCGGGTCTTCACTTCGGCTCTTCAGCCCCCAGATGTGGTGTCCGTCCGCCCTGTGCTTTCCAGCTGGTCGCTCCCGTTTCCGCTTTGCCCACCCACCCAGCGCGGACACCCTTCCCGCACCTCCCACCTCGCGTCCACTCCTGAGGCTCCTTTGCCCGGATGGCTCTTGGATCTGTGGCTCTCCCCCTGCCCACTGCTGCCCATCTGGTCCCGCGGCGTCATTCCTTGGCCCGACACCCGCAGTCGCCTCACTGACCGCCGCGATCCCACTGCCTCCCGCAGCGCAGCGCCCTCAGAGCGCGCGCGAGCTCACGTCGACCGAGGCTCCAGACCCTCAGAGGCTTCTCCCAGCAAACGGACCAGCACTGATACTCGTTTCTGCGGCTGCTGTTAACAAGTCGCCAGCCGTTTAGTCCCTGAGAACTGTACGTCTGATCGCCCCGAGGTCAGAGGCCGGAAGCGAGCGTCCGTGGCGTCCGCAGGGCTGCCTCTCTGGGGTCCCTAGGGGAGAAACCGTCTCCCTGCGGTGTTCGGCTCCCCGTGGCTTCCCAAGGTCGCTTGTCGCCCCTCCTGCGACTCCAAGCCGACAGTGCGCACCCGGGTCTGTCCGGCGGCTTCTGCCTCCGCGGCCCCTGACCTCTGAGTCTCACCCTCTGCCGCCTTTCCTTTGGAGGGGCCCTTGAAGACCTCGGGCCTCCCCAGATCGTGCGGATCACCCCCTCTGCACCTCGTCTCAGTCTAACTTACCGGCCTTGCGGGTCCCTGCTGTCCTGGAAGGGCCGGCCGGCCGCTGAGTCTCTGGGGGTGTGGACCTCTTCCAGACATTTCATATTCCAGGTGCTCAGTCACCAGGGCCCACCTGCCTCCCCTGGCTCCTTCCACAGCTGCCCTGGTGCCCCGTCCCAGCCCCTCCGCTGGCCCTCAGGTGCCCGAGGTTGATGAACCTGCTTCCCCTGGCACCACCCGGCATGTCCTCAGCTAAGCTGTCACCGCCTCGCAGCCCCATCCAGCCCTTGTCTGTCCCGCAGCTTTTCACTTTCTGACTGTTGGTTCGATTTCTGTCTCTCCAGATCACCACCTCCACCAGAAGGCAGGGTCAGCCCTGCCCTGCCACTGCCCACCCCTGCCACCCAGTGGCTGGCAGGACCCGCGGGATAAAGGAGACTCTTGAAAAATATTTGCTGGAAAAACGATACATGTCAGCAAGTGTATGAGTCTAGACTGCCCCAGTTTTCTCAAAAAAATAGGGACTTTGTAAGCTGATAGGACATTTTATGTAAATGGTATGGAGAATGAGCTAAAGAGACTAGCACTAGTTTACAAAATAACCTCAGTGCTTCCACTTGCCAGTAACAGTGAGTCTGTGTCACTAAAACTGTTGCTTACGGTTACGTAGGGTGCGTGAGCTGTGTGGCCCGGCTGTGACGTGCTGTTTCTTTCTGGCAGATTGCAGGACTAACCACGAGTAAGTGTATTGAGTGGATGGGAGGCGTCGGCTACACCAAAGATTACCCTGTGGAAAAATACTTCCGCGATGCCAAGATCGGTAAGTAGATTCTTTATATTTCACCTTGTCTTGTTTTATGGCCCCTCCAGGTGTGCGGGCTGTTGTATTTGTTTGATTTCATATTACCTGTCTTTATCTCATCGGTATGTTTATTGGCTTTCTTCTCAGCCTCCTCTTCCTTTAAAAAAGTACCTTCAAATTGCCTTTTTAAGGCCTCGACAGACCTTTTAGCAAAATCACAACAAACTCTAATATCTTAATGTTTCTCTTACTAATGATGTTAATATTTCTGATGAGTGCAGCTTAATGCTGTTCTTTGAAGTGTTCTGACTTCAGAAGCTCAGTGGCTGACCAGCCCTGCACCTCCAGCACCCCCCTGGCAGACAGGACAGTGGACACCCAGAGGCGCCAGGGGCTGCTGTTCCGCGCCTTGCTGTCCCCTGAGTCTAGACACAGAACACTTCCACTGTCCAGTACTCATTCTGGAAATCTGTGAGCCAAACAGAAAAGGGTCGTCTTAGGTAGAGTGACTGTCAAATAGTGCCCTGTCCCGGGCCATTGGCAGGTAGCTAGTGAGGGCCCACAGCAGGAGCTGCGCCGAAGCTCGTGGACTGTGTCCCTCGGGCTCTCGGCTTTGGCCATCCTGATTGCCCCTTCCCTCCCGTTTGTTTGAGGTACAATCTACGAGGGCGCTTCAAACATCCAGCTCAACACCATCGCCAAGCGCATAGATGCAGAATACTGACGTCCCCGAGGTGGGCCTTCCTGAGGTTGCTGGTGCAAAATGTGAAGCTTCTGTGCCTTACAGGGGAGGAAACCTCCACAGCTTTGAAGTATTTGATTTAAGCCCTTTGTCATAGATCCTGGGCAGACCGATTCTATTTTATCTTTCCAATCTACTTAGTATAAGCCCAGAAAATCACTTTTTAGAAGTTGGGAGTAGATACATCCATATTTTCTCCAAAACTGTTTTTTAAAGTTGTAAATGTCTCATCATTCTACCTTCCGAGTGTACAGATGTTTCTCTCTATCGGCATTCGGAAAAATTTGAGCTTTACTTAATAGACATGGCTCTTTTATATTTCTGTTATAGCAGCTCCTGTCCAAGAAGCATCTGTGATGGGGAGTACTATAGAACAGGCAGATTCTGTGCTAAGTTGCAAACCGAGGTAGAAACTGATAAACATTTATTTAGAAAAATCTGAAAGTTCTATTTCTAAATATCTGAGAATGAGTAGAAATGAGTCATAGAATTATGAGTCATGTAATTACACAACTCTGTAGCTCATACAATTGAAGAAAACATTGTTTTAACAAAGGAAAGCAATATAATTTGTTACTAAAATTGACCTGAACAAGAGATGCATGTGGTGGCTGTAGCATTTTAAAAACAAGCCTCTGCATTAGTTTTCAAGTAGAAACTTTAAATAAGTCAGGTTAGTCATCAGAATATACTCAACATTGTAATATCCCTTCTCTCATGTACTATTTTTCGACTGTATCATTTCTTTGTGTGTTTAAATTGATAACTTTTCCTCAGACTTGTCTATCAGGCTTTATCGTAAATAGCAATTCAGAAATCATGTTTTGTTTCAGGGATTCTGCAGAAGGGGGCTGTGGAGTTTGGGGAGCACGTTTTAGAACATAAAACATTAAAAAAAGTTGGCATCTCAGAAGGCAAAAATCAATCACTTCACAAATTATAGAAAGACAAAACCCAACAAAATATGTAGCTGTCACTTCCCCTTCTTCAGCCTCAGAAGAAGAGACCCCTCCCCAAGGGGCACATGTCTCAGCCCCCCGGGGAGGTGGCCATGGAGAAGCAGAGTTTGTGTTTCTGGAAAGCGTCATGGGTTAGAGGTGGTGAGCAGTGTTCTGAGGCTCTCGCCCGGCTGAGGGGAATCACTTACTGTCCAGTGGGAAGCACCTTAGTTCTCTAATGAGAGGATGACTCTGTGACGAGATCTTGACCTTTTCTAAGTAATTTTGCTTTGCACATTCACGTTTATTGGTTGGAATAATTTCTGACACATACCGTAGTTAAGTATTCTGAATTATATAAACACAACTGAGGTAGGAATTACAGTGATATATTAGGAAGAAATAAGCGTAAATTTAGGCCTCAGATCAAAAGAGAGACAGTCTCTGCTGATAGAAACCCACTCGGTCTTTCGGAACAAAGACAACCATCTGGTGAGGAGAGTGGGGGAGGAGCGACATGCCTTCAAAGGACCCTGGGCACCTTCAGTGTCCGTGACTATCTGAAAGAGCGGGGCTTCACTGGCAGGGGAGTAGAAGCCAACGCCAGTGACAGGAATCCCTGTGGAATCACCCGCCTGAAACAACAATAAACCTCTCGCCCCAGCTGGCACTAAATAACCTCCCAGGTACGTTCTGATCTTGAATTTATACTTAGTATTGATACAATTCTGTGTATATTTTTGTGCATTCACAAAGAACAGCCGCAAATTAATGAAGGATTATAGTTAACATACACGTGTCCACCTTCCGCCATGAGTGAATATTGTGTCATTTTATCATGTACCAAAGAGTATTCTAGTTCTCCCATTATAGCTCTTCTTCATGACCATGACTTTGGGGGGGGTCTTTCAAACTACCTGTCCTGTTGGTGTCTTGTGGTAGACAAGCTTGCTTCCCTGCCGAGGGCTTTGATTATTGCTGTTTGTTGGTTAGAGGACTGTGGGATGATGGGACTCGAAGGCGGAGACCCAAGGAACCCCGTGGCTGTATTCATGTCAGCAGAATTGGACTCAGCTCAGCTGCCAAAGTGAGTGTTGCCAGAGATTTTGTTTTACAATATGGCATGAATCAGTGTCAAAAGTCATAGGATCATGGAAAGTTCAACCTAAAAAGATCTTCAGGAACCATCCCATCAACTCTCTCGTTTTAAAAGTGAAGGATTCATAGTCCAGAATATTGGCCCAAGGGCATTCGTCCAGACGAGAACCCACGTGTCCTGGCTCTCAGTGTTCCTCCTCCTACTTACCGTCTCTGTTCAACAATTTTTGTGTCAATACCCTCGCTGATTTACCTTAGGTTTGGCTGATAAGGAATGAACATCTCAGAAGTATTATGACTGACCTGTGTCATCGCTTACCTGTGTTAATCACCGGCGGAAAACACTAGATCTCTAAGGTGTAGCTGCTTCATTGGATGAGATCATTGTGTGCTCCCCAGGCTCTGTGATCGTGACGTATTTTAATAAATATACGGCTACAGCCTTGCTGATGTATTTCTGCTGATCTTTCTTGAAGTGAAAGTTTTGTCTTACTGGTATCTATCATCTTGTGTTCAGTGTACAAAATCAGTGTTCTATAGAGAATGAAAAAATAAAGCGCCAAGTTAACTAGAGATTTCGGCTACTGTGATAAAGCAAAATTGTCTGTTACATGTACAGATGAACTAAGAAAATAATGTAATCTTCCTGCAAGATAGAGACGACACCTTTGTCTACTAAACTGATAGCTAGCTTGCCTCTCCTGTTAGCCAGCATTATTTGCTTTCAGAGACGAGGTCTTGTAATATGGTCCAAGTTTAAATCTGTGATGCTGAAGAAAATTTTACCAGAGGGCCACTTTTTAAAAAAAAGAGCAAAATAAGCGGTTCTTCAGTGGTGAGGTCACCTCTTTTGAAAACAGCTTCACAGAACAGATCTTATCCAGCCAGTATTCAGGCCTGTGCTTTATAGAACTTAGGAAATTTCATATTGTGGCACCTTTTCCTCAGCGACACACCGCCCTCCAACACCTCAGGAGACTGCAGCCCACTCTCCCCTTTATTGTCTACTTTACTTCACCAGTCTAGAGGTCAGCTCCCCTTTTCTTTTGTCATTCAATGACATGTCCAAGGGTCCAGGATGCTTTGGGTCTCAGCTGCCTTGCAAAGAAGGATAAGGCCAGATCCTTATGGAAATATGTGTTCTTCTCAGGTGTCATTTTCCTACTCTGATTAGTGTGTCCCCCCGCCACCACAAAGCAGTAGAAAACTACTGAGGCCAGCCCTTTGCCAGAATATCTCTTTAGATCCACTGTACTGAAACAGGATACAAAACGGCTAACCATAACTGTGGGTAATCAGAAAACAAAAAGGTAAATTACAAATTGCCCACAAGGATATGGGGATGGGGAAATCCGGCCATTTTGGTCAGTGCTTCTGGAAGGACGGACAAGAGGCAGTTTGGAGACTTCTAGGGCAGCACAGTTTGAGCCAGAAATGACTCAGTAGGAGAATGAATCAGTCAGTCGAGGAACTACATAATATCCAATCCTATGTGGCAGTTTAAAAGAGTAAGGTCGGTCTCTGTGCTGAGAATAGATAATCAAGTTAGATTGCTTAAGATAATAGCAAAGCACGTAATATTTGTGCAAGACAGTACAAACCCGTATGTTTCTGTAAGCACAGACATATATAAATGCTTTGAAAAAAATGTGTAAAGATTGGTTGCCACACTGATCAGTGCTAGGGACCTGCCCTGGGACGGGGTGAAGAAGCCCGTGAAGTAATTGACATCATCTCTGCTGTTTGAAAATTTATAGTGGGACATAATAGTACCTGTGTCATTGTAATTAAAAAGCTATAGTATTGGCCTCCCTGGTGGCGCAGCGGTTGGGCGCTGGGCTGTGGAGCTGTCGGCAGCTGCGAAGCGAGTTCGACGCCCGGCCAGGGAGAATCCCACATGGTGCGGCAGACCTCTCCTGCCTCGCCCGCTGCTCCCCTCAGCAGTGTACTTCTGATCTGCCTGTTCTGCTGCCCACTCTGTCTCTGGTGAACCCTCTCGCCGCCCCACGCCTCTGGCCTGTACCCCAGCTTGTATGTAAAAAAAATTAAAAAAAAAAGCTATAGTATTACTTGCGTAATTGAAAAGAAAGGAAGCTACCTATAAATACTACCATGTGTCAAGGCTCTACCTTTGTACCTCTCTAGGTACAGACTGGGGACACATTCCTAGAATTTCCTAGTCACCAGGTACGACATTTACACTAGGGCTGCCTGGGCAGGATGTCCGCAGCCTTTGGGAAATCTCGTCTAAAATGCAGGGTGGGAGAGAGAGCAGGGCATCTTACATGATCTCTGATGGCGTGAGGGTGCATGGAGTCCTCAGGAGGAGGGGAGCAGCTTTCTCTGGGGTCTTCTGCCCCTCGACCACCTGACCAACTTGTAAAAAGGCAAATTTCCTGATCTACCAAGTCAAATCTCTGGGCCCTGGGCCTTACAGGTCTTGCCTGTTTAAGAATCCTCCCACCCTAGGGGATTCGCATCACCCACTGAAACATGAGTGGATTCCAGTGCCAAAGTCTATGATCCTTTTCAACTCCCCCAGCACGCCAAATCCAGCAGGACCTTCTCAGTCGACCCCAGGGCTCTCTGAAGACCACCTGCTTGGAAGCCTGGCGCCTTCCCCTCCTGCTGGGCTCAGAGATGGTGAGTTCAGTGCAGATCCCCACTCACCCTCCTCTTGTGCCTCGGGGGGCTGTGCACCAGCTGTTCACCTCGTTTGGTGGCACCAGAAGCTAAGTTCACCCAATTCTTCATCCTAAAGTAGGACACTCGGTGGGTCTTGCTTTAATGAGATTGTATCTTAATTAATGAGAGAGATAATGAAAAAACTACTGATAAGGCAAATCACCTGAGATTCAGTGTTCTAAACTCTAATTTCTCTTGGAGAGAAATGGAGTCTTTTTCATCCTGAAGATGGAAGCGAACAATAAAGCCATACAGAGTAAAGTCGCGGAGAGGCGGGGGTCTGAAGGGAAGACTTCTGGTTTATGGGCAGGCCTGAGTCTGGCTTTATTTTGCACTAGGTCCTCTCATGGAACCTGTCCTGTATCATGTCCATACACTTCCTTCCACACCAAGACGCAATCTTTCCAACCCAAATGATTTTTCTCAGTGGACAAAGGGTAAGGATTTGATTGCAGTTCAGCTCTTTTAAGTGTATTTTATAAGAAAGGGTATTTGAGGGCTGAAATAAACCTTCATTTGTCCAGTGGGCAGAAGTCTTGGGAATTACTGACATTGAAATGTACCCATATTAGAACAATTTCCGGAGATAGAAAGAGATGGGTGGGTTTTTTTAACAAGACATAAAAATGTGGGCTGTTAGTTCTCCCCAGACAAACCGTCACTGAGCTCTTGCCTTCATGCTGTCTCTGGGCTAACACACCCTCACCTTAGCTGCCCCTCGGTTTATACGAATGTTTGCCTCATTCCATCTGATTCTTCGGTCTAAAGTTTCTCCTGGGCCTCAGCAACCCAGAGCAATCACCAAAAAAATAGAAATTTCAAAACCTTTCCCTTTCAATGTAGATGTTGAAGAACCTGAATCCCGTCAAAACCACAGCACTCACCACTGGCCTTTCTCCAGGGAAGAATTGCACCTCAGCCTGGTAGCTAGGGAGCTGCAGCCATCTCGGAGGTCACCCAGACACCCCATCAAGTCCAAGGGAAGAAGAGTGGCAGAAGGTCCCAGGTGTCTTCCACAACTTCTCTTCATATCTCCTTGGCAAAGCTTTGGGCCACACAGCTATTCCAAAATCATCCCTGGCAAGAGGGAAAGATTGCCTGCAGATCAACACTACCCACCCGGAGAGGGCATCTTCCTCAGGTTTACAGCTGCTGGGGATCTTTCTGGAATCTTCGATGGAGGGCACAAAGCGAAATTGAGAGAACAGGATGCCGCGAGTCAGCAGCAAGACGGAGACACTCTTGCATGAGATCCCCAAGGCCTTAGAAGCAAATGCCCTTGATAATAGGACTTGCCATACCCAACCCTCTTTAGTAATGTGCTCTGGGGAAGGAACTAGAAAAAATAAGGAGGCAGAGGTGTCTGCTCCCCCTCATGCATCCCCCACCTCTTAACCAACACCAGGCCCAGAGGTAGAAAGGGAAAGGTCAAGAGAGACTCTGCACTCTTCCCCCTACACACACGCACGCACGCACGCACACACTGCTGGCCGCTGGAGCCACAGACAGGGCAGTGCTGGGAGTCAGGTCAGGGGAGCTTCAAAATGGACACGAGGCAGCAGTTTTTAAATGATCAGGGGTTGGTCCCAAGCACTGAACAGAGGCTGTTCCATGAATCAAAGTACCTAAGAAATGACCGAAATCGAGCAGCCGCGTAGCAGGAGAGGGGCTTTGGGAGGAGGAGAATTGGGAGTACTGGAAAGTGCCCCAAGGAGGCGCTGTTTCCTTCTTGCTCGCTGCGTCGGTGGACGGAGACCCACGTTGCCAGGGGGGGCTGCCCCAGAGGATGCTCAGCTGCCTGTGACCTTGGGGACCTGGCTCTGTCCTCTGCGCTGGGAACTACATGCGGCCCCCAAAGCACAGCAGCTGCTTCCACAAGGTGGCCTGAGAGGACTTCTGAAAGCCCTGCTCTGGCAAATGTGGAGGTGCTGGGTACACTGGGGCTTACTGGCTACCCCCTTGTTTATGGGGGGCCCTGAGCCGAGCCAGGTGAGCCCCTTGTGCCATGGTCATGCGGTGGTTGGCCAAGAGCTCGGGCTTAGCTGTCAGACTGCCGAGGTTTGGGTGTCTGCTCCCCCACTGCTGAATTGTACCACCTGGCGTGGCTGACTCAGCCTAAGATCTTACTTTCTTTTTTTTTTAACGATTGATTTATTTGTGCACGCAAAAGCTGGGGTGTAGGCCAGAGGTGTGGGGGGTTGAGAGGGTTCACCAGAGACAGAGTGGGGAGCAGAACAGGCAGATGGACCGAAATACGCTGCTGAGGGGAGCAGCGGGTGAGGCGGGAGAGGTCTGCTGCTTCATAGGGCTGAGACTTAACCCACTGCGCCACCAGGGAGGCCCAGTTCTTTTTCTCTAAACTGAAAATGATGACACAGTGCCCACCTCCAAGGGTCGATGTGAGGAGTAAGGGACGCAAGGCGGGGGGACTCCAGTGGAGCCCCAGGGTGCAGTCAGACACTCAATAAACCTTAGCTCTTCTTACCCCCTGGACCCCGGCGCATCTCCCAGCGCCTCATTCAGTGTCTCACGAACTCAGACCAGCGGCTCAGGAGCAGGCCAGAAAGGAAAGTTCTGAAGTTTCTTTCTGAAGTTTCTTTCTGAAGAAAGAAACTTCTGAAGTTCCACTTTCTGTCCAATGACAGCAACTCCCATAGCCAAGGGCAAAACACCCCGACCGGCTCGGTTAGAGGTTGGCCATCAAGGCCGCTGCCGCATCTGGCTGTGCAGCCAGCAGAAAATGCAAGCCTGCTCCAGCACGCGGCGCCCCCGCCGAGGCGATCTGCATGACATTTGGGTCAATCAATTTAGAGAGAATGATTCTCGCCGCGCTGTGCATGCCCAATCACAAGAAATAGGGGTCCCCGATTGATTTTTGTGAACCGGTTTCATTTTCTCAGGAAGCTTTGCAGGCCAAACATGGGCTCGAGGAAGGGTGCAGATAGGAGTGAGTGCACATTTCCATCCACTTCGGCCCGGGAGTGTCTGCCTATCATCGTGCTCTGTTGAATCAAATTGAAATCAGCGAGCCCTTTGAGGCATTACGAGGACATTTTTCAAGCAGGACTTTTAATCCAGGGCCAGGGGTAGGGATGGGGGAGGATGGACACAGCGTGTCCGCCAGGAGGAGATGCACAAGTACACGTGTTTACACGCAGTCTCACACAAGCGCACACGTGGGTGTGCGTGTGTGTATTTTTTGTCTTTTCTGTAATCAATTTCTCACAGTAATATGAGATTTGCGAAACTGGGGGCTCTCTCCTGTGTCGTTTCCACACCCACGTGTGAACTTTATTCACAACAGCCTCAAAATTCAAGTATAAGGAAGTCTAAATGAATAGTTAAAGGGGTAATTAAAAATAGGCGCATGGCCTTATTTCTCTCTAAACTGGTTGATTTATGCCTTGTTGTGGGTTTTTAAGAACACAAAACTATTAATTTATGTGTGAAAAGAACAGTGAATTAATCCTAAAGAGCCCTGCAGCCTTTCAAGGCGCGCATCATATGTTGAGCTCGTTTAAAACTTGCATAGGAAATTAAGGCAGAATAAAGCCCTTTAATTTGAAAAGTGCATCTATAGTTCCTGTCCCTGGGATATCTGCAGGGTCATTATTCAAAAAGGTTAAGGAGGACTTTATTTTTTTTATTCACCATGTATTTCCCAGTTACACTCACCATGGTGCATTTCAACTTATAAAGAGAAGGAGATAACAAAGGGGGGAGGGGAGCTTTTTATTCACTTTCCACTTAATTTCCTTGCCGCCACGCCAGTCCCAGCTTAATGAATGTAATTGCTATCTTTGATGAAAATACTATTATCAAGATCACACATTACATTGGAAAACAGTTTTTCTTTAAACACAGCTACTGCAGTCTCTAATTATGCATGTAACAAGTGTCTCCCGAACAAAAGAGCATGTTGTCTACAATTGCTAGGAATTGGAGCAAGGCAAATTCGAACAAAGGACAGATTAGATTTGCTCCCCGTTCCACAAAGCCCATCCCTCTGATTAATTTCCTGCAAAAACTAAAACAATTCTGTTAAAAGGCGCTCACCCCCTTCTCTAGAATTATCCATATGCCGTTCTGGTCTTTCTATAGGGTGATAATGGCTCCTGATTTGAACTTGTGTTAGAAAATAAGAAAGGGCTTTTATGAACTTCGTCTTTCATATGCAAACGAGCAGCATGAGCCCTTGAGAGATAATTTGCACCCCAAAAAGTCACTTTTCAGTGGCTATAAAAGAGCTCGGTGGTAGGAAATCTGCATGGATCATGTTCAACCCAATTATTTTATCAGTTTCAAGAAATGAGGCATCTTTGAAAAATTTCTTCCCAGCCTTGTTCAGACTGAGCGGCGACAGCTTTTCTGGGGTGACCTTTCTTACAGCACCGATGCAGAGATTTGCAAAGGGATTCACAGTATTCACATAGTGCGCTGGTTACGGAGAAGTTTGTGCTTGCTCTTGGTTTTGGAGGTTGCATTTGGCATGTTCCTCACTTTCTATAAGTAGAAGAGGGACTAGGCACCCCTAGAGCACCTCAATTCTGTTCCCCAGTATTATTCAAACCCAGAAGAAAAAAGTCAAATTAGTTTCTAATAGGATATTGGTTATGAATATGAGGTCTGGAGTTGAAAGGGGAGTTCAGATCTCACCTCACGATTGACCACTGTGTGATTTGGGGAACCATCGTCTTTCTGTGTCTTTATTTCCTCAGCTGTAAAATGGGCTAACGCGGGCCTCCCTGGTGGTGCAGCAGTTGAGCGCTGCGCTATGGAGCTGTCGGCAGCAGCGACATGAGTTCGATGCCAGGCCGGGGAGATTCCCACATGGCATGGCAGACCTCTCCTGCCTCGCCCGCTGCTCCCCTCAGCAGTGTGTTTCCGTCGATCTGCCTGGTCTGCCCCCTGCTCTGTCTCTGGTGAACCTTCTCGCTGCCCCACACGTCTGGCCTGTACCCCAGCTTGCATGCATAAATAAATAAATCTTTAAAAAAAAATGGGCTAACACTGACCACTAGTGAAAATTAAATAAGATAATACTGTGAGATGTTGAAGACAAAATGAGACCTGGCGTGTTGGGCGGTCTCTAGAAAGTTTACTCGTTACTATTATTATGTGAGACCAGGACACCAGAAGTGTTGCATGAATTGGGTTTCCCAATGTCCTGCTCACCCTGCCCTGGGGTTCAGCAGCCTGTCACCCCTGGCAAAATGACACAACAAATGTCATCTCAGATTGAATCCTAACTGTCCAGGGATAGGCTGCCAGCACCCGCTCGGGTGAGGTCTGGAGTCTTTTCGCTAGAGCTGTCCTGGGTTAGAACTGGCCTGAGCTTCTCAGAGGCCTCTGTCCCCCGGGACGAGCGTCGCTTGTGGCTCAGGGAGAGCCAGCAGAGACAACACGGGGTGAAGCGTGTTACCTCCGCTGTTCATCGCCAGAAGAGTCTAGTGACAACAAAGGAGAGCCGCCACCCATGGGTGCTCGTGAGGACTCGCGTCCCCAGCCGCGGAGCTTCCCAGGGCAGTGAAGGTCACGCCAACACCAGGTCCCTAAGGGCTGACCATCTCCATAAGCAGTGCCCACTCAAACATCCCCTCCCGCTGAATTCCAGTCCATCTTCCCTCACCTATGCAAAAGCTGCATACATCGATTGCAAGGTGGAAACTGATCGCAGAGCGAAACAGCAAATTGTGCCAAAGATGCAGGATTGCACGGAGTGTTGAAAATGAGGCTGGAGAAGCATTCGAATTTTATGCAAAGTCTATTGACGAGGATCTGACTATTATGGATTTGAAGGGCAAAAAATGGGCCAGGGTGATGGCAGGGCAGACGTTCAAAACGGAGATTTGTGTGCCGAGGCTTCAGACACGCCCTCGTGAAAATGCACGGAGCCTTTGGGTGATTTTACACAAAGAACACGTTATTTAGACCGTGCTGGGAAATCAACCACAAAGAATGGTCTCCAGAGTGAGCTGCTCTATACTGCGGCACCGAAAAACGGCTACCCCCAAATCAACACTTGATTTGTTCTTTGTCTAAGCATAGAGATGCAATACTAACCTCACCTTCAAAAGCAAGACCCCTTTATTTTAATAAATGTTCATTCATATTTTAAGTTTGAAAATCAAATTAAAGCAAATCCCACGTCAAGCCTCCATTGCTTTTACCATTAACTAGGAGTTCCCTGTTTTGTTTTTTAAAGATTTGTTTATTTAGACATGCAAGAGATGGGGAGCAGGCCAGAAGTGTTGGGGGGGTGAGAGGATTCACCAGTGGGGAGCAGAACAGGCAGATGGACCGAAATACACTGTTGAGGGGAGCAGCGCCATGAGGGAAGCTCCCTGGCCGGGAATCGAACTCGTGCTGCAGTGGCTGCTGGTAGCTTCATAGGCTGAGACTTAACCCCTGTGCCATCAGGGAGGCCCCAGGAGTTCTCTGTTTTAAATGGATTGAATTGACGTGGGTTTTTCCCAGCACCCCTTTTCCTAGGATGACAGGCTGGTGTATCGGGGTGACAGCTCAGGAACCCCAACGACAGGCTTGTATTCTTACACAGTCAGCGGGCACGCAGGCTGAGAGATGTGGCTGCGAGTGTGATCCTGTGGCCCTCACAGTCTCACGGGTCAGCACACAGCTCGCCGAGGCCAGAGACAGGGACCACGCGGCTTTGCTCCATCACTGACACACCTTTGTGCAGCTTGAGGTGGAGAAACGCCCACGTGTGCTGTACACGTGCACTCACACGAAGCAGCCCCCCCGAGCCTTCATCTCCACATTCCAGGGGGGCAGGCAGCCCCCCGAGCCTGCATCTCCACATTCCAGGGGGGCCAGGCTCTGCAGGGCTGTGCTAGCTCGGGAGGCGGCACTTTCCTCATGGGCGACTCCTCGTGAAGCAGGACAATGTCCATCTCTCGGCTCCTTGTCTGAAGGAAAGGGGCCCAGGGGGATTGGACTGGCCCAGGGGTCTGGGACAGCAGTCTCGGACATCAGGGGCACTGATGGCAGCTCAGGGGTGTCCCCGGCCTGGCCCCAGGCGTGTCTCAGACTCTAAAACAGAGTTCTGCAATTCCAGGCAATCTTGCTGCCCCGTCCTCACCCGCCGCCCCCGTGAGCCCTGGCGAGCGGCCAGCCAGGCTTGAGACGGCAGGGCCAGGAAAGCCCAGCCTCCCACACAGTAGTCCTGTCCTCTCCCAGGAGCCTCTGCACAGCCCACCTGCCTCCGCGAGCGAGGCCCAGGGAGTCCAGAAGCAATGCTGGAGGTTCTGGAACTGGCCGAGGCCCCCAGAGGGTGCTGGGACCCAGGGCGGCTGTGTGGGTGCAGGGCTCCCTCAAAGCCTGCACATCCGTCGCGGGCCCCAGTCCTCCTGCCACTCTGGAAATTGGCTGGAGCGACAGAGCTGGGGAGCCTCAATGGGGACACGGTGTTAACGACAGAGAGCTTCGAGGCGGCATCTCTGAGCCTTGATGGCGGCACAAATGACCGGCCATTTCCTGGTCCACTGGTTAGGGGAATTAGCACCCTGCGAGCGCAGCCGCTGCCACCTGTCTCCTGCGCTCCTCATTACCAGCGCGAAGGCGGAATTGGCACCTAACCTTTGAGTCCTTGAAGGGTAATGCCCTGCACTCCCGGGAAGTCACTCCTTGGGATGGTCACGTCTCAGGATCCGGGACATTCTCAGGAGGCCATCCGGGTGTCCCGGGAGTGCTTGCTGAAGGTGGACCCCAAGAGGAACCCTGGGTTTGGCGTCTCCACTGGCTCTGTGCTTGTCCTCTCTGGCTTCATCACCAAGCCAGGGGCTGGACTGTCCAGTCTTAGAGGTCCTCTAAGCCCAGGGTCCCGGGGTGCCCTACCAGGAAGCGTTTTCCAGTCCCATTCTCACCTCCCCAAGCTTAGCACTCTGCAAAACGAGGCTGGAAGGCCCTGAGTTGGCACATTTCCTGCAATCACTCCCAATCCCCACTCCTTCCTCCCCTCCCCCTGCTCTGCACCCCTTGCCTGGAGGCTTTTAAGCGGCTCCCACCACACTTCTTTGGACTTTAAGAAGCTGCACGCCCGAGTCTGCTCAGGCAGCCCCCCAGCTTTCTCAGAAGGAGCCTGCCTTCCCCCCTGCTTGCCTCTGCCTTGCAGGCTGGGCTGGAGGGCAGAATCCCCAGGGGAAGGAGAGAGAGACCGGGCTAGGAGAGGATCCTCTAGGTACCCCTGCCACAGGATCCCCAGGTGGTCCCAATATCAGTCAGAGGGCTCCACCTAGGTCAGCTGGCTCCTGGGGTCACAGCCCATAACCTGTGAGGTGATTGGTGTTTGAGGGTGGCTGCCAGGCAGATAATGGAGTCCTCACCTAAGGGGGTTTGAGCGCTGCTGGGGTGCCCCAAACAGTTGCAAAATACTATTTATTGATATAACACTTGTTGGGTATAATTCCATTTGTTGGCTGCATAGGAAGGCCCCATGCTGGCCAGGAAGCCCAAAGATTGGGGCTCCAGGGGAGCTGGACTCGATCGCGCTTTGGGATGTGACTGTGGGCAAATCCCTTCCCCCTTTGTGAGCTCAGTTTGTTCATGCTTAAATGGGGAGCTGGACCGGGTAGTAATTAAGGAAACTTCCAGCCTTGACCTGGAGGGCTCCAAAAATGCCAGCAGGAACTGGAGAACGTGTCAGCTCGGGGTCCGTCTAGTCTCATTTTGCAGAATGTGAAGTTTTGGCCCAAGGAACCAGGGGGCTTCTGCCCGAACAGGCTCAGGGCATGACTGCAGCAGACCAGAGGCAGGCAGTGCTGCCTTGCTCCCAGGTGGTGCTCTGCCCACCTGTGAGACCCTGAAGCCTCCCTGAATCTGACCTCTCCATACTGAGAGGAGAGGAGGGGCTGTGGCTGGGGGTAGGCGCAGAAAACAGCCTCAACTGTTTGGTCAGCTTCATCTATCTCCATTCATGGTTGTTCACATCTCACTCACTCAGCAAGTGCTCTGATCCATCCACTAATGAATGTCTAAACAATGTAGTCAATATGCAAGGGAATATTACCCAGCCATGAAAAGGGAAACTGCTGGTTCATGCTCCAACATGGATGAACCTTGGAAACATCAGGCTGAGTGAAGAAGTCAGACACAAAGGACCATATCTTCTCTGATTCCATTCACATGAAATATCCAGAATGGACAAAACTCCTGAGACAAAAAGTAGGTTTGCGGTTGTCTAGATCTGAAGGGTGGAGGGGCCATGAGTAGTGACTGCTAGTAAGTATGGGACTTCTTGGGGAGGGGGGTGATAAAAATATGTCAAACTTAGCTGTGGTAATGGTGAAAAAGATCTGTAGCTATATTAAAACTTACTGAATCATTGTTTATATGGGTAAGTTGTATGTGGTGTGAATTATATCTCTGAAGCTGCTAACAATTTTTTTAATGGCTCTCGGAAAATGAGATTATTTTCATCAGTGGTCCCAACAGCAACAATGCATTGACCTGGCTGGGATTCCATACACTGTGCATACCGGCCTGGAAGATTCTCAGCGTGGACTGGAATTCCAGCAGCCAGCCCAGCGGGGAGGCGAGCAGGACAGAGCCCCGGCAGGCACCGTGAGCCCCAGCTAATGCGCCTCCACTTACATATATCGATCGTTTACCTCCCTCTGTTCCAAGCTAGATCTATGAGTCGAAAGAAAGGAAAAAAGAGTTCAGGTTTAAACTCTTATCACTAAAGTGAGTCTCCCTCTACATTAAAAAACTCTCCAGACCCAGTGGCAGGAACGGGCTGTATTCTTGGGGCATAAATTTGTGTGTGTGGAAAAAAGACTTATTGGTGAATTTAGCAGTATTTTTCGTTGAACTGGCAGTTGCTAACCATTACACCAGTATTTATTTGATTCTTAAAGAGTACAAAACCATGGACCACAAATAAAGAAGATGGAGTAATAGTTTGTGGCTGGGCCACTAGCTTTAAACTTGAAATGAAGTGTCCAGTTTTGAGTTACTGTGTCCAACCACCATTTGTACAGTGTGAAAAGTGGGGGCATTTTTCCAGGCTGTCAGCGGGCATGTAGTTCATTCCCGTGAATGATATCGCTGAAGGAGCAGTTGTTCTGCTGTGAGCACTTCACTCACGGCCGGAATATATTAAATGGATTAATCTGTGCCTCCCCCGTAATTTAGGGAGGCCCTCTATTTGACACATTCCTGTACATCCTTGTTTTATGGCTTGCTCCCTCAGGTAACAATGTCTCAAAAGTCTCTCTCTCGAATGAAGTTAAAATTACATGTCACCCAATAGCATATGCAGTTCTGTGGCTTCGTTTGCTGTCAAAATTACCTCCTTGCGACAACATTAGACGTTAATGGGGACGAGTTGTGATTTACCTCCTGGTGGGCCCCGAGGCCAGACGGGTCTCCCCACGTGTGTGGGGAAGCCTCGGCCCTTTGGCTCAGCCTTTAATACCTGAACTGTGTCACCAAACATGGCAGGCCTGTCCTGAGGTGGAAATAAATGGTGTTTGAGATGCTCTGTCAAAGGATGGCTAAGCTGAAGGCCCTAGGAAGAAATGTGTATCTCGAGCAGGCTAGTCCTCTGGGGGGGCCCCGCCTGGCGCTGTCAGGCCGCTGATGCTGGCCCGTCTGGCAAGATTGTGCCCCAGACTTGAGGCAGAAACGTCCACTTTGCCTTTCTTTTCCTGTAAGCGACATCTTAATTGTCAGGCTCGTGGGATCAGCTTTGAGGTACCATTGGACGTGACATTTCTCGATGCTGCCAAACCGGCATCTTTGGAATAATCATCAAAAGGGAACAAGAGGAGGCCAGAGCAAGGTGTGCCTGTACCTGAAATGACAAATGACCCACCTGAGAGCAGCTATGGTTTCAAAGCCCCCGCGAGCCTGGCCCAGAGGCTGCCTTACACCTTCGGGGGCCCCAGCTGCTTTTGTCTTTGTGGGTCCCTTCCTCTGTTAAAGAAGTACGTATGTGTTATATTTTTTAAAAAGATTTATTTATTTCTGCAGACAAAAACTGGGGTGTAGGCCAGAGTTGCGAGGTGGTGAAAGGAGTCACCAGAGACAGAATGGGGAGCAGAACAGGCAGATCGACTGAAGTACACTGCTGAGGGGAGCAGTGGGGAGACAGGAGAGGTCTGCTGTGCCCTGTGGGAAGCTCCCTGGCTGGGGATCGAACTCGTGCTGCAGTGGCTGCCGATAGATAGCTTCATAGTGCTGAGACTTAACCCCTTGCGCCATGAGGGAGTCCCCATATTATATTTTATAGCTACATTAGTATCAAAACAAATCAAATCTAGCCTGGCGATTCCATTCTCATGTCATTAGCATTTTGTTCATTTTTTTTTTCTTTTGCCTCTGCTTCCATTATTGCTTAATTTCAAAAGTATCATGTGTTCATACAGAAAAATTAGAAAAGAGCCCAAGTTTGCCTCTGATTTGTAAAGAAATAAAAATGAAAACATTTCGGTCCCCCCTGGTGGTGCAACGCGTTAAGTCTCAGCACTATTCAGTTATCCGCAGCCACTGCAGCACGAGTTTGATCCCCAGCCAGGGAACTTCCCACAGGGCACAGCAGACCTCTCCTGCCTCGCCCGCTGCTCCCCTCAGCAGTGTGTTTCCATCCATCTGCCTATTCTGCTCCCCACTCTGTCTCTGGTGAACCCTCTCCCCGCCACCACACCTCTGGCCTACACCCCAGCTTGTATGCATAAATAAATAAAATCTTACTTTTAAAAAATGAAAACATTTCCAGGCTGTGGCTGATGGGTAGTTGGCCCTCAACTAGGTGTGCTCCGAGCTTGGAATCTTTCTCTGGGGTTTTCTTTCAAGGCCACGTGGGCCTGCCCTGGCAGCTCATTGGAGGAGCTTAGGTGAAGGGCATTCCATCCCCAGCCTGGCCCAGATTTCTCCCCATGCCTCCCCTCTGGATCCCCACCCCTGGGTGATGTCAGACACACTCTCCCTCCCCCAGTCCCTTCCACCCCCCATTTACTTGTCTGTATTTAAACGACTAGGCCAGCACCCCTGCTGTGGATTTCCTGGTGCATGGGAGAGTCGGGGCTGGTTCCCGAGCCAGCGGCTCACTAGCTAGGGCAGGAGGCCCCCAGAACCTGGCCGTGGTTGGCTGCAGGGACGGGAAGGGGTGTCATGATGGGCCAAGGAGGCCGACCCCTGACCTCATCGACCGAGAGCCGATCCGCGCAGCCCCGCCAGCTGCAAGCAGTTTAAAGGGCAGCCGTCGTCCTGGTCACCAGCCTGCCATTAATAATGTTTGCATCAGTGACAGTGACAAACCCTCAGTACTTGCGGAGAGTTTATTAGGGTCAGTCTATAAATAAGAATTTAAAATTTTTTAAATGCGCTGACACAGATACCCAGACGGACGCATCACGTGACTGGTTGAGCCGGTCCCCGAGAGGATGGACCAGGAGCTCAGAGGGTCCCTCCCAGGACAGAGGCCCAGGGGCGCTGCCTCCGGGAGCTGAAATCTCATGAATTGGCTTCAAGACTATGCGTTTCATGAATCTAGGCCCTGGTTAATATTTTGTCATTTAATGCCTGTTCTCTCCGATGATAAAAAGAATTGCAGCCATTTCTCCATGTCAAGCCCGTAACTGAGAGCTGGTAAAGTTTAAATGTCTCACCTGCCCTCGGGCTTGCTTCTCACGGCCCTGCCAGGAGCGGGGTGCGGGCCTGCAGACGTGGCGGTGGGCCCGGCCAGGATGCGCAGGGCGGACTGAGCAAAGGGGCCAGGGGGCGGTGTCTTCCTCGAAGGGTGTTCCCTCCTCAGTCTTCGGGGTGTGGGTAGACTGCACCCCCTATTTCTCGGCCATACTGTCCTGTGCACAGGCTCCGGTCACATGTTTAAGCAACTGTTTTTTTGCACAAGTGAGCTCACTGGGCCCTTGTATGAAGCCCGAGAGAAACTCAGGGTGAGTTTGATGACCTCATGGTGCAGAGTGGTCCAGCTGGTCTGAGGTCACTAGGGGCAGAGGAGTGGACCCAGGTCCCTGCGCTCTAAATACGGGGAGAAGAATGAAAAGAGACCAGCGGGGAGGAAGTTCCAGCGCTGTAGGCAAACAAGACCTAGTCGGCGTTGGACTGGGCAGGGAGCCCGCCAGCTCGCCACTCAGCGTGCTTCAGCGAGCTTCCCGGGGCTCTGCAGGGCTGGTAGACCCTAAGGGAACTTCTGAATCGCCACATTATTAAATGACAGGTCTGGTCAGTGCTTTATTCCACACAAGGAAATGTCATGGCGTCCTTCTTTCAGAATGGACAATTAGACTGAAGCACTGTGGTAATTACTTCTCAGTTAAGCAGAATCATTAATAAATCAAAATGGCCCCATACAGAAGCAGGCCATAAGCAAGATGATGGGTGCCCCTAAATGTTCTGTCTCCCTCTCACATCCCCCATGACCCAAGCTCAAGTTGGAGCTGGTCTCAGGAGTATACAGGATCTCCCTACAGGAACCACAGGCCAGAAGGAGAAAGACTTCAGAGTCTGGGTCCAGAGTTGAGGATTCGCTCTTAGTCCCATCTGGCAAGAGCCTGGTAAGCTCGTCTCCCATTAGACCCTGGAACGATATAATGCTATATGTCAGTTCTACCTCACCTTAAGATATTGAGGTGAGGCCAAGCTGACAGGGCCCCAGTCCCTGAGCTTTAGGAGAAAAGAGAGAGGTATATGACCAACGGCGAGATGTTCTACAAGAACCACTGTCAGTAGTACAGCTACTGTTGGCAGAAAGGAATTCTGGGAACACCTCACCAAGGAGGTACCGCACAGGACTAAGCCGTGAAGGATGAGTGGGAAAACGCCACATGGGAGAGGGATGGCATGCCGGGGGCATGGGCTGAATTGTGTCCCCTTAAATTCATGTGTTGAAGTCTCAGTCTCGGAATGCGACTGTGTTACATGGGGGGAATTTGGCGTGGCGGGTGGTAGGCCTTTAAAAAGATAACTAGCTTTACATGAGGCCATTGGAGCTGTGCCCTGATCCAATCTGACCGGTGTTAGTCACCGAAGAGGAGACGAGGACATCAGCACACAGAGGAAAGACCCTGTGAGGACAGAGACTCACAGAAGATAAAACCGTGACAGGGAAGGTGACAGTTGTTAAGTAGACTTACTGCAGTGATCATGTCACAATATTACACGTCAAATCATGATGTTGTCCACCTGAAACTAACATAATGTTCTATGTCAATTATACCTTAATTTAAAATATTTAGAGAACAGAAAAACACAGACAGATGATCATGTGCAAGTCAAGGAGAGAGAGACCTCTGGAGGAACCAGCTCTGCTGATATCCCGATCTTGAGCCCCTAGTGTCTAGATTATGACAAAATGAATGTCCGGTGTGTGAGTCACCCAGCCGTAGCTAGTTGTTAAGCAGCCCTAGCAGACTCATACTCCGGAGAGCAAACAGTCCCAGCGATGTCCTGGAAATGTGAAGGTGCCTGAGTGTTTGGGGAAGAGGGAAGGGGGCTATGTTAGGGGGGGTCTGCTTGTGGAGCTGTCTGGAGTCGTGGGCACTGACGTCCAAATTGAGTACTGATTTGGGGGGCAATTGACCTCTCCAGCCCAAGGCAACTGTAGGGAAAATGAATTGATCAGGCTTTGCACGCCACTAGACTTTGTGGCCATCACCTGCGGCCTTGCTCATGTTCATGTAGAAGGCGCTTGGGAGCGTGGGTGTGGGGCACTCGTGCCTGATTTTGGACACCTGGAGTGTGGGCGTGTGCGCATGCGTGAGTGTGCACGCCTGAGCCTAGAGGCGGGGATAAAAGCCACAGCAGTGAAAGGACAAGCGGCATGACTGCGAAGAGACGAGACCACAGGTGACGTGAGAGAACCCAGAGAAAGAAAGAAAAGGTCTGTGCGGGTCTGGGAGTCTCTGTTGCCTGCCTCCCACCCCCCTGCCCCCACACCCCTGCCCATGCCTGCCCTGCCTGCTGTCTGCTGCCTGCTGCCTGCTGCCTGCTGCCTGCTTGCCTCGGCAGCAACGTGTGTAAGAGGCTGAGGCACAGGGAAGAAAAGGAAATGGGGGGTGCATTTGGGTGGGCTTGCCAGGAGGTGGGGAGGGGTTATTCGAGAGGGACTCCAGGCAGCCCGCTCAGGGGTAGCTGCTCAGGATAGGCTCACCACCAGCCCGGGGGGCAGTGCTTGGCCAGGAGGCAAGCGGGCTTTGCAGCCAGGTGATGGAAACTAGCCACAGACACACCTGTGCACCCTGGCAGCAAACTCTTTTGGGGCTCCCTCCCAACCCCGCTCCAGACACTAACCCTAAAGGCTAAGTTGCCTCCCTCCACATCTTCCTCGCTCACTTTCTTCACGGCACTTATCATGGCTTGAAATTATGTATTTTTGTCTTTGTTATTGCCTAACTCTCTCCAGAAGAATGTGTTTGGGGGACATAGGCAGCACCTGTAGAGCTCAGTCTCTGTCCCAGAGAACCTCTCAAGAAACTGGGTGATACTTGACTCTAACTAGGAGAAAGATGCTATGCAAGAAAACTTCCCAGCTGAGTTCAGGCAACTCACAGAACTGAACGAGATAATATCGTGTTAATTTAAGTTGTTCTATGTCATGGATTTAATATCCATAATATATAAAGAGCAGCTGCAAGTCAACAAAAATAAAAAGTGCAAAATGAAAAATGGGCAAGGCTCTGAAGGGGCAATGCATGGGAAAAAAATACAAGTAATAAACATGCCCATAAAAAGCTGTTTGCAAACTATCAGGTAGACACAAATTAAAATAACAATGAGACAATTGTTTTATGCTTTCTGATTGGCAAAAATTAAAATGACTGATAAATCTAAGAGAAATACTGAGTGACTGAACAAGTGAGCGCATGAGCGGGGCACTCAGGACTCAGAACAATTTCAGCAGGTGGTGAGGAGAGGTACTCAGATTCCAGGCGAGTGTGACAGTCAGCAAGCTGACATGCCCTCCAGTCTTCCAAATTCAGTATTCAGTGGGCTGATTTCTGGGACTAGGGAATGTTCCCGAAGCCTCCAGGGGTGAGGAAGAGTCCCTAGGTACACCACGTGCCACCATCATACAAGGGGGCTTCTGGTGACAGCCGCACCGGGCTGAGAAGGCAGGGAGTGGGTACCAGGAGAGATGCACCCAGACGAGGCATCACGGTTATACTTTGTTGATCTTTCCCAGTGTTTAAGTCAAAGCCCCAGAGGCAGATACTTGGGCTTCTTACCCCCGAATGGGAGCCACATTTCAACCCGCAGTCCCACCATAACTGGGATAGCCAACCACGGCCCTAAGCTTTGGGGCTGCGGGCTGCAGCCCACATGGCCTCCCGTCATTTAATTTCTTCCCCAACTCTCATGTTCCTCAGTGACATTTTAATCAGTTTGAACTGAAAGGAAATCTTCCCTTAATCACCCTTTGAAAATCTTTAATTGTTAAAAAAATTTGTTTTTGCTGCTTAAAGTTTCCATTATTTTTAAACAATCCAATTTTACGGGCATTACATCCTTAATGTGACCTAATTATGGGGGATGTTTTGGTAAAGAAGCGGAGGGTGGCTGCGTCCAAGGAGTTTCTCCTTTCCACCGTAGGAATTGCTGGGGGAGGGTTTTGGGGGTTCTTACATCATTACACACCATAATTACACGTATTTTTACTTGGAACTGTGAAAATGCTTCATTACAAATAATTACATTAAGCACAACCAGAACTGCACCGAGAAGATACAAACCTTAGAGAAAAACAACGAAACAGCAGCTTCAGGGATGCCTTCGGAGCTGCCGGAGAGGCCCCCAGCAGCGCCCCTCTCTCCACTGTCCCCCAAGAAGCATCAGGGAAGTTTGCCCACTTGACTGCACACAGGTGCTTTAGGGTCAGGAAACCTCCATGGGGCCTGGACTGTTTAACCAGCAGTGTGACCTTGAGTGAGTTATTTTTCTCCTGAACTTCAGTTTCCTGCTCTGTAAAATGGGTTAATAGCAGACAAGCCTCCCAGCCTTTGCAAGAAACTGGAGGAGTAAGGGAAGTAAACCTGCTTTATGAACTGGAGGGTTGACTCTCAGGGCTCCCACCTCTCCTGGGGAATGAACGGGAAGAACTGAAGGTCTGGTTGTATAAGTAGCTGTCTGCCCCCCCAAGAATTCAATGCAGATGTTCACTCTGTCCACCCAAGGCCTGAGCACCCCAAAACTCACTCTACCATTTCAGGAGCCTCCTGGCCTCTGGAGCCCAAGATCAAACCTTCTCACCTCTCTATTCACTCCCTGTTTTCATTCAACTTGATAGAAGTGGATATTCAGAAAGCCCAGGGCAGGGGGCCCTCCCCTGTACAACCAAGCCTCTTCGCTTTTTACTTAAAGACAAAATGTGGTCATGTGATAGGTGATTCACTGAAACCAGTCACCATGTGATCGGCTATACGATAACCACATAGTAAGCCTGCCACGCACATTTCTTAATGTAACAGCGGACTTCGGGAGCCTCAGTAGGGTTTGGGTTGGAAACATGTTAAGCTGCTATTTCTGTGAATGTGTCCTTCAATCTGAGCCTGGTCCCTGTTCAAGCAAGAAGTCAGGATCTCAGATTCCACGTTACAAGCGATCGTGACATCGACGGGGGGCTTAGGAGCTCCGGCATCCTCAGCTCACGTGGATTTATAGGTGGCCTCAGACATTGCTTCGGGGATAAATACAGCACGTGCATGCCGGACAGGCCATTGTCCTGAAAGAGAGGGGGCGCTGCAGACGGGCCAGGGCCATTTCTGCCACCAGTGGGCGCCCACCGCCTGCCCACTGGAGAGGCACTGGAACTGGGGTCCCCTAGCCATCTTTGCAGGTGTTACCCGTGTTCCATTACCTGCCCCCTGCTATGCCTGCTGCTGGTTTTTCCCTTGGCATGAATGATGATAATTCTTGTTTGGGGAATGACACAACTCACCAGCATGCCACTCAGGGGCCTGTGGGCCTCTCGAGATGACGAGGGAACGCAGCTCAGAGCCCCGTTGGACTCTCTGGGGAACCAGCCAGTTTGCAGAAATGCTATTGTCGAAATAAGACGATAGCCCAGCAAGGAAATCTAGAAGCTAATCGCAAGAAGTTAGCTCTCCCACAGCAGGGGAATTGGACCAGCCGCAA